>BJBW01001654.1:70384-105268 GCA_004320125.1 Scolopax mira | reverse complement strand
ATCAGATCCCCCCTCAGCCTTCTCTTCTCCAGACTAAACGGACCCAGGTCCCTCAGCCTTTCCCCAGCAGAGGGATGTCCCAGGCCCTTCATCATCTCTGTAGCCTCCGCTGTGCCCTCTCCAGCAGTGCCCTGTCCTTATGGAACTGGGGAGCCCAGAAGTAGACACACTATTCCACGGGACTGACTGGGACGGTTACACACTGTGCTTCTGGGGAAAGCTAAATCACAGGGTGGAACTTCACCACATTTAAGCAGAAGTGATTTTCATCCTTAAGCATCTCACTGGCGTTAACTAACTAAACCCACAGCAGAGTGAGCAAACGGGGGGGTCCTCAGGAAAGCTGCACGAGGGGGAAAGTGCCAGGGTAAGGGTCTGCTCGTGGGAGGGGTCACTCAGTTTGCACTTGACCAGCTCTTCACAGAAAGAGAAAACGACCCCTGGTGATTGAGCAACCTCGGGCTGGGGGGAGATGTCCCTGCCCAGGGCAGGGGGTGGGAACTCGATGATTTTTAAGGTCCCTTCCAACTCTAACCATTCTGTGATTTCTTAGAGTTTGGTTTCTAAATTTAAATACAAATTTTAGCACAACACTCGCTAAGTGCAATCAAAGAGTAGTGTTTGGCTGCCTCCCTTCAGGGGGTTTTGCTGTCCCCGAGAGCCCGCTGACACCCACTGTCCTCACCTGGTAAGCAAAGGCTTGCGGTGAATTGTCAATGATGATGGTTTTTGAAAGATCTCTACCGAGAATGTTTAAATCCTTTATGTAATTTCCTTGTACACAAACACAATGCTCACGGAAAAGTCGATGCCTGCGATTAAAGTAAAATACTAATTAATGAGGCAAATGACATCATCGGCATTGCACAGAGGAAAAGAAGAGTTAACTTTGCCAAATGTCACCCAGTTCTTTTCTCTTCTGATCTACTTTGCTGCTCTTAAAGTACTGATCCCCTTTCTCCATTCTCTCGTGGGCTTTCTACTGGTAAAGTACAAGTGAATCTAGTTCTGCGGGAGGTTGTATTTAAACAGAAAAGCTCAACGTGGAGGTTACAGCTGTGTGTCCACGGGCTCTAACCCTTTTTGCAGATGGATCGACAAAGGGACCCTGAATCCCCAACAATTTTGCAGGGCCCCAGGATGGGAGGGGAGTCCTGCACAGGAGCCAGTGTATTGGGGTTCATTGTTGCTAAATTTTATTCCAGCTGGTCCAGCACCCGCCCCCTGCGCCGCCCCCGGCTGGAGCAGAAGGGAGCAGGAGAAATGCTGGCTTTTTCACGTTACCCCTGTCTGCAATTAACCTATTTCACTTATTAGAGCTTGAAAAAAGCCTCCAGGCCAAAACATTCCATCAACTTCTTCCTTTCCAATTAGACTATTTCCTTTTAATTTATGACACAAGAAATACACAGAAAATGTATGGAGAGACTAAAAGGACTCAGATTAAAAAATATATCTGGAATAAACCTGAAATTTCATGGAATATCAATGTAATTATAATTTTAAAATAAATTGTAAACTAGAGAGATTTTGCACTTTACAGTGGTTTTACAATGCAATTTCTTTAAGGCTGCTTATCTTATCTTTTTAAAGGAAGTTTTTAGAAGCTGTACACAGTGTGCTTCATTTCATCAAGGGGTTGAGTTCCTGATGTTGCCATGGAGGAAAATAAGCTGATGCCTCAGCAGCAAATGAATTTATATATAGACCCTGAGTCACACGTGTGGAGTCCTGACACGTCTCCCTGTCGGGCTGATGTCAGAGCTGTGCTCGCTGGCAGTGCCACACGAATCACCACCTCTTCCTGCCTCACACCAATCTTTCTGCAAGTTCTTAGGATACTCTTTGGCTCTGTATTTTGTTAGCTTTTTCCTGTTCCTAACACAGTTAAAATGTCAGTCCTGAGTCACACGTGTGAGGATCCCAGAGAGGGGTGTGTAAGGCCAGGGCTCTGCACACTCAGCCCTTCTGCTGCAAGTGCAAACCCCTCCCTGGTTCCTGCTCCCCCCGACTGCGGGACTCGGGCTCAGGGATTTTGGTGACTAAAAGGATTTGAAACTCTGGTTTTCCTTGCCTGCTCCAAACACAGCAGCACATTTACCAAAACCAAGCGAGGCTTCTGTTGTGCACTCCAGAAAAACCAGCAGTGAGATGACTCTTCCTGGATAAAACCTACTGAGCAGTTTATTTTCACACTCTTAAGGGAAACGAGTTAGGATGTGCCTGAACCTCCCAGAGGAAGCAAGAGATGCAGCCACTGGCTCAGGCCAAATGGGGATCTTACTCTGTGTGTAAAGAGAATCAAGTTTTCCGTGAAGAATCTGACAATAAAACGTCACAGAGCAGTGCTTTGCCAGTGACATCCCAGGCACAGAGCTTACACAGCTCCGACTCTACTCAAGCCCAAGCCCTCTTGGGTTTCAGCATTCCCTGTCCCAGCCCACCTCCTGCATGAGCATCCCAGAGAGAACCTCACCCCGCAGGATTTCCTTATGCCTTAAGGGACTGCTGGTGAGACATGCTCATCACCTCCAAACACAGCTCAGGGTGCAGAAGAGAAATGAAAAACCAAACCAGACCTACTGTAAAACCCACAAGTTAGTTTGTGATTGAGTAAGAAATAAAAACATGCTCATTGTATAGGTAACTACACGCTTTGTGGTATATAAATAATAAGTAAAGTTTGAATAGTTTAAAAGTAACCTCAGTTCATTTTCGTTATTTGTAAGGTGTACCCCAAAGCAGCTCAGACACAGTTTTGAGTCCCAGGAGGCCATTCCCATGAGGGACAGTGGTGGGTTTGGCCACAGAGGGCAATGTAAAGCTCTCGGGGTTTATCTTACCGCCAAGGCAAAAATCAATCATTTCATTTTTCTCTCACTCTAAGACCAGACAAAAGCACGAAGAATCAGCGGAGTGACACACTGCAGTGAGGAACACACCACACTCACTCCACAGCACACCCCTTAGGGAAGAGCAGCCCGATTGTTACAGCAGGTACAGGCTCTGCTTTTACCTGACCAGTTGCTTTTTGGGGTCTAGTATGTTCAATAGCTTGTCTGCATACACCTTCTTAGAAGCCGTAAAAAGAATGATCTATGGATTAAAGGGGAAAAAGCAATTTTAGATATAAGTGTGTGAATATAATTTAACAATGAAATTCAAAGGTAGTGTCTAACTGTTTTTACCTCATAAATCTGAGACATACGTTCCAGGAATTCTCGGAAGAATGGCCTTAACCGGACATAAACCTGAAGCAAGGACAGACTTTTGTTAAAAAGATGCAGAATTCTTCAGCCGCACTTCTAAGTATCGGTTTGTAAAGATTAGGGCAAAATGAGCATTATGAACAGACGAAGCAGCAAATATTAACTTCCTCCAGAATAACACCACAATTAAAACACCATTAAATTAGCTCGCAGCCTAAGCAGCTCTTAGTGTAAGTCTATGATAAAATTAGGCTTAACGATGGTCCTGGAAAATTTATGGCATTAGAAATAACTTCAATTAAAATACAGAAGTTGGCCAATCACTATAGAAATCACTATGGTTGCTTTGACTAAACATTTTCAATCAGCTTTCACCAGCTGGGCAGCATCAGCTCAGTAACGAGATAATGTGTGCCAGCACATGAACTGCATAATCTGCTTAATAACCTTCCTTCTTCCCCTAAGAATTGCACATTGAATATGGGGGTGTCAGAAATGATATGAAAAAAAAAAAAACAAAACAAAACAAAAAAAAAAAAACAAAGAAGAGGCTTCTTTGGAGCTGTCTCCAAATTTCCCTAAACTCAAATTCCACCAGCACAGAACTGCACAAAGATGTAAATTATTCCTTGTAAAACATCAGACTCAGGAGAAGAGATACCAATTCAGGAGAGTTCTGCATCTCTCTCTGATTTACCCCAAAATACCAGACTCAGGCTCACATGGAGGTATCTATATACATTATAACTGAGGCAATGGCCAGTACCAGAACCCACCAAGCCTGCTCTGTTCCCGAGGCACAATGGGCACATTTCTGTGTGAAACCTCTGTTTGATGGCCCGGGGTGAGCTCTGGCAGTGATCTGGGCTTCACCCACACCACCAGTGTCACCAGCAGTGACACTGATACCAAGGGGTGGAACTGCCAGTCCCTACACGCCGCTTACCTTCCTTTATGGTTCAGGAATTGCCCACATAGAGAATTCCAGGTTACTGAAGGAGTTACTGAAATCTCCAGAAAGAGAAAGGAGTGGCCTGAGCTTCTCATTGCAACCAAAGTAATTTCACCTTCGTCAATTTTTTTAACAGTCATTTAGGAACAGGCTTAAATTTACCTTCAATCACAGTAAATCTTCAAAAAGGGTTTGTCTTATTGAACTGAATTGTATCAAATTTGTATGTGGACACAATCAAGAGCTCATCACACCCTGGTATTTCAATGGCAACAAATTCTAAATTTGCAAAATCAAAGTAGTAATTCAATGTCTTCCGTGTTCAAAATACACAGGACTTTAATTATACCCCCAACAAGAGACATGTGTTCAACTTGTCCTCAAACTCTCCATAATTACAGTGATGAATCTCAGTGTGCCTGTAACATTCTCCACACCTGGGGATTTTACCATCATTTGACAAGTGAAAACCAAAGCCAGGTGAGTTCACTTGCCCATGTGAAACACTGCACATCCAAGATCAGACCCTCATCCGGCCCAGCTGCACCCCTGTCCCCCACCCAGGACCCCTGGCCTGCCCCAGGTCCCCCCAGCCCTCTCTGAGACAGACACAGAGGGTGCCCAGAGCTGGGTCTCATCCCAGGCCTGGCCCCAAGGAGAAGCCCAACTCATTTCCCACTGGACCGAGTCATAAGTGACCGAAGAGGAAGATCCTCTCCCACCAGCCAGACCTGTGGGAGCATAGCTGGCTACTGCTCTTCAAGGGGTGGAAGTGCAGTTCGAGAAGTTCTACTCAACTAAAATTAAGCCTTCCCAACCTAAGAGAAGATTTCTGGTGGATGTTGCCCAAGATCCACCAAAGCTTCCTGGCTTTCAGACCCAAAGCTGGATGGCTCTTCTGTTGTTTCTGGGAGACAGAGCAGAGTAGAGTAGAAGGAAGAGCCAAAACTCCCAAGCATTGTTTGCCTGGATCCAGCCCAGTAATGGGGTAAAGCACCTAAGACCCTGCTGGTGATAGTAAGATGGAATTCATGTAACACTATATTCAATAACCTACCCCTGACCTATGGAGTTCCAGAACACCTTTCAAGGATCACAAAGATCAAAGGGAATTATTCTGTGATAAACCCACACAGATGCATTTCATCTGAAGAAGTGAGTGAAAACATCTGCCTCGTGACCAGGGCTGGCTATCGCAGGGAAGGTGCCCTGGGAGCAGAGCAGGGAGAGGTGACCTCATCTCTGGGACTTGAAGCCAGAAACAGAAGCAAAATCTCTTTACCAAAAAGAAAAGAGATAAATTTCTTCATAAGATAAGCTACTTATCTTATTATGTAAAGTGATCCAAAGAGTACAAAGTCTAAAGTCCACAGCTGAAGCGCTGAACATTTGTTTTTGTTTTCAAGTGAGCTGTAAGATAGCACTTAACAGATATAGTATTTAAGAATAGTTTTGCAAAGACTGTATTTTTGCTAAGTCCAAAACTTAAACATTGGCATAGAGATTTTTTCAACCAAGAAAACACAAACAAATTCATTGTCTCAAAAGCCTGACATAAGTAAGCCCAGCCTGTACCCATTTCATAGATTGTTTTCAATTTTTTTCCTTTTCTTTTTTTTTTTTTAAACAGAAGTCGGTAAGTGACTCATCCAAAGGTTTAAAAATACTATATGTCAGTGCTGGAATCAGTTTGCAGAAACCTGCTCTATACTCAGAAATAGTTCTTCTGCTCTACCCTCATTGAACGGTTGTTCTCTTTTGCATAACTCTGGGTAAGTTGGGAGAAGTAACTTACAAACAAACAAGCCGGTATTTTTAGAAACCTTTCTTTAAAGCCAGACCATGACTTACTATCACTGAGACAAGCAACAACAGAGCTGAGTTCCTGGAGGTGAAACTCGTGCTGGACTCCCAGCGGAGCTTGGCTGTCTTTCATAACACACGTTGTAGAAGCCAAGTCAACCTGACTCTGCCTGTGTCTCCTACAACAGCCAGTTCTGGAGCAGCTTTTCACCAAGTGCCTGGTTTCCCATCACCCTGGCACTGCACAGCACTGGTGTCAGGCCTTCTGAGGGGTAAGGAAACCAAAATGCTATGAACCCGGCTCACATTCACAGTATTGGTCAGATTTAACGTGAGAAAGGGGAGAGACTCCATAGGAGGATGAGTACTGAGCTGGGTTCTACTCTTTAAGAAATAATTAACAGGTAATTGTCTAATATTTCTGGAAAACCTATAGGGAAGTGGTACATATTTTGATACTAATGCAAAACATCTTCAGAAATATCTCTTTCAAATCTAGCATTGTTTTCAGTGGGTTATATTGTGCAATAATTTATATATAGTAACCTGCTGACTTCAACTTTGCTCAGACAGCTAGTGTCCATCTCTCTGCTGCCAGCTGAAATGATTGCCACAGTGAAATACAGAGATGTGAAATTCATATAGTATCAGAGGTGATGGTCACATTAATAAGCAGAAAAATAAGTTTTAAATGCCCATAAATAACTAATCATTGACTAAAAATGCTAAGAAAGATATGAAATACCAACAAACTTCTTTTCAACTTTTATCACAGGAGAAGATTATATGTCTTTTTGCATATTATACCCTACTTAAATATGAAATTAATTGTATCCTTAAAATATTTGTCTTTCTTAGTAAGAGGTGACTGGTTTGTCAGTGTCTAGTGTGAGATCAAATCAGCAAAACAATACAGCGATCAGGAGAGCATGCTCAAAGACAGCAGCCATCTTTCTGAAGGCTGCAAGAACCTGAAGGCAAATCCGGGGCAGGCTTCAGAGAGAGCCAAGAGAGAACTTCTCCAGCCTCCCCAGTACCTGCAGTGCATCAAAGGCCACACTACCTTGTGTACAATGCCCTGAAATAAAGCTTCAGAAATGCTGTAAGTCACTCCTTCCATTGACTTTTTCTAAAATCCCGGTTAGATCTCAGCATGAACACACCAGAGAGACCACAGGTTTAGACAGAAAATAGTCAAATCATACTGACACCTCTTGAGAGAAAGAAGGGGGGGGAAATGAGTCTTTAGTCTTCCTGATTCTGTTGGCAGCGTCAAGAACCTCCAAAGAACTAATTCCAAGCTCATCCTGCAGGAAACTGTGCTTGGCCATCACCAAGTAAGGGAGAAGAGAAATCCATGCTTTTCAGCTTTTCAGATTCCAAGACTTTTAATATGAAACAGTGAAGAAAAACATTTTTAAAATCAGGAAATACCTGGACAAGTGTTCTTTTAAGGCGCCTGATGACTGGCTCATTCTCCAAAGATACTAGAGTGGGGTCCAATATCGTGTGAACTACATGGTGGGGAAGCTGTGGCTACTCCCAGGTACACCACACAAAAGGACCTGGGAACAACAGCCTGGGTCAGTGCAGCACCTTTGGCAGTTGCTGGAAGAGAGATCTCCTTCCTGTGCTTCCTCCTCTATGGTACAGCATCGTCAAACACACCACTGACACCACCTCCTAAAGCAGAACAAACACCTACCTACGGTCTCCACAAGAGAAGCAAAACTCAGCCAAGTACCCAGAAGAGACTCTGGGAGAGAAGAGGGAGAACTGGCACTGGCAAAGCCTGTAGCAAGGCTAACGAGCAGGACAGAGCTAATTGATGTCAGGCTCTGAAGATGCCTTCTCTATAGAAAGAAAGGATGAAGTTCGTGGATGGGTTTGCCCTGCCCAGGGAAGGAAGCTCCCAGCCTGCAGAAGCTGTTCCTGGGAGAGGACACTGCCTGCTCTCAGGGTTCCTGTCCCCACCTGCTGACGAGGAGACAGGCTGCACACACCAGTCACACTCTGGTGTTTACAACTGGAACCAGTGACCCACGTCACCACGTCCTGGTGGGGATAAACGGTGCTCCACGGGATTTCTGATACAGCACAGGGCACCCCACAAACCCTGCAGTTTATAACCCAGACTGTTGTTAAAGGCCAGACACTCACTTATCTCTCTGTGAACACGATGATAACAAATACCCGCAGCAAGAACTCCGACCTTACACATAACAAAGAGGTGTGTGCTAATTACCTGGTAAATGACATCTTGAAAAAGAACTGGAAAAGTGAGTGCAGCATCTTCTAATTCATTTAGACTACAGTGCACTAGTGTTTCATCCTAGATAAAAAAATACAGAAGGTATAAGAGAAAGAAAAGATTGTGAAAAGAATGTTGAAAACACAAGTAGTTTTCTGTATTTTTATGCTCATTTTAAGGAAGGTTTAATTAGCCTGAAAAAAATATTTTTGTGTAAGCACTGTCAAGATTAAAGATTTCTTAGAATGAATTATACATTTCATTCTTCTTGCAGTGTTTGAAAAATTTCCCATAGAATTGTGTGCTAGGGGTATAATTATAGGAGGATACTTTAATCTTGTAGGCAATCCTGCCATTCAGTTCAAACCCGCATCTCTCTGAGTGTCCTCTGCATTCCCACCACCACTGGAGGCCACGTCCATGATAAAATCATGGTCCTGACATCATTAACAGGGTCTGAAACAACTTTCAAAACAGAAAGACTAAAAGAAATGCTTATAAAGACAAATATATTTTCTATGAATATTTAAGTAAGTAGATTTGTGCTCTGTAAGAATAAGAATGTTCTAAGGATTAAAAGCTTCATTCTTGATCAATCCTGACACAAGACATACAAAGCTCAATTTTCCTATTTATTACATCTCATTTTTTCCACACTGGATACAGGAAAGCTTTATGGGGACAGATAATTCTTTGTTTGAGATGATAAAAATTGTCATGCTTTTTTTTTACAGGATGCTAAGTATTCAACAAATAAGCCAGCACTCTATTCTTGCCACTATTAATTTTCCTTTTTAAAGCAGACTGTCTTTAACTAAAAATACTATGAAAATTGTGTAACATTCAACAAGGCCCTTTTGTTTAAAGCAAGCATTACTGAGTTCAGCAACAAACAAAATAAACAAAACACTGCATCCCCCCTGCCTTTGGTATGTGTTTATAGAGATACTTACCAAGTCTAGAACTAATGAGAATTCTGGTGTGCTTCTTGTTTTCAGTGGCAGAGCTGGCTTCCTGTTAAGTTGTTCTTCTGTTAGTGGTGGGACGTGTTTGATGAAATAATATCTGAAAAGAATAAAGATTGAGCTGTAGAAACGTACACGCTTTATCTAACTGGGAATGTCGAAGCCCTACTTAATATTTCAAATATTTAAGGCTGCGCAAGAAATAAGTATTTTAAATTGGAAAAAAATCCACATCAATACACACTTATTTTTTAAGTTAGGAGCTTTTGGAATTCGTTACCATAATATAAAAATGTTTCAACTCATAAAAATGCTGTTATCCAATACCCAAAATGATCAATTCAATATTTTCAGTACAAATATTTGCACTTACGGATCAAAGACTTCCCAGTCTTCTTCATAGGTGGCTTCTGCATGAGCTGATGAGTAGCCACTGTCTGGAGATACTGGTGCTAAAATTCAATGAAAATGACCAAAACAAAAAATAAAACAAAAAAACCACAAGAGCTAGTCTTATTAGTGCAGTTTTTAAAAGTGAAACTTGGCACTTTATACACGAGTACATACAGTGTATATACTCTGTGTATATACACTCGAACAACAGTGAAAAAAGCAACTCCCTTCAGCCCCACACTCTCAGCCCCCGGGTTCATGTGAAGCCCACCCAGCTCCTCGGGAAGCCACCCCAGAGCCACTGAAGTAGCCCACCCAGCAATCCCACCTCACGTGGACCAGCAGCTCCTCTACTCAGAGGTTAAATTCACCTCCTTGATGAGAGTCCTCAGACCCCCCAGAGCTACCGAACCCCCGATGCTTTAAGGGCCTGGGGAGGGTTTGGGTAACTTGAGAATTTGATGCTGGCATCCACAGAGAGGAGAAGCCAAATTTTATGGATACAATTTTTGGTGATCTTTTGAAGAAAATGTGGAAGATTCATGTGGGATCTCTGTGTTTCTCATTCACCTCAATATATTGTTCTAATATAAGATACCAAAACATTCCATATTTCTCTTTGGTGATGAGCAAGGTGTACATTTTTAATAGGGGGACGTAGGGCTGGGAAGGGTTCAGTATTAATAAAAATTACTTTCTTCTGGAATCTTTGTTTTCATTGAAGAAATGGTATGAGGTCAACTGAGTTATACTGGGAACAGATGAGACTTGCCAAAACTGTATCTTTACTGCATAAAAGACATTTGTCTATTAAACCTAAATCGATATTCATAATGTTTGCATGCCCTCAGCAAACACGGAATATTCATTGACACAAAAGGCAGGGCCTGGATTTGGCTCAGAGTACAACTTCCAAGCAGGTTGAGTGCCCGAGTCCCAGGCAAAGGCACACCTCGTACCTGTGAGGGGCGGCAGGTCCCGGTCGGCCGTTTCCTCCGCTTCTTCCAAGCCGTTGTTGACGGGGGCCCGGACCTGCCCGGCCTGGCTGCTGTAAGCTGCCCCGTTGGTGGACGTGGCCGTGCTTGTCGTGATCTCGTCTACCTGCTCCATGTCCAACTGCTTGACTATTTCTTCAGCTTCGACAGCTTGTCCCGGAGAATCCGATCCTGATGTTCCTGAATGAAGATTTCAGCACACTGGTGGTCATTTGCTGTAAGCCCTCGGGATGCTCACCATCAATACTGACCACACACACACACAGAGTTTCAGAATAACTGAAGGCGACTGCAGTTGATCACGTTACAAAAACAAGAACCAAAATGAAGACAATGACAAATGCCTTTATGTTTGGGACAAGGAACTTAATACCAGGTTTGGTTTGTTTGTTTTTTTAATAAAAGGTACACTGCCAGCTGCTTATATCTATGAAAGAAACTTCTAATGCCTATAAACTTATTGTTCTTTTATTATTGATCAACCCTCTAAGAATTAAGGAGGCCTTTTATCTGCTAGTAGGAACTCTTGGTCTGTAAACTAGAATTAAAAGCATACTGCCACTTGAAACAGCATTTTCTTTAAAAAAAAAATCTATCATTCTTAGCTTTAACACTACCAGCTTTATGAATAATACTCACCATTTTTATTTGCTGGTGAAAAAAAATTGAAAACAGGAGAAAATATGGTTCCCAGTAATGTAGTTCGTGGAGGACTGCCCGTGGTAGGATTATCTTCCAATTTTCCATTTTGCTTTACATGTTGGTTTGTCATTTCGTAACTTCCAGCTTCTGTAAAGGAAAAGTTATAAAGTATAATACCATGCTCCTGTTCTCCAGTCACATCCACTCTTTTATTATTTTCACTATAGGAAAGATCCTTTTTGCTCAACAAAAAAAATTGGGCTACGTATTTAGTTAAAATAAAAAGAAAAGAAAGAAAGAGCGAGCTAGCAATTTAGTATCAATATAAAATGAAAATGCCAATTTTAAACACCATCTTAAGTTTAACACTTCAAATTAGGAAGCACTCACTGTTTATAAAAGTATGCTATAGTTTAACAAAGAATAAAAAATTTAAATCCTTTGGATGGGGCTGATGGTGGAAGACAGACTGTAGGATGCTGTGCACCCTCCCCAACAGTGGATGTCAGTGTCGGGGGGACTCCACTAGACAGGAACAGGAGAAAGTGGCCGTGGAACCCCACGGGCTGAACCTCCAAACTGCACACCATCGAGTCCAGAGCTCTTTGTTCTCCACATATATACCCACGCACACATGGAGTAAAATAATTTGTAGTTGTTATCACAGGTAACAAAGGACAGAATTAAATAACCCTTCACATTACAAATATAACAATTAAGGTTCTCTATAAACATGCATTTACAGTGAAGCTTATGCTAGAACTAAAAATTGCCATCTCATGGCTGCAAACCAAGAGGCAATTCGGAGACTGAAAAGAAGTTATTTCCCTCGCAGGAACCGGCCTGTGAGATGGAAGTCTGTCCATATGGAAGTGAGCACATGTATTTGAGAGCCCTTTTGTCAGCTGAGCCTGCTGGAGCTGCTGGAGGACTTCACACTTCCCAGAGTTTCTGTCTAAAACAGGGGCCAGCTGCAGCTCTGTCCCTTTGTAATATGGAATATCTTCACCACGAACCTCTATGGCTATAACAGCGAGGTGGGTTCAGTGTGCTCCAGGTGTGTATCTCACAACACTTCATCTAAGTCAACAGTGTCATCTTTGAGTGTTATCTGCATGCATCACATACCCATTCTCTCTCCAGGAGGCAAAAAACCTTAATAAACGTCACAAATACTGGGAAAAGGGAGTGGTCAGACTCTGGAAAAGGGTTGTAGAATCTCCATCCTTGGGATACTCAGAACTTGACTGGATGAGGCTCTGACTCCAAAGCCAGATCTCCCTTCGAGCTGGATCCACACTGTGAGGGCAGCAGGGCACTGGCCCAGATTGCCTTCAGAGGCCCCCTCCAACTCAATGTTCCTATGATTCCATGACAGAAACCTGTCTGTGTTTGACAAGTGCTTTCCATATCTAAGGACACTTGGTTACTTCCACCAAGGACACAAGTTGGGAAGTCTTATTTCACTTTTTTTTTTGGTGAGAAAATGACAGAAGATCTAACTAAAAAAAAAATTATTATTGGCTTTTGGGAATAATACTTAAGAAAATAAAAGCTAATTTATTTCCAAAATAGCTGGTCACGAACACATATCCAAATTGTTCTTACAAAGATACAATGGACGTGTTGAGAAGACATGTTGGAACTGCTGCTTACAGTCTCAGAAATCTTATTCTGCTACTGTGAGCTCAGCCTGGCTCCCACTGAAGTCCATCCCAAACCCTTACAACCTCTCCCACTGACGAGATGTCCTACAGTGGTGAGTTGGTGTAACACCACGGAACCACCATTCCACTGCAACAATTAGAATGTTTACAAACCTCCATTCATTTGACCTTTCCGTCGTACTCGAGAGATCTGTTTATTAGGCTTTTCTCCTGTCTGAGGTGTGGATGTAATCAAGTTGTTATCGATATCCCGTTCAATTCTACTTCTTTTTGCAGGATTTTCTCTTTCTTCCTTAAAATAGAAAAGGGGAGAAAAAGAAACATACTGAATAGTGCCTCTTTTCCCCGCTGAATACCACCAGAAAAGGGTAGCTGTTAGGGAAAGTTTCACAAAGATCCATCTATTGTTCCACTCCCAGATGCAGAATTTGTATCTCTCCAGCTGGAATTTTAAACTCCTTTAAACTGACACAACTCAAGGTAAATAGCAAAGTAATGGGAAAGAAAATGTACTTGGAACTTCTACAGTAGAACAATTGTCTTTAAGTCCTATTTCACTGCATAGCCAATTTGTAAGTTTTTAACTGCTATGGAGTTGGTGAAAAGTAGAGACAAGCCAAATAAACTATCTGCAACTTGATTTCTCTGCCTGTTAAATGTATGGGAAGGAAAGTGCACAACAGCATTCCATGTGAAATTCCCAGTGTGGAACCTGCTGCTGCCCATCCCTGTCAGACAGTCCACGACAAAAGGAGGTGTTTCAATGCTGCGACCCAACGGTTCTTACCTTCAGGGAAACGCCTCTTCTCCCTGGGGCACTTACATCAATGGTACAGGACCAAACAGTTTTGTGTATTTTATGTGCATGAGTACACGTGTAGGCACACAAGTTTAAGACAGGTTTCTTCCCCTTTTTCCCCAAAGCACCTATTATAATTTAATAAAACAGCAATCTGCTATCTAAAGCATCACCATATGGAGTACAAGGAAATGTAAGGTGTGAGACAATGCAAAATAAATAGAACTAAATAGCAACAGAAAAATACAAGGACACGAACCATATCAAAGTTAATTAAAATTTTGATTTTAGAGTCACGATATTACCTTTCGGGAGCAGCAGATTCACATCTTTAAAAAGGAAAGAGAAAAACAGTTTGCATGCTCCAAAAAGTAAATAGATCTTTCAGAAAAATTACTCCAAAGCCCATACTGACAGTACAGTTGGTAAAAGAAAGACAAACCACCATGGAAATGCACTGACATCCTTATCAGAAGAGAAGTGACCACCACTAACCCCCAGAGCTCCCTACTGGCAAGAGCTTTCACCACCAACCTCAGTGAGAACAACCTAATTACTGCCACTCAGAATTAACAGTAATGTATATACCATAAATCCATATCACCAGAGCTCCCCGAGCTGGTAAAAGAACAGTAATGTCTCTCATCTTCTAGGTCATTTGTTCAAATGTTCAACACCGAGAAAAAAAATGGGAGAAATTAATTAAGTTCTAATAGCTATCTATTGGCCTTCATAAAATGAGCTGTGCTCTCACTCTGCTTTATGGAAAACAAGCGCAGAAATGCTACCAAAATGACCGTGGAAACAGGGGATCTGGCTGAAGGTATCAGCAGAGGCATAAAGAATCCACTGCTTCCAGAGACCCTATTGTGCTCCAGAGGAGGAGCCACTCTGATCCCGATGTGGTGGGCAAGTTCACACTGCCCTGCCCAAACTAGTGAGCAGAATTCGAAGGCAAAAGGTTATATAAAGTTATTGTGCTATTTGGTTTATCCACTCAAATTTTATTGCACAGATAGAGAATTAAATCTACCTCTTATATGTATTTATAGAATGGACTGTTTGAGTTCTAGGATCAATTCAATATAGCCTATTTTTACCAACAACTGTGCCACAAGGAGCATGGCAATGCCACCCCGACAGAAACACCTTGTTTGCTCTTCGGCTGTTTCAGAGACAGTGTATGTTCTAAGGAACGGCCTAAACCGGGACCAGGAGTTGGGACAACACACTGGAAGACAATGCAATTTATGAGACTGCTAGAACCCCTAAAATTGACCAAGTTTAGAGGAACGTGCAACTGCAATATTTCTGATATTAACATTTAACAATCTAATAGTCCTTCCTGTACACACAGGTGTATCAGTTTCCCTGGTACATCAGATTTGTCACTCTATAGGTGACCAACCCTGCTGCACACCTCATACCATCACTGACCCTGAGGCAGCAGAAGATCTCAAGATCTGACCTACCAACCCCCATGTTTGAAGAGCCACATTCTAGTCTCTGCTTTCTCTGACTAAAAAGCTATTGTGATCGCTGAGGTATTGCTTGTTTAGGGAACATTTCTACCACAACATCTTTCCAATAGCAGGTAAATGACCTAGAGCTACGATGGAAACTGTCACAACATACATGGGATGAAGACACCTACTGCCATAAATCCTACACCCTCGGTGGCCATTTGGATTTTAGCATCCCCACAAAGGAACTCCTATGCAAGTTGTACCCATACCCCATCTCAAAGAGTTATAACGTTTCCATGGCAACCACAGACTACTTTGTTAAGTCATTAAGGCTCTGGAAGATCGCCCAGCAGTATCGGTATCGTGCCATGCTAATGCCACTGGAACCTCTCCAAGTCCTGCTACAGGCCCAGAAGTGGACAAAAGGAAACGGGAGAAAAATGTGGACATTTTCTATTAAAAAACCTGTCAAGGAAAAAAAAAGAATGAAGTATAATTTAAAGATTTGGGAGACGAGGAAAAGAGGGGAAGAGAAAGTTAATAAAACCTTAGAGGGACAAAGGAGAGGAAAACCAGACATATTTCCCTTATCTTAAAATTCCAATGTGAGATGTTTTGCTCAGATTTCAGCGTGTTCTTGCAGGGATTTTGCAGCCAAACCGTTGCACTGCTGTGCTACAACACAGTGTGCTACAATATCAATGCTGAGTGTAAAACACATTAATTGTCCTGGTTTCATGGAAAACAAAACATAAGAAGATTTCACCGTGTATTTTTACTGAACGATTTCATTGCAGGTACCTCAGCGTTTCTATGATAGGCAATTAACACATGCCATGAAATATTAAATTTCACAGTATTTTTGACAATGTAAGAATATACTGTTACTTCAATTAAAATTATTTCATCTTCAGCTTGTTGCAAAGTTATCATTTGAACACTGTCAGAAACCAGAAAATACTTCTGAATTTATATTTTTATTTAGCAAGTAATTAATCTGGGATATGTTTTAATTTAGTTACGACTTCTTCAGTACTCTTATTTACAGCTTACAGCTACATAATGTCGATATCTGGACTGCTAGAAATGAATGAAGTGGGGTTTCTTAAATGGCCTCTCTTTACAGAAAAAAACCCAACAGGATTTTGAAGCAATTGCAAGGTTATAGTCAGTCTATCAAAGTAATACATATGTGTAAAATTCACCCTCAAAAGGAACATGGAACAGGTTTTACCAGGATTTCTGCCTGGATGGAGACAGGTGACTATTGGGTTACCCCGACTGAACTGGACCCAGGAAGCGGGGGCAACGCTGGCTGCAGGAACCCACCCGGTGGGGTCCCAGCAAAGTCATCGGAGTAGAAATGATGGGTTAGACCTTTATCCACTGATGGACTCCTAAACAATTTTGAATTAAAATGCTAAAAATATTCAACAAATTTATGCTTAGAGCCTTGCTCTTCTTAGCTGCCGGTACTGGTAATTCCCAAATTCAAAGAATCCTTAAACCAGAAATTAAGAATCTACTGAATTTATGAGTCAGTATTTTCACAAAGCAATACTTAGGTAATAAATCTTGAGATTTATCGGATCGTCTTAAATACACCTACAATTGACTCCCGCAGGGTTGGAAGGTCTGCTTTTTGGTTTGGTTCAGGGCTTTTTTTTAAAAAACACCCGTTACCTGACACAACCAGCACAGGTACTTTTTGCCTTCCAGTTCTTTACAAGAAGGTTTTGCTTCCACGACACATTTGCTTATTCTTAAGAGAAATGATTTTAAATCAAATTTAACTGAATATGACCTAACTAAAAAACAACAGAAGGAACCCAGTGACGGTGTACCTTGGGTGTGCTTCCTTTAATAAACTTTTTGATTGAAGACAACAAGCCGGTTTCATTTTTCTGAGGTTTTCCTCCACCACCAGGTAAGCTCTCCTCCACCTCCGAGTGTTTCCTCTTCGCCCTCAAGGCGCGTTGGGTGTGGATTTGATTCGACTGCTGAGAAGCTTTCCGCGTTCTCAGCCTCATCTTCATGTGTAACACATGTAAAGCTGGAAAAGGGAAAAACAAGAATACTTAGTCAGTGAAGAAATCACAAATCCAAAAAATGCTGTAACACTGACAGTGTTCTGGCACATGGAGCTTTTACAGCCACATATATGGCTCATTGAAATCAAAGAGAAGAGCTATTTAATTTAAAGCATAACATTGGCAGAAGAACAAATGAATATAATCCAGCTATGGACACATCTAACCATTAGATCAATGAGGTTTCTGCATATCCTCCAATCAGAGGAGTAGGAACAAAAAGGTCTACCCGCTTTTAAGATGCAAAGGGCCACGTGGTGTCTCCAGCACCGAGTGACTGGCTTCAACCATCCAGGCAGTCCTTTCCAGCTCTCTGCTCCTCACAATACTGCATTTTAAGTCTCTACATTAAATTTGAGACGAGGAATAAATCTAAACATGTGTCAAGTGTTCACAGAAGAAGACCTGGTAAATGAGCCTGAGCGTTTGGGATGGGTGAGGACACAGCAGCCAACTGAGGAACCTACGGAACCTACCAACCAACCTGGGGAACCTGCTGAGGAATCCCCATCAGAAGGGTAGAAAGAAATCAGGCCGCAAGATGACTCGGGCAAAGGCAGGATTGATCACAGCAGAGTGAAGCTCCTGCTTGGGTTGATTTGATTGGGACAACTCATGTGCTTCAAATTACATGTGTATTGGATCAGGAGTAGAGAAAAGAAGTAGCAAGAAACCCCTCTGAGTTGTAACACACAGAAATACCAGTGACATGGTAATATGCATTTCCTACCTGCAGTCATGACAAAAAGCTTTTTTTTTGTAAAGAAGAGCCTGTGCTTATAACAATAGGAATCAGTACCTGCCTTCCTGGAGTTCAGGTATCTTATTGCTGAATAGACAGAATAAATAATCGATAAGATTAAAATACAAGTAAAGTCACAACAGCTCTCTCATTTAGGAGAAGACCACAGACATGACTCACAAACACACAAATATGGTGATCGTATTTTTAAAAAACAGCCCGAAACCTGTACCCTGCTGAAGTTTCTCACAATTAGGTAAATCTCAATCTCAAATAAAGGTGTTCAAGACCACGAAGAATGACATAATTACTGACACTATTTTTAGAAGACTTAGCAAAAAAAGTACACAACTGTTATCGTCAAGAGTGAAATATTTTAGTTACACACAATATTTGTTTTAACTGCCAGCAAAGATGGGATGTTGTTTCCCAGATGTACATGTGCAGCACTTTCCATCAGCAGTTCCTACAACAACTGGCTACGGACGGGAAAAGGACAAGTCAAGATTCTTAAATGACTGAAGTAACTACAGCAAATATCTGATATTTGAGGCATAAGGAAAAACAACAGAAACCACAGGCTAAATTTATAAAACCTGGTTCCTTAGAAACTTGCGCCCTCTAGTAACAGAAGCATTAAAACTTGGAGTCCACATGAGTATCCTTTTGCTATGAATATTGGCAAAAGAATTTGCATTTCTTTTAAAAGAATCTACTGTATGTGGAAAAAAGCCATGCAGAGAAATAATGAAAAAAGAATCCCCAAAGGTTTTAATCCAATTTTCTGTTCCTACTCCTTGCCACTAGAAAAATAAAAAGATAAAAATAACATTCTTATACAAAGATGTAAAATAAATATGCCTGTTATTAGAACTTGCATCTCAACTTCTTTTCCTTACAAACTGATGCCAGATTAATTTTCTGGGAATGATTTATGGTGGGAAGGAGCCTCCCCAATAGACACACGCTCCTATTGTACCACTGTACAAATCGGGAGGATCTAATTATAAAATTGAAGAAACTATCAAACATCGATGGACAGGATGGTCCAAAGATACCTTAAAACATATAATGTATTTTCACTTCAGAAATATAGAGGGAAGCATTACTTTTTAATCAACATTGTGTGGATTAAATCACATACTTTAGGTTAGTCTGACTTACCAAAATCATATTATCCCAGATGGCTGAAAAAAGAACAATTACATTTAAGGTTTCTCAGCGTTCTCACATGTGGGAGATGAACTAATTCACAACCCTAGCAGGAAATACAGACCAAGACAGAAAATGGCCATAAAAACTTTTATATATTTAAAATATTTGGTTTAAATGTTTCAAGTTAAATAGTTAGCAATTTGTTGGAATGAAGTTAGAGAAAAACACCACTGTTTCACCACGTTAAAAATATTCTTCAAACTCTCCAAGGAGCTCTAGTCCTTCCCTGCTTTGGAAAGGGAATTTAATTAGTGGTATTATCAACCTGTTCAGGAATTATTTTGGTTGAATTATGACTCTCTGAGATCTTCAGTCTGTGCCCTGTCAGGAGACACAGAGAGCTCAGAGGCAGCGATCTCAGAAGGGAGCAGAGGAGGTGTGCAGACAGCAGAGTCATCAACACCTCAACCATCCCAGCTTCAACCAGTTCCCAGCAGGGACGCCAGGCTCCCCCACGCCTCCCACACCAGCCCTGGCCCATCCAGGCTGGCTCACCATTATTTTCTTTATTCCACAGGTTGAGGGGATTTTTGCTTGCAGTCCCTCCTGCCAGGAAGCCCCACATAGGTACTGAGCAAGGAGGGAGCCCATTTCCCACCATGGCTGGTGGTACAGGAACCACAGTGATGTTGAAGACTTGAGAGGTGGGAAAAAGGGAATAAAATTAGAAAGATACAGGAGAGAAGGTACAAGAATATGCAATCACCAGAGCAAGCTTCTCAAAGGTACTTTAAGATATGGTTCGAAGGCACAAGGGAACTTCTGCTTCCTCCTCTGCCTCCTCATTTCTTTCCCACAGTCATGTCAGAGTCTGTCTCCTCCCAGAGACCAAGCTGGCAAACTGAGCCAACGAGCATTTTTATGCCAGTTTAATCAGTTTACAAAAGGAATCAACTCAGCCAGGACTCCCTAACACATACCTGTGAGTATAGAAACACATACACAAGTGAGATTCTAAATTCTCATTTGTCTAGTTGAAAAAAAACTCTGAAAGGTAAAAAGAGAGTCACACTGAGCTAATTCAAGATTTTGATTGACAATAGATAATCATTTACCATGGGGAATTAGGAATTAAGTAAATGAACGCTAAAATATAGCGGTATTTAGTATATTCAAAGATGTAAGCCACAGTCATTAAAATGTCACTTGTACATTTTGAAAAACTGGAGAGCATCCTGCAATGTGACTTTGTAAAACACCTGTCTTTTAAAATATTCTGGTGAGAAATCTCAGATGACTGTCATGTCCTGGAAATTAAACAAGACTACACTAAAAACAAACCTGTGCAAAAAGAAATTAAACAAAACTGTAATACATTGAAAGGAGATTGGCACTGGTGAAATTCCAATTTGAGAATGAAAATATTACTTAAAATTTGCTATACTACAAGTTGCCTGATTTTTCTAGAACTGAGACAAGTCCAAGGCAGACAAAAGATGAACCGATTTAATGATGTCAATGGTGAGGATGTGTTTCTCCAACAAGGAACTGTTCAGCTCATCTGTACACTATTGCCAGAGAGTTCCTTGGCTCATTCCACCTCCTGGGTATCAAGCCCCGGGTTATAAATATCTCTAATGGACTTAGCAACAGTTCCCTACAATCCTCTCGCTGACACAAGTTTGCTTTCCTAACGCCCAACACATTTGGCAGGAGATGGTTTTTGCTTCAATTATATTTGGATTTCTTTCCTGAAACAAGCAGGACCCAGACCACAACACTCCAATACACACTCTCTCAGTCAAAATAACCAAGTCTAAACATGTACGTGCATTTCCTTCCTCACACGCCTACAACCGGGACGCCACCGCAGGGCGCCGCAACCAGCGAGTGAGTGGCCAGGTCTACCAGTCAGCTCCAGTGAATGGGGACTGGGAGCCGGGCTGGGAGCGGAGTGACGGCCGGATGGATGGTGGGATGGGACAGAACCACCCCCAGCAGCTCCTGCGCGGAGGTTCTCCCTTCGGGGCACTCGCTTTGGGGACCCTGGGCTCAAAATCCTCCCCCTGGGCAACACCGCGATCCCCTCACATCCTAAAAGCTGACACTGAAGCAGAAAAACCTCAGCTCTTCAGAAGAGAAATGCAAAGCAAAGAGAGACTAAATGGAATTCTCATCAAACAGTTTGGGAGACGGGAAAATAAGAAATGAAGGAGCTGTGAAAAAGCGGCAGCTGAACAAGCTACAGCTGCACTAACCCCCCGATTTCCCACACTCAGCTGTCACCTTCACTACCCTGGAAATACTGTTGTCATTCCACGGCCCAGGTACCACGCAACTACAGGAAAGAAATTCCTGAGAATGACTCATATTTTTAAATAAGAACATACCTCCATGAAATTTTCAGTGAGGGGTGATTTATTTCCCCACCACATCTGGTACTACTGTTTTATCTGTTTCCCCAAAAATATTAAAAGAAAAATTAGGCGAAGCACACATAATCACAGGGTTTAAGGCTTTTTGATACAGGAAGAAGTTTAAGCTGGTAAAAGAACAATAGTGAGGAACAATAGGAAAAGAGAAACTGACAAGAAAATGTAACATTACCGTGTTGAACAATTTCTACATTTAATTTGGCACTCCACGATCACCCTGAGCTGCCACCACTCACATATTCCAAGCCTGAACACCGTCAGTGTCCCACCATCAACCAGCTCAGACAAGGCAGACCTCACTGCTGAGAAAAACCTCTTCATTCCACTCAAAGCTGGACCAGATCCACAGGAAGAGGAACAAGAACACATGTTTTCTTCAGTTTCCCTCTAAATAAATAATGCCCGTCATATTTTGTCAGCACATTTCACTACTGCGACGTCACCCGGATTTCAAGTCTGAAGAAACATCCCAAGGAGAAGCTGTGGCCGTGGAGGTGGCTGAAGTCAACTCCCATGGTACTAGTGATGCTTTCCACAAACACAAGACCTTATGCCCGGGCACAAAGAAGCCCTCATGAGTCCTCTGTCATGTCGTGGAAATTAAACAAAGTCTGGAGTCCTCATGAGAAAGGGGCAACACCTTGCCAAGCCTGTGCCTGGTGGGGAGAGAGAAACAGGGGACAAACGATAACCCGAGTCGAGGAAAATGACTTTGGGATAAAGTCTCTCACCCAGACAGGCCCCAAAGCACTTTACAAACTTCTAGGAAATGCTTTTTGTTAGTTCAAAGATGTAGAGACTCTTGAACTTTCTTTAACCACCTTATTCTCCTTCCCTACAAAATCCCTGCAGTTTCACGTGACTCCAGCTGATGGAGTTCCTATTTTGCAGCACACCGCGGTACTTGTCCCTCCTCTCCAACCTTCAGGTGTGCTTTCTGCCCCGGCCTCCCAGAGAAACAACTACTAAGGAGGAAACCACTGTTCAAAGAAGTCTGGACATATGGTGGCACAGTGTAGGTAAAAGCAAAATAAAAGTAGCAAAACACACCATACTCAAATGTTGGTGCTTGGTTATGAAACCTGAATAAACGTATAAAGAAACCACAAGTTTCATCCCAACAATAGCCAGCAATTATAACTACCAAAGACAATGCAAACAGCACCTCGAGATTTTTCTTATTTCATGGAAAGCACCTTTTATTCTCCTCTGCATCTCTCAGGTTACAGAGTCATTTCAATCGGAAATAAACCCACACGTGCAAACCCTGGGCTTCAGCACCTTTGTTTTAACCACGGGACATCGTCTGCCCTGGGCTCACACACCTCGTTCTACGCTCCCAAAGCTTAAGTGTCTCCCCTAAAAGGAACACTTTCTTAGAAAGATTTTGCCAAAGAACAAAGGTGGCTTTTTATAATTGGCCTTAACAGAAAATAGATTTTCTGTTACTTTATTTTTCTGCTGCAGCAATCATATTTCCAGGCACCATTGTTTTGCTCGTGAGCCTTTGTTTTGATTATACTCCATGCATTTGGAACTCAAAGTTTATTCCCTCCCGGCCAAGATATTTTTCTCTTTGCAACTGAGGGTACACACTTGTAATTAATTCAGTCTTCTTAGTCTGGGTCAGACAACGAGCCAACAGAGGAAAAGGAGAGCCGGGTTAACCATGGAACACAATCTCAGAACAGAACCTCAAAATCCGCTGCTGAAGAAAGACACGACTTACAACCCCTGAGGTTGCCCCGAGGAGAATGTGCATTAGCCATCTGCAGATCCGGGGGGGTCACCAAGAGATGGGACATTTTGACATAAAAGTGTGCAGCGCTGGAGTGTCAGAGGAGAGGGTAAGGATTTCCAGTAGGACCAGCACCGTTCCTCGGGGGTTCTGGGAGGGCCCAGCTGTCTCTGGACATTTAATCCACGCTGCCGGGCACACGGGGAGCCTATTTTTGGAAGTCGTCTCCCTCTTGTTACAGCCCCTGGTACAGACAGGTTGCTGAACGCTTCCTGAACGGACCCCCCGGGATGGTATCCAACCACCCCCAAAAAAATCTAATTAGCTGCTTCTTTTAATTGTTCATCTCATCCGTTTTAGGTACCTTTCTAATTAAAAAAAAATTTAAAAATGGAGACAAAATAGTCTGTGCTGGAATACAAAAGCCATGGAGTACCTCCGGTGTCTGTCAGGAGACACCAGTCCCTTTGGCAAGGTGTTGGCAGAGGAGAGCTGTGCTGTGCTGACCTTCCCCAGAACTCCTCACCCTCAGCTCCTGCAGGGATCTGAGCCCCAGCCACATAGTCCATGGGACTTTGTCGGGGTTCTGTCTTTTAAAAGGCTACACAACATTTTGGGCTGCTCCTTTGGCCTTGAAAATAGCAGACTATTTTTACTGTAGGACTCTTTAAATGATATGATTCTTACTGCCCTGGAAAACATTTTTCTTTGGTGCACTATATAGCTTAGAAACCCCTCAAAAGAGTTTAAACTGTGCTCTCTACCTTGTAAGGAGCTGCTATTCTGCTCTTCTCACACCTGGCTTTCCTGATTTAAAAACGAAAAATAAAAAACCAACCAATTCTGCTGTTAAAAACAGGGAAAATGCCATCACAGTCAAGACCTTTATCAGTCACTGTCCATACAGATTTTAAACCAACCCTTTTCCATGACACACACCAGCTGCTTTAAACCTGCCTCTTTCGTAGTCCATTCTGGCGTTTCTTGCACAGAAAACTTCAATCTTACAAACTCCTGTCGTGGATTAATTTGCTAGTTCATGGACATACCTAAGCTAAAAGTGATACTGAATCAGTGCTGAAGTTTTAGCAGCTTTACTAATTTGCAAGTGGTATTATGTTTTACATATAACCTTAAAACACAATACTAAGACACCATGCACTTGACCCTCGTGCAGTGTCAAAAACTTAACTAGAATGAGTTCCAGGGACCTGTCTGATCCCATCACAACAAGACTAACTTACACATTTTATTTTATTTATTTCTTTTTTTCCCCCTTTTTATTTTGGGTGAAAATTCTTTAAGAAAAAACAAGTGTCATTGGCTTTTTAGTGGAAAGTTATAGGATGTTTCTGGTCAATATTCCAGTAACTTCAAGTATAATAAGCACAAGTCACCAACAAAAGTGCTGTAAGCCACAGGTGCCCTGCACACACACTGTAATGTTTCCATTGCTCTTTGACTCTACCCTGAATTTCACTTATTACTTCACAAACTGATTGCCTCTGGTTCTGTCTAACACTCGTGTCTCTGCCACTTTAAAATGCACGAGATGTAATGAAATAATTACTTTATGGCTCTAAAGTAGCAGATAGTGCTCTGTAAGCACGCAGGGAATTGGTGTGTGGAATGAGCAGACAATGTCTGTCCAGTGCCTTCCTTTGGAGGGTTTGTGTTTAGCAACAGCCCAGAGCTACAGAGCTCTTAGCGCTGCCACCACTTGGCATTCTTACGGAAAACCATGCAAAATTGGCTCATGGTTTAGTGTGCCTGGCACCTGAGAGGCTTTTTGAGCGAGAGACAAGGGAGGTTGCCCATGTGTATGCTGGAGCACACATTCACATGCCACACTGATAAATCTGAACGGAAGAAGGGTGGCCGAGGGCCCACTGACCTCCACACTCCCCCCATGCACCTGGATCCCTGGATCTACAGACCGGAAAACAGAGAAATCCGCAAACCCGAGAAGTGCTGGTATCGCCTCTCACCCTCCACACTTGTTGCATCTTTTTTCCCCAATCATTCCCCAGGATTAGGAGCGATCCCAGCCTCTCCAGCAGGAATCCCCCAGAGTGAGACATGGCCATGCCACATTCCAAAGAAACGCAAGTCATCCTGAGAGTGGTTAATTTATTACATTGCAAAGCAGTTACGTTATCATTCGGGAGAATTTTCCAGATACTGAGGAGACCTAATTTAACTTAAATACCAACCAAACACTTGGAAGAACGTTAGGTGTTACCTTTTTGCCATCTTGTATGTATGACAGAGCACACGATACTTTTCACTACAAGCACTGAAGAAGCAACTTCACAAAATCATGGAAGAGCGTTCTTGGTATTTAGAAATGTTTTAATGAAAATAGAGTAAGAGCTTTCTGATTTCCACACCTCCTTCCTCTGCATCCCTTCCAGCTCAGCAGGCACTATTTGATGGTGCATGGTGACTATAGCTCGGCGATGCGTTCTCCGACAGCAAAGTCAGCCTGAGGAGCTCCTCACCCTCTGCCCGGTGCCGTTTGCTCCTTTCAGCACGTGGTCACCAGACGTTAATTTTCACCCAGCAGCTGGTGCAGGGAGTTCCAGCCTCCCCTTCCCAGCCACGGCTCCCTCTCACCGCACCGGGAAGAGTTTGGTGCTGGGACACCTCAGCCCCTCTGACTCCCCTCACACTCCCCGAGGCGGCTCTGGCACCCAGCTAGCCCCCCAGTTAGCCACGGTTTTGGGCCAGCTTAGTAATCTGAACTGTTTCAACACAGAATCACAGGAACAAGGGGTGGAATAAAAACATACGACTGCTGGCAGGGGAAAGGACAGCCCCAGCAGTAAAGCAGCAAGCCCGGGGCCAGGGGTTCCAGCTCCTCCCTGTCTAACTACATAGCCTGACACAACGGCGGCTGCCGGCACACTGCCCATGGCACAGCCTTCTCCTGGAGGATGCCCCACGGGAGAGGGCTGGTCCCTGTGGCAGGGCAGAGAGGTCCCCCAGGTGTGGAGGAAGGAGCCTGGCTGGGAGGATGCAGCCTGGGGCACACCACTCGGTCCCCAGAGCAAAGACCTCATCCCAGCCCGTTTCACTTACTGGTCAGTGGGACCGGAGCGAGGAGACTCTGCTGGACTGCTGTGGAACCACAGCCCGGGCTGCTCCAGTAGCAGCCCTGAGGCTGGTGGTTTCTCTTTGTTGATGCGATCAGTGAAACTATTTGGGTTTAAAATTTTCCTTTGTTATGTTAACAAAGACCATCCGGTCACAAATTTTTAAAGCAACAGTATCTTATGTCATGGGTTTTATTTCCTTATTGTAGTTTTGAAGGGCTTCTTTAGCATAAACATTGATAAATTGATTTTTTTTTTTACAGCCTGGTTTCTAAAGAAAATAAGGCTTATACACTTGCACTGTCCATCAGTGTCTGTGTGTCTGTCAGTGCCCTCCTGTGAAACGCAGAACCCACTGACCAGCATCAGCCCAGCTTCAGAGAGGGGGAGAAACTTCAAACATACCAAGTTCCTACAAGTTTTCTGAAAAAAACCCTTGTATTTCCAGTAAGTGAAAAAGCCACAGCCCCATCCCTACCCCTCGTCCGCCCTGACCTTGTACAAAACAAGGGCCACAGGCCGCCCCCCGCTCAGGCAGCAAACCCAGCGCTGGCCCTGCCGACCCCGGCCCCGGCCCCGGCCCCCGGAGGGAGAGCCAAGAGGAGCCCGGGATGCTTGAGATCCTGGGGACAGAGTCTGGAGGTTTTACAGGAGACCAGAGGGCTGGAAGGCACAGAAGAGTCTGTGGGAAACCAGACCTTATCAGTTCTGCTGTTCAAGAAACAATTTACTAAGTGGCTTGTTTTCGCTTTTGCTCCTGGTTATCTTGTTAAGAAAAATCCTCATTTATGACACTTACAAGATGACAGTAGAAGAACTTGGAAATAGAGTTTGGAGAAAAACGCTAAGCACACCATACATGTAAACGGCCAACAACTTCTGTCCCCGAGCACCACACAGGAACAAAACTCCCACGCAGGAATATTTAAAAACCTGCACATTGAAGTCAGGGGAGGGGGGCGGGACGCAATAATCATTCTCTCTTCATCCTTTCAGTATCATATACGTTATAAAACAGAACTAAGTTTTTTAAACTCTCTTTGAAAACAGGGGCTAAAGGAAATCCAGCCCGGTTGGTTTAAACAACCGTCCATTGGAAGGCGGGTTAATTCAGAGGACATTGCTCAGCACAGATGAGGAGTGTCCAGCAGCCCCAGGGAAGAGCAGAGTTAAGTATGGAACTCAAGTACAGGGGAACAAAACCCCAAACATTCAGGCATTCAGGAAACTGCACAGGTTTCACCCAATTTGCTGCTACCCTCTGATGGTTGACTGGAGGCTGTTTAACCCTCTTTTACAGCTTTTTCATATCGTATTTGTCTCTCCTTTATCAACTGCTTCGTGCTTCTCACTCCTTTCACAGGGAGTTTAACACAAACAAAAACTTTAGGAGTGGCATCTTCTGCCTTCCCATAAGGCAAGGTGTTGACTACCATAAATCTGCACCAGTTTTTAAGTTTGGATCTAATGTGAGCTTTTAAAACAGATCCTCTCACCATCTCACTTACAGTGCTTGGGTTCACATTCAGCAGTCCCAGAGCAACCCACCGGAGCCCTCTGTCTGGAACTGCACTGGAAGACACACTTCAGCCACTAAAGGACTCGGGACAAGACCGAGCTAAAGCCTCCAGAAATGCCACCAACATGGGCATCAAATCCTCAGCACCAACAGACCCATTCTGCTCCACTGCCCCACGCTAGTGGACAATACCAGTGACCACTGACCACACTCTGAGGAAGCCGATGTACCAGTAGTAGGTTTATTGGCACAATTACTTTAGCTTACACATAAAAATAAACCATCAGACAACAACAACAAAGCCCTTCACCCTGGTAATTCTGTCACAATATCAGCTCTCTGAAGATGCAGGCACAGAGCCCCTGGCATTCCCAGGAACAGTCAATGGGCAGCTCTCACACCCTCTAACCTTACAGCACCCCGGCCAACAGGGACAGAAATACATTCAGCAGAGAAGAGCAAGGAGCAATCTTCCTCAAATAACTTTGTCATTTTGAAGGCACAGACCACTGATGACAAATGTCTATTTTTCTAATCTTAAACTACTTTACAGTTTGGAATCTTATTATGTTAATTGTCGCAGGACATTTTTATATTAACTATTAATCTTTGAGATTGAACATTATCAAACATTTTCCAGATATATAATAAACCATCTACTATCAAAAGAGAATTATCTTCAAATAAGCCCAACAGAATAATTAAGCATAAGATGCCTTCACCTGAAGCTGTATCTGTCCAGTCCATTTTTTCAACAGAGCTCTCAAAGACTCTCCTAAGAGCACCAGTAAGCTGTCTTGTCCCTAAGCAACACAAAACTAGGGCACTCCAAATCCAGTAGTTACAGATGTTTAAGAATATCACTTTAGCTACATTCAAGTCTCAAAAGTTTCTTTTAAATTTATATTTTTAAGAACATAAATTAGAAGCATCAAGATCCCACTAACTTTTTTGTTGCCTTCCTTAAAGTTCATCAGTTCTGTCTCAATAAGCAAAATAAACAGGCTTTTCCAAGCATATTTCAATTGATTTAATTACAACTGCTTGGTCTTGACAAGAGTTTAAGGTGTCAAATAAATTGAGTTGGGTAATTCAATCAAATATCCTAGATTTAAGTCTAAGACACAAAGTCCATAAGTACCTTTAACGTTCTTGTAGATGTTTCTGCTATCTATAAATTGCCTTTTGCTTCTATACTTTTTTCCTCTTTGAAAGCAAACCTTAAAGCTTCTCCTTCACAAACACAGAAACAGCACAACCTTTGCCCACAGTGCCACTAATAACTAGCCTTCTCTCATCCTCTTTATTTCTTTCTTAACGAGGTCTCCCAGCCCCGCTCCCAGGCAGAGCCCAGCCACGGGGCTGTGGTACCAGCAGAGTTTGCAAAAGGGACTGAACTCAGCTCTCACCTACAGGATTTATCTCCCTCCCGGGTGATGGATGTGACTCAGGTGAGCCCTAAGGCATCATTCCATATAAAAGGCAGCCTGCTGCACCCAAAGGAGCTCCCTGGGACAGCAAAGGGAGAGAAGTTCCTTGGAAAGGGAAGGAACTCTGGCAGTGTTATCTCACGTGAGGAAGCTGTTAGGAAATGCAGCAGGGACAAAGGTGACTGCAGAACCCCAAGGCAGCTCACTGCTCCCTGAAATCCTGAACACTTCAGAAACCCCAGCTACGGGATGGAAACTACAATGGATGAAGCAAAATCCCAGCACAGGGGTAAGAAATAAATATACCTGTATTAGACTCTTTGCTCCAGTACCTTCAACCCCTGAAGCAGATACTGGCTGCCCCTAAACTCTATCTATACTAAGGGAACTTGTTAGGTTGTGCCTGAACCAGCAGCTCTACCAGTACAATACAACCTGCTAGAAACGTGAAAGGGAGGGAAAAGACTCTTTTTTCCTAGTCAAACAGCTAGGGCAACAAGCCTCCCAGTAAGTGCACATGCAACTGGTGCTGGCAAAAGGAACCCCTTTGTACTGCTAACTAGGCTGGTGTTGCTGTGCCAGTAAAGTCCTTGTGGTACAGCCTAATCCTTAGATTGAATTACCTACCTGCCTCTAATTAGCACCTCCTAAAATATAGGGTGAATCAAAGCAACGATGTTTTAGAATGGCCTAAAGTAAACTTAAGTTATGATCTAGCCTGAATCAGTGCAGCTAAAGCTAAATTGCTTCAAACTACTGCTCTGATTTATCCAAGTTCCTGTTAATCTATTAACTTAAATTAGCCATTCCTAACCATAGCCTAAATAAGGACAGGTTCATTTTCTTCCATATGGGGCTTCAAGGATGCTAACGTGCCCTACAGTATCCTTTTCCTGGGGGAAGCCTTGCTCTGCTGACAATGACACTCTTGCTGCCTTACCATTGTGTGTCTTTATATATATGTATTAAAATAAAGTAACTTTTTTTAGGTAAGTTCTAATTCAAATGTTTTTTAGATTTTTTTTTTCCTACTTGGTATATTGGCAACGAGTAGTAGGATATATTTTTAGCCTTATGCTACTTTAAGTACACATAGTTTATTTTCCAGATGCTGTGGAGTTAGATCTCCTTTTAGTTAAACTTATTTTCATTATAATGTTATAAAGTTACACTGCTACAATAACTATTATGAATTCCACACTAGAAGCGTTCTCTTGCTTCTAACTAGATTCCTCACCCAACAAAAGAAATTTGGAATTCGGCCAGGAGTTAGGACTGAAAGGGATAAACTCAACTTCCATCATCTTTCATATGCAACTCTGGCACCCACATCGCTCATTAGATCTAATGCAAGAGATAGGCAGCTTCCTAAATGTTGGCTTTGGGGTTATTTTTAGTTATATGCAGAGAAACCTGATTGCTGGGGCCGGACTCCCATAAAACGTTCCCCACAGGGTGCTGTATTCCATATAACGCGATGCTGAGAGATCAGTGTGGCTCGGAGGGAACCCTCTGCACCAGCACCTGCACCTTTCCTCCCCGGTGGCTTGTCCACAGGTCTCACTATTGCCAAAAATACCAACCCATCAGATAGGGAAACTGAGGCAGCGAGGGCTGTGTGTCAGGGTTGGCAAAGGTGAGAACACCCTCCAGACTGACAGACAGCTCGTTATTTTCTTATACCAGACTGTCCCGACAAATGTTTTCTTTGGTTCACAAGGTACGATGAAACAACTTCTTGTTTTCCATGGTTAAGAGGACCTTAATCAAAGTAATTACTGAAACAGATCTGATTGGGAAGTAATCTATTTAGAAAAAGTTAAGACTGCCAACTGTGAAGCTACTATCCATCCAGCTGCTGAGACTGATTGCTTTAAATGTGGATGATTTCACACTTAATTTTTCAAGTGCTATTGAAAATGTCTTCACCTGTGACTGTAAAATATTTATTTTCCTAAAATACTAAATAATGGCCATCCAGGCAACTCAACATGTAAGCAACATGTTATGCTGGCTTTCAAGTATCTGGCTGTATGTGCGTTTCTCTCTGAGCAATGGGAGGTGATACCCAGCCCCAGGACTCCGGGAAAGGGACTGCATTTGGAGTGCTCTGGGGGATCCCCCCGGGGACACCCCCTCTCCTTACCCGGGGTGAAGAGCTTTCTGTTCCCTTCCAGGATCAGAGCAGCTCGAGTCAATTCAAATAGGCTGCCCCTTAAAAACTGTAATCCATTACGAATTCGGTTCATCAACTATGCACTTACGGTGCATATTTGCATTTTTTGAAGACTTAACTGGGATGTATAAACATCAAATGGAACTTTTCATATACAATAGATGAAAAAATGATCTTCCATTTAAAATTTACAAGAGATTGGTGCCAACACTTCAGTGGCAATGTAAGCTGCCAGCAAATGGAAGAATTTCTTTCAGGCTTAGTAGCTAACAGTGAACCACCATATCTCATCTACTCATAGTCATGAACCAGAAAAGCACTTGTCTGAGAGAACGTTCTGAGAAAGCATGGACTAAGGATGCAGCCACAGGGGGGGTGACCACAGACTTCAAATCTGGGATAATGCTAGTAGTCCTATGCTGACATTATCAAAGTCCAAAATCCATGACACACAGGAGTTGGCTCCCCTGGGGAGACTGGGCTGAAAACACATGGACAGGGAGGAACTGGCACAGGGTTTGAATAGGGAAAAGCTGCACATCCCTCCACTGGAAAAGGCAATTTCGGATTTAGACAATTACACTGGCTTCAGCTGGGAACTTGAAATTACCATGATGGTGTTCTGGAACTTCCAGTTATTCCTTCAAAAGGGCAAGAAGTCTCAAGCTTCTGTCAGAGTATACGTAAGTCTAAAAATGCACGTTAATTTTAAATTTCTGCTAAATTCCAGTACTACTTGACACATCCTGCTTTTACAGAGTCAGAAATGGTTGAGGTTGGAAGGGAGCTCTGGAGGTCTCCTTCTCCAACCCCCCTGCCCGAGCTTTTCTTGCTCTTGCCAAAATAGTTCAGTTTGACTTTGAGTATCAATATGCAAATACTCCCAGTTCTTACTCCACTTACACCTAGAAAAAGTTTCTTTCACGGGAATGACATATTTGCATAGAAACCTGTCAGAAGAGAAAACGTGATTCTTAAAGTCTTCTGCAAACACTATTTTTGTTGGTGTCAACCTCAGCAGCATCACAAGTGATCAAAGAAAATAAAAGCCAATACAGTACGGAAAAACTTTGTAAGATGAAGACTAAGTTTCCTTTTGAATTCAGTAGATTTTTTTTTTTTTTTTTTTTTAACAGCTTAATGCTATTCAGCCTGCAGTAGTGTCACGTCAGTGTGCTGGGGGATCAACGCGGGAGAAGGAAGTTATCACCACTTGCAGTGGAAGTCTGAAGATGGAAAATTACCTTTTAAATTATGAAAATGCATGTACAGCTCCAGCATATGTGGAATGTTTACATCTTTAGAAAAATGATCTAACTGTACCATTAAATCTCGGGGCAGACTGACAAGAGCATTTTTTCTATAATGAAAGAGCTTTCTTAGATGAAACAGGAATGTCAGCTTTAGTGCATACTCCACTGCCTGGAACAGGATCAAGTCTTAACTAAGTTCCACACAATGTTTTCAGGGGAAAAGTGGAGAATGTTTTATGGAATTTAAGTCGGGATTTGGCTTGCATCCTAGAACATATATCTTGTTATGAAAACTGCCGAAACACTTTTAAGTGGGCAAGCCACAAGTGTCCTTGGAGCTACCCAGTCAACTGGAAGTCACACAGGCAAAACCTCCTAAAGTAGGAAAGCTTGAAATCAGAGGGGGGGGGGTAAGGGAGGGGCAAATAATCTTGGAAGCATCTCTGTTATATAGAACTGTTCGCTTGTGCCTACAGCATGAAGTAGTTACAACTTGTTTTCTGCTATTGTCACAGATCCAATATGTTACTCCAGCTAAATCATAATCTCTTCCTGCCTCAGTTCATCCATGTGTAAACCTGGTTCTCTAACTCTTACCTTAATGTGTCATGGGGCTTAATTAATAACACTTAGGTCTTTTAAGCCCTCTACAAACATTAACTACTTCTTGTAACAACTCTCTGAGGTATTATTATCCCCATTTTACTGATGGAGAAATGGCAAAAAAAAGAGGTTGTAACTCGCCCAAGGCAACAGAGTGATAGTTATACTTAGAGATCCTCTTTGTGGACTACTGTAACGGTGGAAACTTATCAGGTAAATAACTACAATCTCAAAATAACTTCTACAAGTGCACCATGAGCAACTGGAAGACTATGAAAAGAAACCCCTACCAGAACAACAGGCTTGGGACCAGAACAAGTGAACCATCATCATCACAGAGGAACAGTTATCCCAGGCACATCCAGGCTACAGCTCCCCACGCCAGTCACAAAGAAACAGCCAGACCCGTCCTCTCCCGTGCTCCCGAGTACCGTGGAATTGAGCAACAGGCTCCTACAGCACTCCTCGGCGGCACTGGAGTGAGCAGATAATCAATGCGGTATGCAACACGCTAATACCTCACGTCGCCTTCCCGGTACTGGCAAGGAATGCCAATAACGGGCCGGGGTGGGGGTGGTCCCGCACGCCACTGCCCGGTACCTCACGGCCGCCTTCCCCCCGCTCCAGCCGCCACAAGTGACAGACGACAAAGTTGGTGTCATTCCCCCCTGCCCGGCCGCGCTGACATCCCTCGCCGCAGCCTGTCGCCGCCCGGGATCCCTGCCCGGGCAGCCCCCCGCGCCGGTGCCCGGCATCCACCGGGGAGGCAGCGGGGCGGCAGACCCCCGCCGTCCGTTCCCCGTGTCCCGAAGCCGGTGACAGACACGTCCGGCGCTACTCGCCGGCGCGGCGACAACAGCAGCCAGCAACAGGCGCGTCCTGCGCTCGCCCCGCGGGAGCCAGCGGCGGGCATGGCCCGCCCGTGTGCGGCAGGGGCCGGGATGCCGCCCGCCGAGCTACGCCCCCTCAGCCGGCCCGGCCCGGGACGCGCCTCCGCCGCCGCGCACGGCGCTGCCCCCGCGGCGCCCACCGCCGCCCGGGGCGCGGGACGGGACGGGGGGCGGCGGCGGAGACTCACGGCAGGCCTCGGCCTAGAGGGGGGGGCGGGGGGTGTCAGCGCGGGGGTGACAGCCGCGCCGCCCGCTCCGCCGGGGGCAGGGGGGCCGGCCCCGGGAGGGCTGCGCCCCCCCGCTCCGGCGCGGCCGGGGCTGGCTGGCCTCCACGGCCGGCGAGGGGAGGTGAGCGGGGAGGGACGGGGTGTCTCCGCAAGGCAAGCGGGGCGCGGAGCCCGACGGGCGGGCGGGGACGCGGGGCGCAGGGGCTCCGCCGCAGGGCAGGCCCTGAGGGGAGGCTCCCGCCGGTCACTCCGGAGCGGCCACCCCTCGCCTTTCCCACCTGATCCCGGGCTGGGACCCCGCGCTGGTGGAGCCGCCGCGTCGGTTACCTGCGGGTGCGGGGTGCCGGGAAGGCGGGCCCCCCGGTGTCCGGGTCCCCGGCGGCCGGCCG
>BJBW01001654.1:9884-69835 GCA_004320125.1 Scolopax mira | reverse complement strand
GAGGAGAAGTGCGGGGTAGGGGGGGTGGCGGCGCGCGAGCGGTGCGGAGTCCCGCCGTGCCCTGAGGCGGGCGGAGCGCGAGGCGCCGTGAGGCGAGGGGCGGCCGGGGTCCCGCCGCGCCCTGAGGTGAGGCGCCGTGAGGTGAGGGGGCGGCCCCGCCTCCGGCAGCCCCGATGGAGGAGCGCTCGTTGCCGGGCCGGGTGGCGGCGGCCCCGGAGCCAGGGTGAGCGGGCGCCCGCAGCTCGGCTCGGTTGTTCCCCCTGCGGAGGAGGCGGGCGCGCCGGGGAAGACCTCGCCCGCCGGGGCCGGGCGCAGCTCGGGGAAGCCGCTGCGGCCGGGAGGGAGCGTTTCCCGGCGGGGGGGCGGGAGTAGCGCTTTCCTGCGCTCCCCGGGGAGGGTTGGCCGCGGCCGCCGCTGCCGCTGCAGCCGGCGGGGCCTGCGGACGGCGGTGGGGCCGCGGTCCCATTGCGGCCCGGGGGTGCTCCGGTGGAGGGAGGCTGTCTCCGGTCCCCGGGGTCCCGGCGCGTCCCGAGGTGGGGAGCGGTGAGATGAGGGGGGCGGCCGGCCTCGCTGCCCTTCTGGCAGCCCTAGAGCGTCCCCCCGGTGTCAGTCCGGTCCGGCCGTTACGGGAGGCCCCCGGGGGGGTGCCGTGCCTGCCCCCTCCCCTGCCCTGCTCGCCGAGTCCCGCATCGCTCCGCTCAGGTCTCGCCTTCTGTCCCGAAGCGTAGGGCAGAGCTACTTCTGTGGTTTGAGCTGCTGCTTTAAGACGCCTATGGAGTCCAGTGTGAAGTTTTATTTCCACGTTCTCTTTTTAATTTTTTTTTTCTTTTTTTTTTTTTAGGCAGTCTCTGTCGGTGTGAAATGTTGAGGATGCTGCATGCTTTAGTGTTTGACTTAACGAAGCAGCTTGGCCATCTCGCACATAAAGTACAAGAGGATGTAGTGAGGTTAGATTTGTAATTTGCATCCTACTGAATTTGTATATCTAATTACTTTTTTTCCATTGGTGATCACTTTTATCCACTGAGCTTTTTAAACAGAGGTCTTCAGTTTGCAGGTTAGTAGGTGTAATGACATTAGGGTAACTTCTCAAGGTATTGCTGCAGATGGAATGTTTTTACAAAAGTGGTTGTATCCACATTCAGTAATTTATCAGTAGGCACAAACCCACCCAGGTATTGTGTTTTCTTTTTCTAGTACCTGTTGACTTTCTTCTTAGCTTTTAAACCTGGATCATATTATAAAAGTCCCAGCTCTCTAGTCACTTAAAATATTTATTAGCTTGTTAAACTGAACCACATCTGCTGCTGTGAAGCCAAAATTTTAGAATTCTATAGTAGGACTGTAGTATTCTTTAGCAGAAAACATTATAAAGCTAATTTTACCAAAGTCTTTCAAGAAAAATGGTCATAAAAATACAGTGGAAATGGGGTAGTCCTCATTCAGAGCAGGTGGCCTTATTCCTCTAGAGCACTAAAGTATTTCTAAACACGCTCATTAACCGTAGTACTTGAATATTTTTTGTATGATCGGCTGTGAAAAGGGGTAGCTTGGACATGTTAAAACTTAATTAAGATTGTTTGTCAGTCCTTTGAGAGGAACTAGTATGGCAGGATAACTTTGAGATGTCTCATAGTACAAGCCCAAAAGGACATTCACTGATACTTAGAAAGTGGGAGTTTTGAAAAATGGTAGGTGGAAATACTTTTCAAACCATGTAATTAGAATGAAAGTCTCTGCCAGAGGAAGTCATTCAGCAAGATTCAAAGCAAGCAGATATTTGTATGAATACCAAAATGCTTTACAGCCTTTATAACCAAAGCCAAAAAAACGTTTAGAAGAGAGATTAAAGCATATGACTCAGGGTTCAAACTAATCTTTATGGGAATGAGAACTGTACTTTTCTGTGTTACAGAATATTAAATTGTGTCTTCCACAGCAGTCTTGCACTGCCCTCGAGTTACCTGGTTGTGAGCTGTGCCAGGGAGGGGGCACAGGATCCAGCAGGATCGTGACCTTTGCCGCACGTCGGGTGGGAATATGCAAACTCATATTGCAAATTGACATTGCTGTGAAGGCAAAAGTTCAAAGGTCCACCTGCTGTAACCTGTTCCCCAAACTGTAATGTACACCATGAAAAGAGCGTGAGCTCTACGTGTGTGTAAAATGTAAAAATGCTAAATAGTGCCATGTCTGCCTGCGAAGGAACGACGCCTCGGAAGCTTTGGATGTGTGCTCCCTTCAAAGAAAAGGCTCCCATAGTGGCAGCTGCGGGTTTCTCCCTGACAGTGGGTTTCAGGATTTCAGGCAGTCTGTCAGACTGAGATATTCTAGGTGCATGTTTTTCTTCACTTCACAGAGAAACTGAAGGGGAAAAAAAAATACAGTTGCCAGAATATTACATGTTCTTGAAATGTTATACTCTGAGTGTTCATTTGAAAGGACATTCTTCATATTTATGATTTCTTCACAACTCTTTTTTTTCCCTCCTAAGTCTTGCTGATCCACTAGCTTTGTGTTCACGTGCTCATTTAAAATGTCAGGCTTTGGAGGGACTTCCCTGTGTGTTGTAGAGATTAAGTGTTGGCGAGTGCAGCGGTTTCCCCGGGTAAGCTGTTTCAGACACCTGCAGTTAGGGTTTGTGTTTCATTCCAGGTTTGAGTTTAACTTCCAGCTATTGCGTCTGACGCTTCTCAGCCAGATCCAGGAGTCCTGCACTGCTGGAGTTCCTCTTTCGTGCGCCAGGACCCACGTGCAGGGATCAGATCATCCCTCACAATTCTGTTTCATAAGCTAAAATCCTAAATCTTGCCCTGTGGGCTTTGCTTTTTCAGGGGGAAAGAGTTTCATTGCCTGGATAATTTTGGAGGGAGGGTCTTCCTCTGGTATTTCAGCGTCCTCCTTGCAGATACCGCTCGGAACTCTGAGCACAGCAGTTCAGTCTGGTTTATTTTGTCAAATTGGAAATAACCGTGACGTGACTGAGAGATAGTTGTTTTATAACCAAAACAATTCTTGTTTGGGTTTATAGTTTTAAAATTACCCGTTTCCAGTAGTAGTTGTTTCTGTTGCTTATCTGAAGGGAAGAAATGCTATTTAATAGGTAAACAGCCCCGTGCACTCGACTTCCAGGAGAAGCAGCGAGCAGGCTGCGCTGGCTCCCGGTGCCGAGCCGGCTGTGATCCGTCTGTCTGTCCAGGAACAGCCACAGACTGGCTGTTGTCGCTGCCAACTCTCCGGCTGACGGCCCTGGGGACTCCTGTGGCGCCGTATCCCCCCGCAGGAACAAAGGCAAGCCCAAACTGAAACACCTTCGTGTGTGTTTGATCCAGCACAGCGTGTCACCCACGCTTGTCACAAAACGCTCCGCAGGGGACAGAAACCACCGTCCACACGTGGGCAGGCCCAGGTTTAGGAGGTTAAACCGGAGAGTGTCCCTGCCAGCAACCCCTTGTGGCCACACGGGGAGAGTTTGATACGGGTTCAGGAATTAAGAGTATTGTGGCTTTTATATGGCATTAAGTTCTTGCATAATTATCAAGCCTGTCCCTGTCTGGCTTGAAAAATTCCACTGCATTCTAGTAAATAGGTATATATGCCCCCAATTTCTTGTGTTGGGCTTTTTGTTTGTTTGTTTGTTTCATTTAAACCCGTGCTACACTAGAGACGTGCAGTCCTTGTAGCCCTAGAGTCTGCTAGAAAGCTCTGGCTAATGCAGAGCACTGGGCTGTTGCTCCACAGTGATAGGAAGCATGCAATTTCACATTTTCTAGTTTATTGTAGCAAGAGTTTTGATCCTACTAAATATTCTGGTCATTCTCCTCAGAAAAGGGTCCCAGGTTACTTAAACTTTTAACATACTTGGGTCCCAGGTTACTTAAAGTTCCATGTATATCCTGGAGCAGGGGTTGCTGATGACAGCTAGACTCATGGCACACTGGAATTCTCCATAATACCAGTGATGCAGAAAGTTGTCAGATACAGAATTTCCTCAGAGGCTGGTGTTGGACAGTGAAGTGGATTCTGCTGGGAACACAGGACCTCAGAAACCTTCCTTCGAGTAAAATAGCATTTTTCGACCTAGCTTTTCTCCAATATGCAAACAAAATAGTGATATTAAATAGATTTATAGAGAAGAAAACCTTTTATACACTCCATGACATGTGTCTTTGCCTTGGGAACGTGTCAGAACGTTTTGACAACTATTAATCAGTGGTGGTGATTCACTGGTTTGGGGACATGCAGCCGTGTTTTGAGCAAGCTTCAGGAGGGACTGCTTGTACTTAGAGTTCTGTTGTTGCTACCTGAGAAACACAGTTTTAGAGTAATAAAGTGTCCAAGTAAGGTTTGGGATTTTCTTGTGGCACATGGAAGTTGAAGAAACGACTTTTTCCCTTGCTTTGTTGTGGTCTGTGCAAGTATGTGAGTTCTCCAGTTGCTGTAAGATATTTGAGAAGGAGTGAACTCGGGGAGTGGAGGGGAGTTCTCCGCATTCCACGAGGACACACCACACGTCTGTTTGTTCGGGCAAATCCCGGGAGCTGGAAGTGGGGAGTGAAGGGTTGTGTGTGTGTGCCCGGTGAGTGGAGGTGCCATACAGCGACAGAGAAGGACCTGCCTCCTCTTCCTCTCTTAGTGTTGCTCTGGCATCTGGCAGGTCACATCTTGAAACTCGAGTTCCAGAAGGTGTTCACGCAGAGGGTCTGTGCACCCTGCCTGTGTTGATGTTCAAGTGGCAGAAGCACATGACAACGTGTGTGAAGCCCAGACAACCGTGGGTATTTCCCAGGCCAATCGTGTGTGATTCACTGCAAACGTCTACTGTCTTATTGCAAAATCCTTGCTTACAAGAGATCTTTTGTTCTGCAGACTTTGGGTTTTTCACTGTTTATGGTTTTGTCTATATGAAAGTGTAAAATGATGATACTTAATAAAACACACAAACCATGAGATATGTAGTATCTGTTTTCATCTTGTCGCTTTAGTCTTCAAAGTATCTTAAACAGAATGCTATTTGCAGCTGTTAAAATTCTGAAAAATGTGGTTATTTTTGTTTCTGTAGAGCCATTTTTTACCTTTTGGTGAGATACCACCTATCTAAAAAGTTTGTTTGCTTTTTCTAATGTTTAAACTAAAATAGGTTGATCAGTAAGTTGAGTCTGAGCTTTTGTGGGATCCAGGGAACTTTGAAAGACCTCTGGCAAAGCCCATTTACTGAAAACCTCCAAACTTGGGCAGTTGGGACTAACTGAAATGAGTGATTTCTTTGACTGTTGGTTGCAGGTGCCTGCGTTTCTCAGACTTGTTGAAATCATCCTTGAGTCTTGGCAGCAAGTCCTGGGCTTACTCCTCGTTGTTTTCCTTGTGTTCCTTACAGAAGTACTTGGAATTTATGTGCTGAGGTTTTTTCCAGTGAGCAGGATAAACACCACTCTTAATTTCACACTTACTAGGTTTGAAGAGGGAATCAAATTGGTTTTAGAGGAAAACTTTCTCTCCATCCCTTTCTTCGGGGTGGGGGAGGGAGGGGGGCAGGGAAAGGAACATTGAAGTGAGGAGGGGAGGGAGGGAAATAAGTGGCAGGAACATCAAGTGAATTCTGGTTGGGGTTTTTTTTCTTCCTCCTCAACAAGCTGAATTTTTACCAGCTTAAAATTACCTGTGAGTCTCTGAAGTATAGGGGAGTACTCATATTTTAAACTGAAACAAAGATTTATTCTCTGATTTTAACAACCCAATTGATTTGAGCTGTCTGTAGTGGAGTAGCAGCTGCATAAGCTTTGGGAGTTCAGTCCCATTTGGATGCTAATGCCCCTTCCACTCGGGCTTCTCTTCAGGGCTGGGCATCAAACCAAAGCACTGCAACCACTTGCTGATCAGAAATGAGTTAGGAATATGTATTTTCTCGGTTTAACCTTGGGCAAAATATTTTTGGCATCACAGCATTCATTTAATGGACTTGTGAGTGCTTTTAAAGTGTAGCCTTTTATAATTAGGGGGTTTAAAGTTTGGTTATTTATGCAAAGTGTATAGGTGCTTTGTTCCCTTGTAACTTTGCATTTGAAATCTTTAGGAAATGGGACACTTGCAAGAATTTTCTTGGTCTTTGATATGGTATCAGCTCTCGGTGGTTGAGGAATTCAGAATTTTCCTGAGCTTCCTCACACAGTGGTTCTGTGTTAATTAGTTTATATCCAAGGTGTTGTTACCCTTTGATTAGCATTGCTGGAGATCACCACGTTTACCTGCAGGCAGGCAATTCACAATACGCTCGAAGCCGCTCCTCCAGCAACGCTGCTGCTGCCGCCTCTGGGTTGTGTTTTCAATTACCCCGTTTCTCTGCTGGGTGCCAAAATCCGGGCTTTGCCTCTCCTCCCTGGAGAGTGGTGACACCCTGATGCCTGCTCTTGGGCCAGCACTCCTTGTACCCTCACCGCCAGTCCCACCTGTGACGGTGCTTTGTTGAGCCCGGGCAGCTTTCACACTTGTCGGCAGTTTTGGGGAGAGGTGCCGGGATTGTTGCAGGTGTCCCTGGACACTCTTCTCGCCCACCCCGGAGGTCCTTGGCTGGCATCAGGCCACGTTCAGCAGTGTGGAGGCACCCTGGGTGCCCATGCTGCTCGCTGGGACCTCTCTTGGTGAAGGATGGGTGCATTTCTTCCATGGAAGTTGGTTTGGTGGGTCCCCTTTCTAAAGAAATGTGTCCCAACAGAGTGATCTCAGTGAAGCGAGGTCCGAGTGGGTTCAGGCCTCTCCAGATCCATCCCCCCTCCATGGCTGAATCGGGGCCCTCGCTCGCATTCCATGGAAAACAGGGGAGCTGAACCTCCAATTGGAGTCTCCTGGTCCTTTCCATGAAACCAAGGTTTATCAGCAAAGGTCCCTTTTACTCCAAATGTACTGTTTTCTTCAACCTTGTACAAAGTAAGTATTTTTCACTTTTCAGAATACACGATGTGCTGAGGAAGCAGGGAGCTGGTGCCCAGCGCAGTTAATGCCGGTTGCTCAGGTATAGATTGGGGAAAGACATGAGAGAGTAAATAGATTTTTCATGTTGCTTTTCAATAATGCTTTTTCTTTTTCCCTTTAATCTCACGGCAGCAGGAAGCCTGTTTTTCAGTAAATGTGTTTAACCCAGCTTGGGGTGTGTTTGCAGGGGGTGGGAGGGCAGAGCTGTGGCTCTTCAGGGACGTAAGGAAGTAGGGAACAGAATGAACTCATTGGAAATCATTCTCGGGAAAATGGGGCAACTGAAATATTTTTAGTTTTCCCATGCAGTCAACATAAAGTATGCTCTGCCCCTTTATTAGCAGATGCTTTGGGTTTTTTTGCCTTTTTTCCTCCAGTTGCAGGAATTGTTAATGTTCAGGGGCAGTGGGCCGGGGAAGGGCAGTGCTGGTGAGCAAATTTAGGCTGAATTCTGCTCTGGGTAGGGGCTGTGTCACAGCAGGGCGGCTGGGAGCCGGGTTTGGGGAGGAGCAGGTGCTGCTCGTTATCATACTCATCGTTTGTTCGGGTGCCAAGCGGGCAGTGAGGGATTGTGAGGGGAAGTGAAGCTCCCAAAATGTCTGTGAGAACAGCGTGAGAAGCTCGGGAAAGGGTTGCTGGTCCCTTTGGCTGCTTTTGTTCCAGCGAGTACCCCTTCGATTGCCGTGTAGATTATTGCCTTCAAACTGGAGTCCCTTGGGGCGGGCGCTGCTGTAGCTGTGGGATCTGCTCTTCGGGAAGGCCTGGGCCGGGCTGGCGCGTAAAGACACTTTGATTTTTCTTGTAAACCAGTTCCACCGAAGGCGAGAGCCAGTTTCATTCCCGAGCCTGGCTGGTGGCTTGGGGGAAGCAGACGTTGGAGTAGCTCGCTCTGAAATATGGCAACCTTCTGTGCGCTCCCGTTGCCATGGCAACGGCAGAAACGGCGCAGGGATTCCAGAATTACATTTAAAAAAACCAAAATCGGGGTAGGTTAGTCATTCCCATTTTCACTCATAAACAGCGACGGTGGCGCTGAACAGGACCTGCCTGGGGGTTATATTGGTGATAGGCAGATGGGTGATTAATATTTTAAATTAATGCTTTTAAGAATTGAGCTGGTGTTTGATAGGACTTCACTAGAAGAACACACGTGTCTTGCACTTTGCTGGGCACAGGCTCCATGTGCACCCGAGGGCAGGTTCTTCCCTTTAGCCCCCTGCTCCCCTCCAGAGAGGGGAGATACCCATGGGGTGAGAACTGCAGGTTTCAGCTCGTTGGCAAACTAGGCTCAGAAAAAATATAGCTTATGAAACACTAAACAGGTGATTTGTGAGTTTGGAATCTTCAGCAGCATGTAAAAATGAAGCAAAGCCCCATTTTGGGGGCTACACTTTTCCTTTGGGGATGTTTGCTTGAGGAATAGCCCACCAGGCAGAGCAGCGACCCCGGCCCCGCAGGGTCAGGGCACTCGCTGCTGCCCGGGGTGTTGGACAGGGAACAAACCTCACCTCGAGGGTGAGGAGCTCCAGGAATTCCTGGAAAATGCGACCTGTTCTCTTGCTGTTTTAGTCAGAGCTGTGTTTTGTAGCCGAAGCCGTGAGAGGGGAGAGGGCTCAGGGAAGGGTGGTACCAAAGCCACCCCCAGAGCAGCAGGAACATTCCTCTGCAGACACCGGCACTTTCCCAAAACAACACTTTTTTTTTTTTTTTTCTTCTTCACTAGAATGGAATTTGTTTGACAGAACAATTCCCCTTAGAAATAAAATTCTTTAAACATTGGGTCACTAAATGATGGAGGGTAAAATGCTCAGTGACCTCAATTAGATTCCTTAAAAGGATACCCACCAGGATCAAACTGTGTTTCTATATGGCCAAATATTCAGCCAAATATTTTCCCAAAATGCAGAGGCCAAACAGGCCCGGGGTTTGTGCCGAGGGCTGGGGGGTCTCCAGCGCTTCTGGGAGCAAGCGGGACGGGGGGGCACCCCGTTGGCAGAGCTCCCTCGGGTGCTGCGGGTGCCTCGGTGCCAGGGCCTCCTCCTGCTGAGGGCACCCGGCCCAGAGGGAGTTTCCTTCCAGGGCTCGTGTCTCTCCTTCCTGACTCTGCATTTCCCCGGATGGGGCTGATGAGTAAATAAGCCATAAACCCATCTCAGCTTCCCAAGGAATAGAACAGAAATCACCCAAAGTGAGTGAACCTCGCTTGAGGGGGAGGGCAGGTGGCTGGGGGGGGCGTATCTCGCTGTTTTACCGGCTGCTTCAAACAGGATGAAAAATACTCGTTTTCCTCATCTTGCCAGTTTTAGTCTGGGGGTGAGGGGGTGCAGAGGTGTCTCCTTGGGGGGGAGACACAGAGCACTTTGTCACCATTCGGGTGCCAGGTCACTTGTTGCCCACGCACGGTTGGTGCCAGCTCAGACCCCCAGCCCTGCTCAAAGCACCCCCCGACAGCAAAGCTGCTGGGGGCCCCTTCCAGAGCAGTTCCCAGCAGCAGGGAGGTAACCAGTATCACCAGTATCACCATTAAAGGGTGGTGGGTTAGCAAGGATGAATATTGTTGCGATTTTACTATCATTAGACCTAAAGATTCTCAACATGGACTGTTCTAAAGCCTGTGGCATTCAAGGACACAAGAAAAGTTACAGGTAATATAAATTGATTATACCTACACGTAACAAGAAATTGATTGTGCATATAACAGTAAGGTTATAATTATAAAATTCACCTATTTCCCAACATCCGTTCCCAGTGATTTTGGCTAGAAACACCAGATGAGGCCATTCTGTGTCACATACAGAAATAACTGGCTCAGAGGGAAGAGCAGAAGGAAGAGAAGCACCAGGGGAATCCTCCACATCCCTGACACCTCCCTCCCGCTGGAAAACACCCCCAGCTGCTCCCCGAGCCTCACAAACCTTCTGCTTTTGACACAGAAGGGGTTTCTTGGTCTGTTGTTCCAAGCACCCGTGTGCAGTCAGGGGAACAACAGGGAATGGTTCAATGTTCTGGAAGAGAAGAAGCTGAAATAAAGTGTGATGATGTGTCTCCCCATCCCCTTACGGGGGAAGGGAGGAGAGTCCAGGCTGGGGCAGGGCTGGGTCCCAGGATGGTGGGGAGTGGAGCTGGGGGTGAGCCCCAGCCCCACAGCGACAGGTCCTCACCTGGGGCAGCCGTTCCACCACAGCAGGAACTGAGGGACTGAGGTGCCAGAAGCAGCTGGGGGGCAGAGAGCCAGGCCCTCAGCTCAGTGGGGCTGGGATCAGGGAGCTGCAGCTCCTGCCCAGCACAGGACACCCCCGGGGCTGGGGGGCACCACCAAAACCCCCTTGGAAAGAACCAGAAGGAAAATAAAAAAAACAACCACCCAGAAACTTCACATACTTTAAACAACTTAATTTATTAGAACCCATAAACGTTGCTTTCATTAGAAGAATCAAGTTAACACCTAATTCAGGGTGAAATTACATTTTAAGACAAAGAAAAAAATGACGGTGCTTAAATACAGCATGGGCTGGAGGGGGCCAGCGGGAGCATCCCGGGAGGGGCTCACACCCCCAGGCTCAGGGGGGGCTCAGTGGTTTATCTCCCCCTGGGGGGACATCACACCGTGCCCAGGACTGCTCCCCCCACTGCCTCCCAGAGGATGGAATGAAGAGCTCAAGCCTTATGCAAAAAAAAAAAAAAACAACCCTTGAGATTCATTGCCAGCATCTGAATTTTTTATTTCTTCTCTATTCAAGACTGATTGGTAGAAGATCCCTGTAACCAACATCCCCCCCATCGTGTGACCCTTGAGAGGGTCCCAGAAGGGGCATCAAACAAACCTTAACTCTTACTTCAACCTGGAACCTGAGAGATGAGGCACATTCACCCATGTCATAGGCCCCTCATTTCTCCTCAGAGTAGCCCTTCTGGAGAAGCAGGTTGGGTTAATAACCTTAATTTCCACCAGATCAACAGAATCATTCCCATAAAATTCAGAAAGGGCTTAAACACAGAATACAAAAAGGATGTAACGTACAAACCTCCCGGTGTAGAAAATCAAACCGTGGAAGATGGTGGGTGCTGAGGTCGTTTCAAAGCATTAAACTGTAACTGGAGGGGAGACAGCACCCAGGGCTGGAGCCCGGAGCCCAGAGCCCAGGGGGTCTCTCTGCTCCCCACTGACACCCCCCTCTCTCCAACACGCACAGGGGGGTCCTACAAGCTCTGCTGAATTATTGATATCTCCTTTTGGAATAAGCTATTGGTTACACAACTGCTTTGGGTCTATCAAATGGTGAAGAATCCTCTCTGGCTCCAGCTCCGAGCGCGGGTCGTTGCCCAGGAGAATCCCACGGGCCTTGCTCCCGCAGCCTCAGCCTTTCCTTGGGGAAGGAGCAACGTTTCCAACATCCCGGGTTCATTCTCACCTGCAAAAGGCCAGGGCAGAGGCTGCGGGGGGCGCGGGAGGGGTCCTGCTCACAGGGTGCTGCTGTAGAAAAGGAGTCCTTGGGCTGTACACGGTTTCCAGGGTGTCTTTGTTACATCAGATACAAACTGTACAAGTTCTCCAGTTTACAAAGGTTTCTAAATTGCAGAAACAATTCAGCCCCTATTTATAGTACCGCTTTGAAATGCGAAGATTATTACAGATAAGGTACAGTCTAAGTAGTTGGCTCAATGTAACACCAGAAATGGAGTTTTAATACAATTTGCAATGGTACAACTATGTACATATGTACAGAACCCCTTCCTTCTGCTCCCGCGCTGAGGCGGAGCGCGCCCCTCACTCCCAATTACCAGCTTCCTTTGAAGTAAGAAGTAGAAAAGGTTCAGTTTTGCGGGGCGTCAGGTTCCTCAGCCGAGAGCTCTCCTGGTCCCCGTCTCGGGCCGGTGCCCCCTCACAGCACCCCCTCACAGCACCCCGTCGCTGAAGCGGCCCTTGCCGTACTCAGCCAGGTCGTTCTGCAGATCTCGCTCCTCATCGTCTGCAACCGAAATACCCACGTCACACCAGGGGGACGCTGGGAAAAACCCCACTGACACGTGCTCGCCCAGACCCTCCCCCCGAATTGGCCTCGCCGGGAAGAGGGAGAAGGTGGATGGGCCCGGAGTTACAGCTCCGGAACTGGGGTGTCACACTATCCAGCAGCCTCGGCCACGTCCCAGGGGTTTGCTGACACCTCCTGCCCTCGCCCCAGCGTTCCCCCCAAGCTTTCAAACGCCCCCTCTACAACCCAACAAGCGACACTGCCTTTTCCTAACCCCTTCCAGAGCCTGGATGTGGTTACAGAGCACTGGGTACCTGACGGGTGCAGCACAGAGAAGTCGGGGTGAGCCCCCCCAGATTAAGGCAATTCTACCCACTTCTCAGATGGGACCGACGGGACTTTCCCCCCAAACTGGGCACCCCCTGCTTCTCAGGGAGGGGGTTTCACAGGGCTGGGGTTGACTCTGCCATCAGCATTTTCACAGACTGCACTCTCCTGTCTCAGACTTGGGGGTAAAATCTGAAGCGATGCTTTTGAAAACATCAAAGGCAGCTCTTGACCTTTTCCAGCCTCTTATCAGTGGAACTCGATGGTCTCTCAGGGCTGCTGGGGAATGGACGTTTCTCTGAAAGGCCTGAAACAAGCCCCTCTAAGCCGGGCTCCCACGTGATGAACACCCCGTGGCCAAGAGCTGGGCTCCTGAGCCGCCAGGAGCCGGGCTGGGGCAGGGGCGACGCTGCTCCCAGAGGGGCCGTGTCCATCCCAGCTCTGACAGCTCCAGCCCTGGGCCTCGGCTGGGAGAATGGAGACCTGTCATCTCCTCCTTCAGACCTGGAACAACTGCCTGTCCCCCCCGCCCTGCTCTGTCCTGCCGCTTGCCTTCTACTCCCTGGGGTTTGGTTCCTGGGCCTCAGGAAAAATCGTAATATTAAAAAAAACCACAACAACCCACCCACACTCATGCATCCTCAATGTAACCATTTCCTGTAGCACACTCACAAAAATTCCATCAAGAAAATGCACATTTGGTATTTTTCAAGTGATGTTTTAAAATATACTGTAATATTCTGCCTTCTACCTGCCATAATTCAGGTCCCTCCTGTGTGGGCCCCCCCAGCCGCCTTCTCTCAAAGAGTGAAAAAGCCCTAAAACTCCCCTTTGTTTCCGTGACAGAGCTTTTCCTGCATTTCAGAGCCACGTTCCCTTATTCTCAGGAAAGGTGCTTGTTCACCAGAATGGAAAGCACAGGCCCAGTTTACCCAGTCTCTCACCAGATGCCAAAATGCCTGAAGCTCCGTGACCCTTTCACAATTGTTCCTGGCCCCGGGGGGTGCCCGACGGGACCCCACTCCCCGCAGCAGCCGGTGGCCACCTACGGCACCTGCTTTTGTTGGTGAGAAACTACCAGCACAGGACGTGGGCAGCGCTGGATTCAATCACCCTCCACCATCCAGCCACCACAGGAAGGGGGTTACTGTGGTGGAAACCAACGACTCCCAAACATCCCCTGGCCCCCCCGGAGCTGGACCAGGAGCGGGAATGCCGGCCTGGACACCGACTCTCACCAGCCCGTCTCCATCATCCCTCCATTTCCCTCCCATAATTTCCACCGAAGGCCCACACACTTCTAGTGGCAACAGAAAAACATGTTTAATTAAACTGCTTTGTTTGCACATGCCACACGCTTTGTTCCAGCCTGATGCAGAACCATGTGATGTTTTACTAATCGTTTTTAAACCAAATCTCCCCCCCCCCCAAACAATTAAAACCACCCCCCCTGCAAACCCCACCACTTCTGCTCTTTCCTACCCTGCAAACAAACTCGTGCAAAGACTAAAGCAGGCACTTTTTCCGAAATGCTACTTCTGGGAGTCCCACTTGCCACCTGATGACACCTCGAGTCACCTCACCAAGCCAGCACTGGACAACACAACCAAGGGCTCAGAAAAGACCGTCTGAGGTAGAAACACGTGCTGCCGAGACTCTTCTTCACTGAAAGACTTCCAAAAGAAGCTTTACTACCAGATATGAAACCCCTGACATCTCCACGGGCAAACAGAGGGGCTAGTCAGAGAGAAGACTTCCACCAAGCCCAAACTTAAAGCCCCCAGAGCAGTGAAGGGACAGGTTCTACACCTAAACAGGGAACAGCTTTATGAGGCCACTTTCTGCTACAGCTCTTATTTTTTTCAATTTCCCCAACATTTTTGAAGTATCATTCAAATAAGCACAATCTCTATGGCTTTTAACTTTTCCACCACTTACTGCTGTCTCGTACCCACCCTTCTGCAAGGGGCACAGAGGGATGTGTGTGTGTTACTGGTATCACAGCACATGTGATAGTGACTCCTGCTGCCTAAAGCCATCGGTGTAAAGGCCACCACAGCAGCGTGTTCATGCCAATAAAAAGCAGCTGGAGGTACCAGGAGAGCTGGGTATGGTGGGAACACGGCTGGGGCAGCCCTTGTCCCCCCGGGGATCTGTGGGGACAGAGGGGCCCGAAGGCTGGGAAGGCAAACGGCAGGATTCAGCAGAGTCACTAAAGTGACGTGGCCTCAGCTAAAACTTCAGTAACTGCATCACGAGTCCAGCTGGTGAAGGAGCATCGTGGTGAGGAGCCGGGCATCACCCCCGTTACTGCGGGGAACTGAACGTGGAGAAACATGAAAAATCACAACCCACAAACTGCCCGGGGTCGTGGGACACAAAGGTGGGACCCCCCACCCTTCCCTGACCACGACAGGCTCAGAGCCACCAGGAGCAGATCTCCCGTGTCCCCAGCGCAGCGTGGGCAGAAGCAGCTCCATGTCCCCAGCTGCCTCCCTTGGAACCAGCTTCTACAAACCAGTTACACCCCCTGATAACGCACCCGAAAACAGGCCTTACCGACCCAGAGTGACTGAAACCTGCTGCTGGTTCTGAGCAAAAGTGTAACAAAACAGACCACGTTTTCAGGAGCAGGCACAGCACTCTCATTTCTATCAGTAAGTTAATTAATTGCCCAGGGTTCTGATCCACACTTTTGTTTCGCTTGTTCATGAGTTTCAAACCACCAGCCCAGCCCCAAAAATGCTGACACTGCACAGTTAGGTGAGTGCCCACAGAAATCACTTGCTTTTTATCAGCTTTCCCCCGTTAATTATGCTTGGATACCAATTAGATACATCTGACAAACTACCAGCTGAAACCCTTGCGTTACGAGGATGAGAATCTGTGGAAGTTAAATGATGGTTGGATTTGGTTGTTGGGGTTTTTTTCCCCCCCATTTTTATTTTGCACTTTCCTTAATCAACAACGCTAGGTAGGGTCACACACATCTCCACCCCGCAGACATGCAAGCCTTCCACAAAATGCCTCAGAAGAGGTAGCTGGAGGGTGCTGGGAGTCAGCCCGGCAGAGCGGGGAGGGGGGGACACAGGGGGGCATGCGGGGGGTGGGGGGGACATGCACACCCGGCCTCAGGGCAGCACCGCAGCCGCGAGGGGTGAGGTCTGTCAGCGAGGAAAGCAGCGCCTGTTGGATCTGTGTAGGATGGAGGAAACTCGTGCCTGGGATGGCTGAGAGAGAGCTGGCCCGTCCCCCCGGGGCTCTGTGCGAGGGGACACGAGAGCACTCACAAACCAGCAGCTCTGTACCCGAGAACTGCTTTAGCGACGGCAGAGGCCACATCCCAGCCTGGGGGGGTCAGACAGAGCCACTGCTGGAATTTGGGGTGATTGTCCCAGAAACCACACACGCGACTCAAGTCGGGTATCAACATCCTCTCCCTGAAAGGCGCCGTGACGTTGCTTTCAGCTGGAGAGGAAACCGACTCGTGAAGATTGTCTAAAGCTTCTCTGTTCTCCCTGGGAAATTTTGGATGGGCTACAAATAGCGAGGCTTTACACAAATTCAACAAGTAAACTCAGTGTGGATTTTATTACAATGGGATGGAGATAAGGCCCAAGCTCACCTTGGACGTCTTCTTCTCCACCATCACCATCCTCTTCCTCATTGTAAGCCAGCTCAGCCTGTTTGTCTGCCTCGTACTCACCCACGTTCCCATCATCCCCATTATAATCCGCCAGTTTAGAACCCTGCTGGGGGTCAACAGGGGACTCATTCTCATCAAAGAACCGGCCTGTGAAGTAGGCAAAGGAGTCAGTCAGAAGCAGAGAGGACAGAAACAGGAAGATTCTGCCCCAAAGCAGGCGCAGAGTCGGGCTCTGGAGCGGTTCAGCAGGAGGAGGAAAGGGGTGGGAGGGAGAGGGCTGGGGCAGGGGGGACACCAGGACTCGGGGACACCTCATGCCAGAGGGACAGACGTGGCCATTCAGCACCTGGGGCTTGTGAAATGAGACCGTTCTAAGCTTCACTCTTTGGGGGAAAGAGCCAGAGGAAGCACCTGAACGAAAAGCTCCATCTTTGGTTACCTACAGACACCAATTAAAGCTTTCCTAAAAGTGCTGAGGAGCACAGGGAGGAAGGTTTTGTACCCCGACTCTCTTCTGAGGGCTGGCACTGCTCCAGGCACACGGAGCAATGTATTGCTGACTCAGCAGAGCGTGTACCACTGTCAGGGGCAAAGCTCTAGCAGAGACCTGCCCTGCGTCTCTCAACGGCTATTTTTAACTACCTAATTAGTTTGGCTTTTCACTCAGGTTTCCTACTAAGATTTAACAGTTTTCAAAATGTTCTGAACCCAGCATTTTTGTCTCCCAAAGAATTAAGCAGAGTTGCAGATACTGAGACAACACACAGGAAACCCAAGAGGAGTTTCCCTGAGCAGAGCAGGGAGGGGGGATTAATGGTGGGGTGTCGAGTCGGGAGCTGGGGGTAACGGGGTGCAGGGAGATCTGCTCAAGGCCAGCGCAGGTCACACTGCTCACCCACCACTTAAAGAATGCAACGTTGAGTCTGCAGGGGATACGGGTCTGGAGGGATTAGGTGTAAATGAAAAAAATAGAATTAAAGTGTGACACAATCCTTAGGGACTGGGAACACACTGAGAAAACCAGTCTGCCCAGGCAGGCGGTCGTTACTGGCAGCAGAGGCAATTAGAGAGAGGTAAAACTGGAGAACAGGATTTCAACAGTGGGATTAAAAAGGAGGTTGGGGTTACAATGGACAGATGTAAAAATGAGATGATTTCGTAAAACAATGAGAACTATGACGTGGCAGTCTGGACACATGAGGACAGAACCAGTAACGGAGTGCTGCCCGGGGAGGGGGGGGCAAGCAGAGGAATCACACCTGGGGCAGCTCAAACAGACAGAAGTTTCAGTTAATTTCATAAAATAAGCAAGAAGAAATTATCATCTGTTTAGAAATCAGAAGTTTAGTACATTATCCATTCTCTATTCGTCTCTAGTTGAGTAATCCTTGCTATTACGGGTTGTATTTTTGGACACTACGTTCTATATAAAAAGCAGACAGAACTGTACAATTCACACATGTTAAATTTAAATCAGGCTCTGGAAAGCCAATTGAACGCGCTCAACTTACAGAGAAGCCCCAGCCTGTACGTATGCCAGAAATATGGTGGCAAACAAGTACTGGATAAATTTAAGGAGACAGAAGGAAAGGCTAAAATATTAGGAAGAGGTGCTCGGAAACACGGCAAGTGCCCCCGGGGCTGGCAGCCAGGGCTCGTGTCCAGCCCAGCCCTGGCCAGCCCGATGCCAGCCCGATGCCAGCCCAGCTGCAGGACACGGCTGCTCCTCCACTGCCCACTGCCGAGCCCAGCCCTTCGGGACGAACCCCTCACTTACTCCGGGGGCCACGGTCCCAATTGCAGACTATTTTTACTTTTACAAACATTTCTCTCACTGAAAGCACATCCCCCGCGGCCTCACCACCGGCACAGAGTCCCCAGCGGTGCCACGCACAGGGTGCACCCCCAAAGCTCACAGCAGCTTTCACCTAAAGCTGTAGGTGGTACCTCCGCCCAGAATGTTCTTTCCCCAAAGCTGTGCACCCACCAAACAGCAAGTCATTCCCGACAGGTCTCCGAATATTCACCTACAACCAAGTCACATTCCTCCTTTTACTGCCCCTTCCCCACCCCGATGCCAAACAGTCAGAATTAGTTCTTTAAGAGCAACTGGGCTAAGGGAGAGCTGGTCAGAGCGCTCCCAGCCGTAACAAACCGGTTTCCATAGGATGGTTCCACAGGCAGCCACCATCAAATGCTGGGGGATAACACTCTCCTGGTGTCACGGCATCTCCACGAGGTGGAGGCACCTCAAACCCCGTTGGCAGACAGAGGAGAGTGGATTTGAAGCTCTTCTCCCTGCCTGCCCACTGTGCCCCACCAGACACCACAAATCCATGGTCTGCTCCTCTCAGGAGGCTTCTCCCCCATGGAAGGGTTCTGGAAAACTTCCTCAGGCAGAAGAACAAACTTCTGGCCAATTCACAGGTACCACCACACAGAATCCCTATACAAGGGCTGAATTCTTGCCATATTGTCCAAACCACCATATTTAAGTCAAGTAATACAGTGTGAATGTGTCACCCAGTATCGTGTCTCTATCAAAAATCTTCACTTAATCTATTCCAACATGTAGTAATTTCCAAAACCATTTTAAATTCCAATTTAAATATATTTAAATAAGCAAATGATTTTTTTTTTAACTGACTGAAGATATATATGGAAGATGAGACATCGGGGTGTCTCTGTTCCCCAGTTACACGTGACATTTCTTTTCAGGCTCCCTCTCCAGAAGCCACCAGCTGCAACGGCTCCTACTTCCCCAACGAGCACTTATTACAGCGAGAAAATGAAGTGATAACCTTAATACATGGAAGTATGAGATACTGGCCAACTTACTTTGCTTCATCTTCTGCAAGTCACTAACTCTGCTCTTTGGCATTTTTATATGGTCCGTTTCAATTCTGTTTTCTTTCTGATTTTCCATATTTTCATCAAAATTTAAGTGCTGGAGAGAATTTGGAGGGATCTGCTTTGCAATATCAGCGTTTCCATCATTGTCGCTGTGCAAACCTGGAGAGGGAGGAAGCATGTTCAGTTTTTATGTGGTTCCAAAAGAAGGCTGTCACAAAAGTTAATTCATCCCATTTTAATACGGAATTAACCCTAAATTGTTACATTCTCAGCTAATTTTCTGTATGTATTTAAGTGCTTGCTGAAGCCTAGAACAATAACACACTTATGTATTTTTTGTTACCCTCCTGCTGATTCTGCTTTTCCAATCTATTCAGCATCATCTATAGTTTCAGGAGCTGTGGTGTGAGAAGGCTGCAGCAGGTCACAGAAGTTATGCTTAAAAACACTGAGCAGAACCGTGGGGCTCCATCACCACGGAGCAGAGAAACCCCTGCTCCCCTCCAAACTCCCAGCAAGGCCTCTGGCAGGTGCTCACGGGAGCTTACCTGGTGCCAGATTCGGGGCACGGGGCTGTTCAGTTGGGGGATTGATAACAGGCTGATGAACTTCGCTTTTAGGAGCTGAAATAAGTGGCTTCTTTAAAGCTAAAGTGAAACACGTGGAGAAAAAGCATGGACATGAAACAAACAGACACTACATACCAGGGCTTCCTCTAACAACCCTGGAAACTTTTTCTTTTTTGTTTTGTTTTTAAACCATATAATATTAAATACAAAATTTCTGGGTTAAAAAATATTATAAGCAGCATTCATTTTTGAAAATTCAAATTCAAAGCACGGTAAAAATTATCAGATTTTCCACCCCACTTGAATTTTATTACCATAGACAGATTGTAAAACTTTGCATTCACTATGGAACACACAGTATTCAAACAGAATATATATATATACACCAAAACCCAAGTGTGAAAGTATTGAAGTATTTCTCCTAACCAGTGGGAGTATCTTCAGCCTTAGCAGGGCCATTATCTTCTATCTCAGGCATGCCTGCATCTCCTCCTGGTTTGATTTTCTCTGTAAAACAAGAACAGCATATTCTGCCTTATTAACCTTGAAGTTTGAACAGTGAATTTCTCTCTTGTTGAAGGCTCTAAGGCCAGAAGAAAAGTCCTTTATCCGCAGGACAAGTCCCCTATTGATAATGTAAGTACAACTCATATGTTGTCCTGTCAAAGCCACTGCAGACCCCTTGAAGCAGCGCTCCCAAGGTCGGTGTAACCTCCAGAAGAGGATGGGAGATGGCTGTGCAGCTCTTGGTAGTCAAGTAAGCAGAGCTTGTTGCCAGAGCTCGCCAGAACAGACACTAGACTCATATAAGAAGTTGCTGATTCAGCACCAAAGGGAACCCATTTGCTTTTCAGAGAGGCTACAGGGAGGAAGACTCCCAGAGTCACTCGCCAAAAGCCTCCTGCACGGCTCCTGGCAGCCAAAGGTCCCTGTGGTTCTGCTGCTGTCCCCAGCTGGAGGCTTCTCCTCACCTCCAGGCACCACCTCTGTGCGGCCCCTGGCTCCCCAACAGCCCCCAGACTCCTTACGGGAGTGGAGAGGCAACCTCCAGTTCCCAACTGGCCAGTTCCCAACTGGCCCCTGGCTCCCCAACAGCCCCCAGACTCCTTAGGGGAGTGGAGAGGCAACCTCCAGTTCCCAACTGGCCACACAAGGAAGGAGATGCCAAAGAGACCAACAAAGCAAACCCAAAACTGTGCAAGAAACTACTTTTATAACAGGACCCAGGGAAAGGACATGCCCATCTCTGGACACCTGTAAATTCTACCTTGGTACAATCACACACAGATAAGTTATCTGAGCCAAACAATTCACTGTTCTACTTCAGAGAAAGGCACAATTCCGAATGATGGCAAAGGATACAACACAACTGGCCCATCATCTCTCAGAGATGACCAAGAAAAAAGAAATACCTTTCCCATTTACAGCGTGGTCTGAGGGCTGCTCGTTCTTTTCTGTGTTTTTATCTTCTGCATCTGGAACTGTCTTGGATATTGCCTGGTCATCATTGTTGGGACTTACTTCAGTGTCTTTACTGGACTGAATTTTTTGCATGGCCTGTTAGAACAAATTATAAAGAACCAATATTAAGCACACCCCTGAAAATTACAAAAACAAACCCCTCCAATTCAAGATTACTTTGGGTAAGCAGAGTCACATTTATGAATTAGAGGATGAGCAAAGCAAAGAGCAGCAGGATCCCCCTCTACACAAACCTGAACGCTGAGGAGAGGAGAAGGGGGTCTCTGCCCAGAGGCTGTAACAACAGCAGGGCTGGGTGACACTTACCTTGGCGTTTGGAGCTCTTGAGTGTAATGCAAACAGGTTAAGGCATCACTGGCCTTAAGCCAGAGACCTTAAAACCATTCTAGATTTTAAGAAATTTAAGAAAATTCTAGATTTTAAGAAATCTGCTTCAAGTCTGCCTTATTTGTTTGTAATGTTTGTAAACAGACAAAGGAAGGAAATTTTAAGAAGAACAGGTTATTTCATCTGTTTGCAGGAAAAAGGCCCATATTGTCCTGGCAGCTTGTACCTTTTAATTACACCCCTGATACCATTCCAACACCATTGTTATTGCACCACATTAACACCTCGAAGCCTCAGCAGAGATCAGGTTCCCTTTTGCACGAGCCTCTGTCAGGCTGTAAGAGCCCAGACCCTACCCCAGAGAGCTATAAAGTAATAACCATTTCAGAGAGAAGAAACCCAACTCCCGGGCAGTGATGTCAGGCAGGAAGGCTGCAGAGAATCCAGCCTGCTCTTCAAGGCTCCTTCACCCACGGAGCCAAACAGCCAGATGTTCTTACACTAACACCCATTTAGGGCCACTCAGGAGGGTATTTAACAAAAAGTTAGGGGAGGAATGTCCAGGGCCTCCATGTAGCTGAATTTCAGAGGTGAACAGCCAGCAGAATTCAGGCTCTTTAATTCAACACAGAAACTTCTGTGCATTACCTTTTGTTCCCGCATAATTTGGTCCATTAATTTCTTCATGTTTTCTTCATGTTGCAGTCTCATTTCCTTGATCTGCTGCCCACACTGCAGGCTTGATTAGAAACACATTGTTAGTTACATTTAATTGTATCTGTCATATCTGCTCTCCCATAAATAAAATAAGGGGGAAGAAAAACAATGAAGTGGCACAAAAAGCCAAACCTGAGCTATAGCTAGAATAGTCGGTCCAAAAAGCCTTGTCCTGGAACGTGTCTGGAGTGGAAATGGACTGAATACAGAAAGCACAAGTAGGAAGAGTAGGGGCAGAGCAGAAAAACAGTGAAATAAACAGAAAGGCCTTGAACGTATTTCCTCCAAAACCTGGAAAGCCACCAAAAAGTCAAGCTTCACACTTCACGTGCCATCGGCACATATTCATTCTGCCAGGAAAGCAACGTGTCTCCCACAGCTGTCACCACAGGAGAGGCACAACTGCCACCACCGAGTGCTGCCACCACCTCTAATAACAGTGACACGGCTCAGTGTCCCACCGGCTGCAACGAGCCACGGCGAGATCAACCCAATTCCACAAAATTCCCCTCTCCTGCAGACACTCCGCAGAGCACAGGAGTGAGGAGTATTGGTTTGTATGTGAAAGCTCCAAACGTTCCCTCAAGTGTTAACCCCTCTCATTCCGCACAGCTTCAGAAGCAGTTTTCTCTCTGCTTCTCCTTCAGAAACTTCAGAGGCTGAGATCAACTTAAAATCTCAACATTTACAATGGTTTCGACCTCAGATGAAAAATAAAGTACACAAAGAAAGACAGCAATTAAGAAGCCTGGCAGCTTACTGTGCTGATTAAACTCCTCCAAGCATTGTTAAACAAGATCTTCACATTATTAAAAGTGCATTGGCTTAAAACAGTCCAATGCTGAACAATTCCAGTCAGATAGATTTCTTCTTAGATCGTATCTCAGTTTGGGGAGAGGAGAACATCACAAGAAACCAGAATTTTAAAATCCAACAACAGCTAAGTCAGAGTCACATCTCAAGTGCGTGCTGGCAGGAGCAGGGCTGCTGAAGACATACCTGTCATACTCCAGTCTCCGGGAGAGGTAAGTGTTGTTCTTCTTGTACTCGTGGAGCTGATCCTCCTGGCGAATGAATTCCTGCCGTAGCTCCGCTAGTTGTTCTACACCAAAAAGCAACACGAATATAGAAATACAAGATAAAACACCCCATGGGAGATACAACATACAATATTTATATACAAGTTAAAAATTTGCTCAAGTTTCATGTTTTTTTCTTCTAGACACTTTAAAGATTCTTAAACTAACTTGAAAAGGTGCCAATTTACTCACATGTATCAGTTGTCACTATGAATTTTAGAACAATTCTTCCAATACTGTGCCAAACCCCTAACTTTTTCTTTACATATTCATTCAGAAGATGAACACGATGCTGTTTCACCTGTTGGAAACCTCCTTAAATCCCTGAATGATTCTGTTATCCTGAGTAACACAAAACTACTACTATTACTTTAGGCTCGGTGTTCAAATATTCTATTTCTGCAATAAATGGACAAAAGAAGGTATCATCACACTACCCATAAAACCAATACATATTCCTGTCTTCACAAGTAATTGCTCCAGAAGTTTTTCTCCCTGTTGTTTGGGCTACAAATAATTGTCAGGTTTCTCTTAGTTTAAGCTGCAACACCCAGATAGAGGCAGAGATGCCAGGTGTGTTGTTTGCATGTTCCAGGTGTCTCTGAAACCCACAGAGCAGGACGGTGACCACGTCTGTACATACCAGCCTTAAAAAGCTGTTTGCTGGACCTTTCCTAACCCAGCAGAAGCATCACATTGCTCACCCAAACTGTACCAAATTGTGTATTGGGCCATGAAGTGTTTCCAGTGCCTGGAAGCAGCAGTGCCGGAACAGGGGCTCCTTCTGGAGGGAGCAGAGGCTCCGAACACCAGCCCCGCTCTTACCCAAACAGAGACAGTGAGATTGCACCCCAGGCCCTGTGCCAGCCTGGCCCCAGCTCTCATTTCAGACACGTTCTGCAGTGCTCCCACAGTTTAAAACCACACCACTTCACCGTCCACCAGAGCTCCTTTTGGCCCCAAATTCCTTACCCTTTAAGCGATGGATGTCTGCCATTTGATACGATACGTTGTTCTGCAGCTTGATCTGAAAGGAGAAGTTGTATAAATACAGAGGATGGGGAGGTGTGAGGGGGAACAACGAGTGCGTTTGTTTCCATTGTAGAGACAATGTATGTGAAGGATTATCAGAATGACCCACATAAAGTTCCTGTAAATACAGGAAATGTATATTTAGTTACCTCCGTGATATCACCAACCTAAACACTACCTTTAGGCTTTGCTAACAAAGACTTACATTTATTTCCAGAACATATTTCTATCAAAAAAATAGACCCTGTCAGAACTAAAATAAACACACTGCGTTGGGATAATGCGGGAGGAGACAGGGCATCTCCAATGTCAAAGCCTCAGTGCATGAAAACAAACACCCAGCATCAGCAGCTAAAACAATTTTTACCTAATGTATATCTCAAGTAAATTTTTTATGTGATGGTACCTAATAGTCATAATACATTTTATTTTCAAGGGAATCCAACACCAGTGGGCTTCCACAACAGCTTCCAATTTGGTATTTTTAGTAAGGAAAAAAAACCAGCAGTCACAATAAATAAGAACTGTGAGTACACAAAGTCACTAAGGAAAGATGCTTTGTCTTGTTCTTACGTAAAGACATATGTAAAGAGCAGAAAGGAAGAGAAAGATGCACATGGAGAGGATACTGAGAAAGGGTGAGAAAATCCACAATCGTCACCAGGCAAGACTGATGCTGTAATTATTTCTGTGGTAGTTTCACGATGGATACAGAGGGTCACTAGAAAGGGCACTGACAGAGGGCTGTGTTTTGTGGCTCCCAAGGTCCGCATTGCCCTGGGAATGCCAAGGGCACCAGCAAACCTCTGCCACGGGGGTGACACAGGGGCTGGCTCAGTCCCCACATGGCCACTGGAGCCCTGTGTCCGAGTCAGTACCTCCATCCACTGTCAAAACAAAAAGGACACGTGCCCATATTTTAAGGCTTCCTCCACCCACCTCTACCTTCTCTTTTTTCCAATTATTCATTTCTTTAGAGATGTTTCACGTCATGTTGTTGTTTGTAAAAGGCTCTCAACCTCTGGACTGTGACTCAATGTACCCCATATGGGTTGAGACAGGCTTTTCTAACTTTAGGAAGCCCGGCCATGGGAGAACTGCTGAAATGGTGATTTTTCTGCAGAACAGCATGTACACGGAGGCACGCATCCAACTGCTCCGCTCACATCCCGGAGTGCTCCTGGAGAGTGTGCTCTGTGCCAGGAGGCAGCATCCCAGCTCGTCCCCAGCACCGACGGAGACACGGGCAGTGCTGGCACCAAACCCTGTCCTGGCCAGGGCCACCAGCCAAGAGGGTTTCTGCAGGCACACCCAGCCACTTCCCAAGGCTTTTTCCCAAAAAAAACCCAGAGTGGCAGATGATGCAATCTTTTGGGAACCTGAGATCGCTGTCCACATTGCTCTGAAATAGGATATAAAACAAAGATACAAAGCACCCAACAGGGGCTCCTGAGGAGCAGGTCAGAGACAGGCATTTGTGAAGGGGTTCCGAGTGTTCTCTGCCCACCAAAGAGGTTTAAGGAGCCCGTCACAGGGTGCCCAAAGAACAATACTCTGGCAAACAAAAGCCCAGGCTGGACTTGCCCTGCTTTATCTCAAAAGCCCGAGTAACCCCTGCGGTGAGGACTCGCACAGAAGCACAAAACAAGTCACCACCAAGACTTTCTACTTGACCAGGTGCCCAGCCCATTGAGAGACACCAGGGAACAGGCAAAAAGTGATTTGTTGAGTGTTAATGAAAAAGTATCTTTCCCTATTTTACAAAGCCACTGGCAATAATGACCACATTTTTCCAGTCTCTCTCTCTTAGCGCGGTTCTCTCTCAGAACCCACTACGTCTACTACCAAAGGAGATCTTGGAAAGTAGCAGGTTCTGTTTTCAAACCTTCAGTTATCAGAACTCTGAATCCACAAAACCTTCCTGCTGGCTTCTGCTCATCCTGTAACACTTCCAACTGGTGAGGGGCTGGGGGAGGGCTGCCTGGCTGTTACCAGGAGCTGGAGTTAAAGACAGCATCAGTTTTATCACACAATCTTCCATTTTGGCAATTCTGAGTTTCAGAGAGAAGTGACAGAATGTATAACCAAAACAACTCACTGACAGCAAATGTCCCTCATCTGAAAGATAGAGATGAAGCTTTTTTATGATTCATGGGATCTGTTCCACCTACACATGCACAAAAACCACACTCCACAAACCATGGCGCGGGTCCAGTTCTTTCTGTGCTGTGTCCTCCTCGAGCCCAGACTTATTTGTACTGCTCCTGTTCCCTGTTGGCTTCTCAAATCCTTCCAAAGCAGCTGGGATGGATAAAAGAAATTCTCTGTAACCCAACAAGCTGTGCCCAGGGAAAAAACCATCAAAAATCCCGTGCCTGGGGGAGCTGATGGAACCCTTGCAGCGGTGGCTGAAGTGTGGAAGGTCTTGTCCTACACTGCAAGGCAGGAAGGGAAAGAGCTATAAAGGCTGGAGCTTATCTCTGCAGCAGGACAGCACACAGGTGGGACTGCTTCCTGATGAAACGAGTGGTAAATTGTAAATATCCATTTCCCTGTGAGTCATTGCCTTATTGAGGGACAACACCCTCTGAACCACCTGTGGGATCACCCCGTGCCCGTGCTCCTCTGTGCCGCTTCCCAGCCCGGGCACTCCCAGTGCTTCGCTGGGCACCTGTGGGAACAGCACCAGGATTAAGGGTCTGTTTGCACAGAGGTCTCTGTGCCACAAACCCATGACCTCCCTACTGCTACCAACTGCCTTTTCCAAATAGGCAGAGCTGTCAGCAAACGGCCAGCACAGCGCTGGAGATGACACCGTCATCATCAGGAACAGGCAGCAAGACTGGAAGATGCTCTCAACATCACTGCTGTAAAGCTGCAGCTTTGCAAACTGGGGAGCTATCAAGGAGTCTGGGCAGCAAAGAACATACCCAGCTGCTCCCAGGGATGGTTGACCAAACAGTTGCACCCTAGGAGCCCCATTTCTATGCATCAGGTAAAGGCAAGGCCGTGTCATGCCCCTGGCATGGCCAGCAATGGCTCTGAGGCAAGAAAGGCAAGTTCTGGTGCTGCAACAGCACACCTGGAGCCACCAGCCCCGACGTGCTGTTCCGGACACTCTCCACCACTAACACCTGCCATTCAATCACTTTAGTGTGCTTATTGCAAAGGGACCTGTAAAGCTATGAAAAAGACCATCAGCATCATAGAATTCAGCATGAAATACTCAGGAAATTAGTGGTGACTCTGCACGTGTCACCTCCCCAGCGCTGGGCAACCACCATTCCCCAGCCACCTCCCAGAAGGTGGTCCCAAGGAGAACTCCTCTGGCTTGATCCAAGGTCCAGCAGACCCTCATGAGCTCATCAAGATGAGCACAGGAAGCCTAGAAGAAGCTGCCGACAGAAATTCAAGTCACCTCAGCAGCAGGCAAACGCACACTTGATTTACAGCACCACGAGGCAGAGCCCCTTACACAGACAAAGGAGCATAAAGCTGAACTCACACCACGACAACCACCAGAACAGCACCTTTCAAACCAGCTTTTTGTGAAACAAGCCTGGATCTGCTGCAATCACTGGACACCCCAAGAATTACCAGTGTTGGTGCCCTGCACGGCACAAATGAAGCAAGATCATTGGTAAAAAACAGGTTGCTTAAAGAACATCCTCACCAAATTCCATTTTGAGAAGGAAAAATATTATCAGCCTTTATGCCTACTACTCATTTTTTTAAAAAAACAGATCTTCACCCTGTAAAACAGAGCTTTACTCTCTACTCTCTAAAGTACAGTCACAGATTTTTTAAAGAAAAAAAATAGGATTTTTGACACCGAGAACATGACAGTAGCTCACACGAGAGGGGAAGAGAAAGGGACAGTGAGTGGTTATTGCTAAAACATCCTGCTATTCTTGCCTGCTAAGGCACTCAGAGCATTTTCAGCACAAGAAGAGAGGACATTCAAAAGCTACCAGCCCACATGACCTCAAATGGCAGCTTCTGGAACAAAGGAGGAAGATACCAAGCACACGCTGCAGCACCCATCCAATTAACGATAACATTAATTTAGGAGGTTTACTAGTCCCATTTTCCCTGCTCTGCCCTGTGAGCAGTCAGAGCCTGGCAGAGCTGCAACCCAACAGCACCCAGGTTTGTGTCCTGGGCACCAAAAGGGGCTCTGGCTTCCAGGAACCCTGGAGACACCCTGCCTGAGCAGGGTTCTCTCTCCTGGTGTCCTACAGTAAAACATCACGGGTTTCCAAAATAATACAAATTTCTTGTATTAAAAGCAAGCTTTGCTGTGCAACCCAGTAACTGACAGCACCAGTGGAGTCTTACACCTGGAAATCAGTTACAACAATGCATGAAGAAAGTTCAGTGCACTATGAACACAGGCTAAACAACAGGAACACAGGATAAACCTCACCTCCCTAGAGAACAGCCAGGCTGCCAACACCCGCTGGTGTGACCTCCCCCAGTACCCCCAGGCACCCTCCAGCAGCCCACAGGCAGTGTCAGGGCAGTTACCAGCCTCCAGCAGACTCCTTCCCCTAATTCCAGCCCCAAATGCTTGTTATTTCACCATCCCAACACCCCGAGACAGGAGGATCCAGACCGGTGCTGTGACTTGCCACCTCCTGGCTTCTCAAGCTCCCACCACCCTTGGATGCTTGCTGTTAGTGAGGAGAACAACGGCCCTCTATTTGTATGGAAAACTTCAATTAAAAAAACAACCACCCACCAAAGAAAACCAAAACAAAAATCTCAACAACTTAGAAATCTACAAGTATTCTGTCTTGTACATCTTCGTTAAAACCTAACTGCTTTGAGTTCAGCCTCTCTTACTCATCAGACTTAACTGCCTTGATACCTGTACAGAATATTTACTTGTAAATCAAATTAGATTTTATAGTAGCATAATATTTTTAACCACAATGGTGTTAGCTGCACTTATTTCCAGTGGAGAGCACCAGTACCCACCATTACATACCTAATAAGGCTTTTTATCCCAATCTCAGAAAAAAAGTAAGAAATTAAAAAATTCATGTTTGCTGAACACACAAATGGCTTAACTTTAATGGTTCAGCTGGAAATAAAACATAACTTTAACACAAACTAAATCAATTTGAAGGAAGCTGTAATTCTATTCTAAGACATGTACACATTCACTTTTTCTGTGACAATTAAATGCATTCTCTTCTTCTGCTCAAACGTGTGATATGAAAGGGCCAGAAAAACAAACTCAGCCAGTAATAAGCTTAAGTGTGATATTTCCATAAATCCTACTGTGCTAAACACTTTCCAATTAGCAGAATTATGAGCTGCATGCAAATAAGAGTACACGCCACCACACACCACCGAGTAAAAGCACTTGTCTGCTCGACTCCTTTGTGAGGAGGATGATGAAAGAGGAACAGTGAAAGTTGATGCATTCGCTCCTTTTCCCTCCCGCAACAAAAGCCATCCCCAGGCCACCTCCACATCAAAGGGCAAGCTGAATTTTGTATTAGCTTGTCTCTTCCCGGCTGATGAAAATGACACCTTCTGTCTGCAGCAAGAACTATTTGCTTTGGGGTTTTTTCAGGAGTAATTCTGGCCACGTAAGCCCGAGCCGCTGCCGTGCGGGCCCCGGGGCGCTGCACCGCGGCCGTACGCTCCTTCCTCTCCTCTTCAGGACGAGCCAGCTGTAGTTCGGTAGTTTTAAGGCTGCGCACAGCTTTTTGGCTGATCAGCAGAGGGAAAAAAAGCTCAAAAAAAATAATAATTTAAAATAGCCGTCTGTTAAGCGGCTTGCTCTCAGCGCGTCCCCGTTAGCACACGCTGCCCTTGCCGGGCGTTCGCAGCCCTTTTCTGGGAATCCCGCAGAGCCCGGCCCCGCTGCAGCGGCTCCGCAGCACCGCAGCTCCAGACGCCGGCGCCTCCGGGGCTTATCCCACCGGCAGGGCGGGCTGCAGGCGCTGCGGGGCCACCGGCCATCGCCGGGCGGGAGCTATGGCTGCCCTCCGGGCAGAGCCACCCCGCAGGACACCGGGGACACCCCCCCCTCCCCCGCCTGCGCCAAGCCGTCCCCTCCGCTTTACCTTGCTGTCCTCGCACTTCTTCACCTGGCCGTCCCGGGCCTGCAGCTGGCTGCTCAGCTGGCTGTAGTCGGCCTCCTTCTGCTCCAGCTGCTTCTTGTGGGAGTCCACCTTGCCCATCAGGTCCGAGTTCCTCTTCTCCAGGCGGCCCCGGGCCACCTCGGTGCGCTTGGCCTGGCTCTGCAGCTCGGCCAGCTCCTCCTGCAGCAGGGCCTGGCGGGACGAGGCGTTCCAGCAGTTGAAGGCGAGGATAGCGATCACCACCAGCAGCGCCACGAAGACGAGGGAAGGCAGACGGCCGCCCCTCCGGTTGGCCCCGAAGCCCACCATGGGGGAGGCTTCACCCGCTCACCGCCTCCGCGGGAAGAAGTAAGGGGGGTGGTGGGGAGGCTGCTCAGGGCGCTTGGCTGCCCCGGGGGGCCGGGCACATCCCCAACGGTGGCGAGTCCTGAGGGAGAGGAGACGAGAGAAGAGCGGGCTGCCCGGGGAGGAGCGGGGCCCGGGGAAGCCGGGCGGGGGCCGGGCTGTGCCCGCGCTGCCGTGGCCGCCCCGCGGGGAGGGACAGGCCGCACCGCCCACCTCGCCGGCCGGCAGCGGGCCCGGCCGCCCCGCCCCACCCCACCCCTTCCGCTCCCGCCTCTCGCGAGACCTGCGCGGGGAGCTCTCACGAGATCTCAGCCTCCCAGCGCCCGCGGGGCGCCATTTTCTGCGGGGCCCCGGGGGACGGCGGGGTGCGGGCGGGGGGGTTTGTACCGCCGGTGACACACAGGCCCGGCCCCTCGGTGTCATCGGGACGCCAAAGGGGCGGGCGGGGCTGAAATAACGGGCGGGTGGGGAGGAGAGGCGGAGGGAGTAGCGCACCCAGCGCTTCTCCGGAAAGGTGTTTCCTGAGGAAGCACAGCGTAGCTCCGGAGCGATGTGAGGAAAGTTGAGCTTTATTTTATAAGAAATACACGGGCAACGCATCGATTCTTCATCAGGCTGCCTCGCGAGCCATGAGTCTCTTGTGGCTGTGGCACACGGGCCTCAGAGGGGTTAGAGGTGGGCTGAAGCAGGTGGCGGGCAGGCTGGGCCGGGGCTGCCCCTCTGCTTTTCATGCCCCTGTGACACAAACCCTGCCTCCAGATGGCAAAATAACGTCGTGAGGATATGAGAGAAGCAGGGATCAGTTTTCCTCCTAAAAGGAGGAAAGAACAACATTTAAGGTATGAAGTATAAACTACATTCCATTCCTGAGGCACAGCACATATATACGTCCCTCTCTTTTCCACCTGATTCTATACCGTTCTTGCATCCCAGTATTTTCATTTTGGCACTTTTAACTAGCTGCTATGCTAGTGGCCAATTAATTTGCCAGTCTGCTTTCTGCAGATGGCAGTGTAGATTCACATTCTAAATACAGTCTTGCAACTTTTACTTTGTTGTGCAGATGGGCATGACAGGGGTTTGAGTCTGCTGTTAAGCTTGTTCTCTCTAGATGCCCTTAACTCTGTGCAAACCTGAGTGTTGGGAGAAAGGAAATGTTTGTTTAAATAATGTAAATACAATATAAACATAACAAATACTAGCTCAGAACTACACCTGGATTTCCCACACACTGGTTTCTTACCAGCCTGTAAAAGCCTGCTTGGGAATCTCCCTTCACGCTCAGAGGGGTTCCCCCCTCTCCTGTTTCGGCCATGTCTGGGAGGTGTGTGGGAGCCCCCAGCTCCATTGCTGGCACCAAAGTCCCCATCCCACCAGGGAGGGGTGCCCGCCTGGGAAAGGACTGGCCCCTGCAGGTTTTTGGTGGTTGCCTTTGCATATCTGGGAGGTGAGGCAACACCAGGCAGTTTGCTTTTTCTGATTCGTTTCTCATTTAATTCCAGCCACATTCCAGGCCCCGTGATCAAGTCCTAGTCCACTTTTCCTGGTTGGGAAGGCTGCATTCCTGCTCCCTCTTCCTGAGGGATTTCTTCTGATTGTAATCTTAAAAGCGTGTGTTGGAATCACCTATCTCAGCATCTTCAGCTCAACGTCTGACCAGGATCCTGGCTGGTCCTTCACAAGTTTGTCTTGGCTTCTTTGGCTCTTGACCACATGACTGTGAGCCATCGTCTGGTGGACACTGCACAGTTGTCACTGTGACACACAGTGCAAGCACAAGAACTAAGTTTTAAACACAGTACTTACCTTGGAGAAAATGAAGGACACAAAGAAAATTTGGGATTCTATCAAAACCTTACATGCTTCCAGATCTTTCTATTGAAGAGTTGCTCTGTAAGAGTAGCCATAAGGTACTCAGATTTAGCATCCTTGTAGAAATAAAAAAATGTATCAAAATATGCAATAGTAATGTTTAACTTTGGAAAGGGAAGCTATGCAAAACAAGGAAGCTTGTCAAAAGAAAAGTGTTTAAGGGTTTGTAATGTAGAGATTGCTTCAATCAGAGTATTAGAAACTCGGCCCAGGGGCAGGTCATTTACCAAAATGCTCTGGAATATCTCAGAACTGACGGTGTAGTTTAACAGCTGGAGAGGCTATTTGATGTTAAAAGCCGTCTTTCTAAGAAACAGAAATTGTGTCTGACCAGCCTGACCAGTCTGATTGCCTCTTAGAAAAGGCAATCTGTCAAATTAAGGGTATAACTGCTGTGTGGCAGCCACAACGACCTCAGAGAGAAGCTTCCTGAAGGCCTACAATAACATTCACATAACTTAAAATTGAGTCCTGATCCCCTGCCACCTTACCAGCTCCAGCAAAAGGGTGAAAAGGAGTGAACAAGGAGAAATATGTCTGTGGCAGAAAAGATGCTGCATTTCTGTTCACTGCTGAAGATTCCTCTCAGAGTGGAGCCTTTTCTTGGGGTGGGTCTGCGTTGGAGGAACTGGAGATGCCAGTGGAGTTCAAGTTTTGAAGTGATTGAGGAGATACTCGGGACCAGAAGAGAAGATTTTAAGGAACTCAGACTTGACACTGCTTGGCTACCAGCAGTCATTCCACCTGGGTGGCCAGGACACTGCTCTTGCTGACCTCCTCCAGGAGGGACCTCAAGAACTACAAAGGAGAAGCCTGACCAGGCGGGTTGACCCAAGCTTTGGGTTCATCACCAGTGGGTGTAGCTGGAGAGAGCCAGCGCTCTGGAGAAAGGTCAGTTCTCAGGTCTCATTGAGATTTCTGAAGGAGTCAAAAAGCAAATGCATGTGGATGATTTGATCATCACCATGGTCTTGAATTTTTAAGTACGTTTCCTTGAGGTCCCTTGCCAAAGGTTCTTGAACTATTAAGCTTTAAAGTGAGAGAAATTTGCTCATGGATTAGCAATTAGATAAAAGTTAGGAAGAACAGAGTCAATAACTTGTTTGCTAGTGTTGGTTTGTGACCTGTCTTTTTCCACATATTCATAAGTGATCAGAGGAAAAAAAATAATAGCAAGGTGATGTAATTTGTGGGAGTTATATGTCATTTTTCATGATAATCAGAAGTGAAGCTGACTAGAAAGGGTTGCTGAATTTCATGACACCGGGTAACGGAGTAGATAGAACAGCAGAGGAATTCCATAATTCCATTTCGATAAATGTCAAATAATGTGTAGAGGAGAAAGAAAAGGATTGCAATGCCACAAATGCAGAGGGCTCTTAGCTCCCTTTGATAACGTCTCTTTTATCTCTTGGGTGTTAAAAAGGGGGGCAGGGAAAGGGAGGTAAATACTGGGAACTGCCAAGCTATAAATGAAGAGTAATAGGGAAGGTACTGTCAGTGTATGAATTTTCACTGTTCTGCTGCATCATGAACACGGTGGTTCCGAACTCAAGGTTATGGAAAGGTTACGAAATGAGGGGTGATCAAAGGTGTTGAATGGCTTTTGTTTGAGGAGATGGCAGAGGAGTTTGGAAAGGAGGAGAGAGAGGAGACTGTGATAATGATATTTAAAATGATGAATGTTATGAAGAAGATGAATAGGAAAGATCATTTGGTGTTTCCTGTGTCAGTACAAGTAGCAGGCACCGGGCGGAATTACTGGGCAGCAGGATTAAAGAGAAGGACATACTTTTTCCACATGCTGCACAACACCACCACTGCGTTGTGGAGGTCAAAAATACAAATTAATTTAAAAAGCTGTTACATAAATCAGTAGAGTAGCAGTTCCTCAGGGGTTGCTAAACACAGGGCTGAGATTCAAACTGCTGTAATGTCAACCACTGAGAGGGCACACGAGGCCACCGTGGCCCTGGCCCCTAAGCGTTTGCTCAGAGGGACCATCCCTGTGACATTGTGTGGCCTTTCCTACAGGAACACATTTCTGGGGACTGAGAACCAAAGCACACAGTGATGCAAAAGCAGCCCTGGGACGTGGTCCTCTTGGGGATAAATGAGGTGTTCCAGGGAGCATAGAGCCTGTAAGAAACTGAAGCATAAAGAACATCAGCGATGACTGACAGATGGTGTAAGGAGGTGCAGAAACGCACTGTCCTTGCTGGTGCTGCTGCAGTGGGAAGTGTGGGTCTTGGTAAATGCTGCAGCCATCAGAAAATACCAGTTTGGAACAGGTTTTCTGTGCCAGGCTGTGAAGCCTGGAGGGCAGAGGGGAACTGCAGAGGGTAGATGTGCTCACTTAAAATTTAGAAGTTGCTGTTAGGGGGAAAACACACTTCATTAGTTCCTGGTACAGATCTAGGGTGTATCTCATGATGAGCAGACAGGCAGTGAGGTTCCTGAAGGCCACACTGACTTCCAAGTGCCTGCAGCTCCCCGGGCTGTTGCCTCCCGCGCAGAGAGCTCCCCGCGGGCTGCCGGGGCACCCACAGCCCAGGCACAGACCTTCTCCTGCCTTGGCTTCCTTCAGCAGGATGCTTTTGCTGATGAAATGCATAATAACGTTTGATTTTCTTTTCCCCTTCAGGCATTTTACTTTGCAAAGAGTTTGCTGATTATTTCTTTCCCCTTTTTTTCTCTTCTACTGTGAACTTGAGAAGAAGGTGCAATAGCGTCAGTACTTTTTGTTCATAGATGAAATGTTATTAAGTTTATTTATGGACATCTAGGATTTGGAAATCTTTCTGAGAATAATTTGGAGTGAGGTATCGAAATTAATCTCTTATAACATGTTGCATTATGAAAACATGCCAAGGAGCCTCTGGGATTGACTAATCAAATGTCAGCACTTCCTGAAAAAAAGCCCAGTCTGGAGAACAGGTCTGTAGCCAGGGAGCAGCGTTGGGCTTGAAGCTCCTGTGTGGATCAGGAGCAGGAGCACATCTGGTCAGGAGAGGCAACTGGAGACGTTCAGTGCAGAGCTTGGCATTTTGGAAAAAGGTGTTTTCTCTAAATAGCATTTCCCCAGAAGTAAGTTTGTTTTCTTAATAGAAGCACTCATAGCCATGTGGGCAGCTCTGAGGGGCCTGTGAAGTTCCTTTAATAACAAATGACATTTGCAGCAAGTATGAAAAGCCCAGATGTTGGCAGGAACTCATCTAGGAGTGAATAATTATTGAGAAGGCAGAGCGTTGAGTTAAATTCCCTTTTTGCAATATAATACTCAAGAACTGTGAGTGTGGTGTTGGAAATGGGTTTATACCTCAACTTAAATCCTGCAAAGAGCCCAGAGGAAAAAATAAGTAAATAAATATATCCTTGGAGACGGGTGTAGCTGTGACCCCTGAGAAGGCACCGAAAGCTTTTTGGGATTCCCTGCTTCTTAGAGGCCCTGAGCCAAAGTGGCTGTGGCCCAGCCGGGGTGAAGACAAGTCTTCTAATGCAGCAGTGGTGTGGTGCTTTTGTCTTACAGTGCTCTTGTGGTTTTGCAAAACATTCATATTCAGTTACTCTTTTGTTTTGTTGCTGGGGAACACAAGCAGAGAAGGGAAATAATAATTTAAATTTAACTCTGCTAAATATAAATGAGATTTCATGGGACAAAGACTTCTTTAGCTTGAGGGGGTATTGCTGTGCCAGATTTCAAAGGCCTTACTGCTGCCAATAAAATTCTTGGAGCATCTTAAAAAAATACTGTAAGCATTTTTATAAAAATGTGTTAGGCAACACAAATACAGCCGTTGCCTCCAGGAGTGTATGTGATGGTACAACTATATCCACTTATTGCTCATTGTTACTGGATTTATTTGTGTGAATTAGTGAGAGCCCAGGATGATACAAATTTCAAACCTTGCCCTTAAAGTTTCAAGAAAATGTATCAAAGTGTATCTATTACCTCACTTTCCTGAAATGGTTATGGTCACAATATAGACCTTTGTGTATTCCAAAGGCAGGTGCTCTATTTTTATTCTCCCTGGGACAGTGAAGGCGTTTCTCAACTATGGCTGCTGGAGTTTCCTTCTGATAAAGACTCCCATCTGCATCATGATGCTGGTTCCAGACTTAATTTAACTCTATTTCATACGAGGTTCTAAAAATTAGTAGACAATTCTTCATTATGTAAGTGTGTCTTATTCCAAAACACCCTTCTGTCTGGTACTTGGTGTTATATTGAGATATTTTCTGATAAATGTGTGTTGGTTTCAAACAGACTGTCATGAAACATCTTTTATAAAAGATTAATTCGATAATCTGAGTGCTGCTAAAATAATTGATTTGTGAATGGTTGGGATGGTGACAGGTTTATGTTTGTTGTTGTTAGTACTAAATTTAACAATTGCCTGAGACCAAGATTTTAAAGTGTTTAAGTATCCCCAGCTTCATGGGGAATCTTCTGATCTATCCATCGAAACCCCAAGAGTTTTGCCATGGTCTGTAAAGGTTCACGTAACGAAATCTCTCTTTGTTGTCCCTGGAACCAGCCCCGTAAGGGGAACTCTGCTCAGTCACTGGGAAACCTGCAGGAGTTGAGCATATTCTGCATTTTCCAGGAATTTGTCCATCCCCTTTCCCCAACTCCAGTGTTACGGAGGGGCTCTGTGTCACCCACAGTTTTAAGAGGTGGTTTAAGGTTTAAGTTTATTTTGACTCCAGCTGCTGAGAGCTGCTCTAGCCAGGAGGAGGGACATCTGAGATGACTTCTGGGCCATGCCACAGCCCGGCATCTCAGCACTAGATGGTGCCAGGCACCGCCGTGCAATGAGGGATGAAGAGAGGATCCCATTGCAGGGGCACTCAAGCAAGACTTTCCATCTGTATTGAAGAGCCATAAAACTACGCTGCAAACAATGTTCATCAATTATGGCATAAGTACTAGGTTAAGATATAATCAGCAATTAAGGCCAAACGCTTATTGAGGACTGAGAGATTCAGCGTGGGCTCACTGGGCCGTAAGGAGTCGTACTGGAGCCTGGCTAATTCTTTTGCTTTTCCCAACGTGCACACAAGTGGCTGCTGCCATTTACCGCCCGGAAGGCAGCTGGAAAAGGCAATTCCAGGGGAAGAGCTCTGCAGCACGGAGTCTTTTGCTGCAAGCAGGGGATTACAGTTGTGTGTCTGAGTGCAGGAACAGCACTGTCCCAATGGGCCAGTTCCTTCTGCTGTGTCTGCACCTCATTTAGTTTACAGCTCTGATTCCTGGATTAGAGTTTTGGGGGTTTTTTTCTTGTAGACTAAGCACGTCACAAATGGAGCATCACAGATTGTCACTCCGGTGTCAAACCATGACCTGAATTTGAAACATGGTTTTCTATTCCCACATGTAGTTTAAGAACACATTCCTTTGGCCTAATTATTATTATAACAGGTGGGTTGAAAAACACTTACTGTCATACTTGAGGATCTCATGTATTTACTTCTTATTTCATGGTAGAAAAATCAGGATTTTAATTATAGGCTACTGATGAGAATTTTGGCAGATTTTCTTTATTGCTCTAAGAGGAATTGACATTTCAGTATAGGAAAAGCAACAGTTTATTGAGCTGAGGACTAGAAGAGCTGTCCATGTGCATTAACATATTTTCAATTATATGAAATGTATGCTTTTGTAATTTAATTTAGGTGTCAATAAACTAGCAGCCATTGCAGCAGTTGATATTTACTGCCTTCCCAGTACAGAGCTGTACTCAACCTTACTCCCAGTATGCTCATCTTCCCTGGAACGTCTCTCATCTGGGGAGCTCCCAGAGAGTGGTGAATAGCTTGGGCAGCCTGGGCAAGGGAGGAGGAGGAGGAGCAGAGAGGAAGCTCTTTATAGCAATATCCCAGCTCACTTAATGCCTGGGGAGGATCGGGTGGGTCTGGTTTAGAGAAGCCTCAAACTGGAGGTGCTGGAGTCCCTCCTTGGCGGGACAGTGTACAGGATACATCCTTTAAGGTGGACAGGGCAGCTTCCCAGGTCTCTTCTAGGTCTGTTAAACATAAATCACTGCAGTAAAATCCTAATCCTGGCCTCTAATCTTAAATGAAATGGAAGCAGAGGTTGTGTAGCTGCTCCCCCAAAGGCAAAAGGAATATTGAGCCAGGGTAAGGAAACGCTGACATGGGTCAGTAATGGGATAGGTTTTTAAGAGCAAATGGTTCCATTAAGTCCAGGGAAGTGCTTGCGTCCTTGGAAGTTAGGACTGGCCTGAAGTACCTTGTCCATTCAGGACACTGACAAGCTGACAAATCTTTGATGTGCTGAATTAGGTTACAAATTGTTTAAAGAATGCTTCCAGAGAAAAATGCTATTTCTTTACTACTGTGCATGTGATTCTTCCTATTCTTGCCTTTGCTCCCTGTCCTCTGCCACGTACCCGCTCCAAATATTTTGTTGCTCTTTAAGTGCCAAATACTTCCCTCTCGTCACTCAATTATTTTTTTAAATGTTCATTCTAATTAGGCCCTCTGAGCCAAGAGATGCAGAACAAGAGGGTCAATTGTGCTCCTTCTTCCATGGTGTGAGGCTGGAGTAAGTCGCTGAATGCCTGGCAGTAAATTTCCATGAGCTCCGGGAGTTGCTCGGGGCTGGCAGTGCAGGGGGAGCTGACTCAGAGCGCTCGGAGCAGCAGAAGGGCACCAAAGACAAGCCATTACCAGGAGGAGCTTCTCACGGGAAGCTGTTAGAGTGCATGGGATGAGAAAAGGAGAATGCTGTGGGAGACAGCCAGGCTGCCTCATCGCCAGCGTGTCCTTGGGAGTGATGCTCTGAAGAGGCACGTTGGATCAGGTGCTGGGAGAGGGAAAAGGAAGATGGCTGGATGTAGGGAAACATCTTGAATGGCCATAGCTGCTTTCCCCCTCCAGGAGATACCTCCACCTGTGTCTTCCTGCCTCCCTATACAGTACCTGTGGCACACACAGGAGTTTCCCAAGGGGCAGAGCAGCCCAGCACAGCAGTTGCTGACTGGGAGGGATGGGAATGGTCTCTTCAAGCCTCAGCTTCTGTCTTCTCAAGAGCAGAGTGGGACTGGTGCCCTCTAACCTCACTCCCTCCTGCTCAGAGAACAATGACTGCCAGGGCTGCTTCAGCAAAGGGCCTAATTTAGTGAGATGGCTGTGACCCAGGGTGGAGGTTGAGTAGCAAAGTGACGCAAGTCAGAGAAGAGAAGACAGGTCATGTAAATAACATCACACAGTGTTTTCTGTGAGCAAGCAGAATGTGAGTCGGGGAGAAATCTGTCTTTGTCAGGGACTTCTGCTGATCCATTTCTCCATGGATCAGCCGCATGTGAAGTTAATCTGCTTATGCAGCGCCTGAGCAACTGAGATGCCCTCAATGCCCTCATCTCATCCCTGCATCCAGCCAGACTCTCAAACTGCCAGGGGAGCGCAAATTTCATTAACATTTGGGATGTGATCACCCCTCATCCCTCTCTCATTTCCTTTTCTCCACGACAAATAGAGAATTTGGTGGGACGGGCTTGAGGGGGAGTGAAGTCCTGCCTGAGGACCCATCTGGGGTGGAAGCTTGTCAGGCTCTGTCACTTTGTTATCTGGGCCACTGTCTCAGGTGGCCAAGGGAATCACATGTACATTGCATCCTCCAAAGTCCTGCTCCTGGGCTGGCCACCATCAGTGGCTCATGGTCCTCAGTTGCAGGAGCCATGGCAGCCAGGCCGCTTCTGGGTGGCCATGGGCTAGGCAGAAGGGCTGGCTGTCCTGGGCAAGGGAAGATGCTGCAGACCTGCTCCTCCTCTCGCCTTCTGCACCCTGCCAGAAGGTCTGGTTCCTCTCTGCTGCTCATGGAGAGCAGCCCTGGCCCTTTATTGCCCTTGTTCTGGCCCAATGAAGGTGCTGTTTTGTGGGGTGCCCAAGTGGGGTGCAGAGACCACCCCAGGCAGTGCCCTCGCCTGAGGCTGCATTTGCCCATCTCCTATTGAAAGCCATGGTGGAGAGGACTGATGGACTAGGTAGATGTGTTCAGTGTCAGGGCTGACCGGGATGTACTGGGCGGACTGGGCAGATGAGGACCAGTGCCACCTGACACAGTTCCTACCCCAACTGCTATGGGCTGATGTGCTCCACAGGGGAAATCCCAGGGTGTAACCACAGGCACTCAAAGGCCACCATAAGAAAAAGAACCATGGAATTGTCAGAGTTGGAAGGGACCTCTAGAGATCATCCAGTCCAACTCTCCTGCTAAAGCAGGATCGCCCAGAGCACAGCACTCAGGAGCATCCAGGTGGGGCTTGAAGGGGACTCCAGACCCTCCCTGGGCAGCCTGTTCCAGGGCTCTGGCACCCTCACCATAAAGAAGTTTTTCCTCAGATTTGAGTGGAACTTCCCATTTGAACTTCCAGTTTGAGCCCGTTGCCCCTCGTCCTCTCACTGGAAACCACTGAAAAGAGTCCGGCTCCAACATCCTTCAACCCACCCTTTAGATACTTATGAACATAAATAAGGTCTCCCCTCAGCCTTGTCCAGGCTAAAGAGCCCCAGCTCCCTCAGCCTTTCCTCAGCAGGGAGATGCTCCAATCCCTCCATCATCTTGGCTGCCCTACGCTGGACTCTCTCCAGTAGTTCCCTGTCCCTCTTGAACTGGGGGGCCCAGAACTGGATTCAGTATTCCAGTTGTGGCCTCACCAGTGCAGAGTAGAGAGGGAGAATGACCTCCCAGAAATAAAACCTTTATTTCAGTTCTATTTTAAAATCAGCTCAAGTGTGTAGGTTGTGAGATTCAGTATCATGTTTGTAAACATGAGTAACAAATGTGCAATTTAACCTGCTTCCTTTTTTAATTCTTTCATTTAGAGTCTCATTTAGAATATCTCATTCTTTATTTTATAATAACATTGCAAGGGCCAATCAGAATGAATCCACGATGCTTCCCTCTGATTCACTATTGATTTCTAGATAGAAACTCTGGCAGATAATTTACATTAAATACAGTTTTTATTTGCCACACACCACGCTGTGACCCGTGTTCCTTGTCACCTTGCCTGTGTGGGCCAGTACAATTCCTTTCCCTTTGTAATCCAGTGCTACCTTCAGGCCCACCTAAGAGACACCACAGAGGCTGTTTAATTCCCAGGGAACTAATCAAGGCCCGTGCTCTCGTCATTTCCCATGACAAACGTTTCCAAGGTCATTGCTATGGGGATGATTCGCTGGGTGCCAGGAACTCTGCTCCCTGCTCTGGCAGAGCTCTGCAGCCTCAGGCTCCACCTTGGGCACCTTCAATTGCAGTGTGAAATATCTGCCTGGGCACAACTGATGCTCAGGGTGCTCCTTCCCGTGCAGCATCACAGCGGAGCAGGGAAACCTCAGGAGGGAGTGTTTAGCAGAGCGAAGGGAGGCTGTATTTCCATGGGGAGGTGTTTGGGATCGGGGAGTGCTGGGATCAGTCTGGGCATCCTTGAGTTCCCCGTTGTGGCTGGGGTTCGGTGGTCTCAGTCACACACACCGCTTTATTTAGCTTTACTCTCTGGGGGGGGACCACAGGCAGTGCGTCCTGAAAATACTTCTTCCTGATTGCTTTGTCTTTCAGGCTTATTTTAGAAGAACAATAGGTCAGCCAGTGAGACCTCCCCGCCTTTAAACTGATGTATCCTAAGAAGGACATTGTTTTTCTAAGCCCCCCCTCACCCTTACAACCTTTTTCTCCTTGGTTAGCACCACATACCGCAACATCCAGTTCTCATCACCTGAGCTCCTTCAACAGCTGCTCAGTCTCAAACAGTTAATTAGATTAAAGCATTTAAGAAATCACTTTCACAGAGAGACATGAGCAGAAAGCAAGATGCTTCTCTTCATTTAAGAAAGCAAGAGTCGTGCATTATATCAGTTAATTGGTTCAACTAAAACTTGGATGATTCAGTTACTTCAGAGCGACTGGGATTTACTAACAACCCCCTTCAGTTCAATGGCAGTGCTCGGGGAGCCTGAGGATGCAGCAGGCTGTGTGGAGGCAAAGTGATGTGCCCAGGGCTGCCACCACCAGCCATGTCCCGTGTGGTCCTGTGTGGTGAGGAGGTGTCTGACCAAAGAACAGACACCGGGGCACGGTCCTGCTGAGGACAGAGGAGGAGCCACCAGCAGGCAGCCAGAGAGGAGTAATTATTCCTGGGGACCTCTTCCAGAAAGGTCAACCTTAGATGGTTTTAGTACAGCTTCTTAAGCCTCTTCCTCAGCACTGTTGCTGTTACAGTGATCTACATTTTTAGCCCAGTTTTTTTCCAAGAACTGAAGCTTTGCAGTCACGCCATCTGTCTGCAGGTCCCCCCCCGAGAGCTGTTGTGCCTCTTGTCTGCCTGTGGCAGAAGCGTGTGGGTCTGCAACGCCCCGTGCTCCTCAGCAGGACAGCAAAATGGGTAACTGCTGTCAGAGAGACACACAGCAGTTGTCCCATTGAGCTAGAGTGAGGGGGGGACTGAAGACCCCTCAGGAGGGGTATGTAGGGGCAGAACACGGGTGCTTTGAAAATCAGGTGACTTCAGTTCTGCTCTTCACTGAATTGCTGTTTTTTCTCCCCGAAGAATAGGTAAGGGTGTAGATGCTCTCAGCTGCTTACTTAGGAGATGGTTTTGTGTATAAGCAGGACGGTCCTTGCAGTGCACCTCCCATTCAGCCCCCCTGAGCCTGACTGTTCCTCTCGGTTCCTCCACAGGCCACTCTCCTGGGACCTGCCCAGCTCTGGGCCAGTGGCACTTCCCGCGCAGGGGAAGCGTGGCTGGGGGCTGGCTGTGCCCCACACCCCCAGGGGAAGCGTGGCTGGGGGCTGGCTGTGCCCCACACCCCTGGGGTGGCCCCTTCGCGTGAATCCCTGTCTCTTCCCAAGCAGGTTCTTTAATGAATTTCTTTTCAGGGCTGGATTAAATTGCTGAGAACCCTTGAGTACAGATTGGGGTGTCTCTAATTGTGCCGTGTTTGCTGAAAATGGGTTTCCAGGGTGTCACAGCACCCTGCGCTTGCAGAGGAGCTGGTTTATCTGTGGGGTGAGACACACTGCTGAGAGCTTTTCTTTCCTCACTCCTGCAAGGCCTCTATTCTGACCATCCCATTAACTTTCAGTGTCTTTGTGCCAAGTTTGGTCCTGGGGACTGTCTTTAATTTGGGCCAGACATTCAAGTTTTTGGTAGAAGTTCTGAGATATACCAATTAATCTTCCTGTATACTTTAGGTTTATGTGTGATTTCAAAGCAAAGGTCAGTTGTTCCACAGTGCTTGGTAGGACTGATTATTCAGATGTACAGAAAGATTTGTTTTTAGCATTAGACAATTGGCTTCGTGTTCACCAGTTTTCTATGGAGAAGAAAGAAGACACTTCCCCCACCTCCAGGTCCTATCCTAGTACATTATTAACCCAAGATCCAGCAACTACAAGATGGAAAAATGTTTTGAAATGTAGCTGGTTTTTTTTTTTTACAAGTCTATTTGCTTTTGATATACTTCAATATTTATCAAAAGTTAACACTAAGTTTACTTTTAAAAATTGCCCCAAAGACAATGAGGAAATAGAACAGAATAGGAATAGGCTCCTGAGATACCCACAAAGTTGTTTCAAATCCATGAGGTCATACTGGAAAACATTGGGATTTCTCAGTGGAGACTCTTGTGTACATTTTGTTAGGATCAGTGTAGCTGTGTTCATCTGACAGGATAACCCTCCACTCCACTTCCCACCCGTGGGTTAGCTAAAGCTCTGTAACCACACAGTGCCAGGATTTGTGACTTCACCTGGCTGTGACCCGCAGGGAGCAGTGGAACCGGGGGGGTTTGTCTTCTTGGCCGTTTTGTGCTGGTTCTGACTGAGGCGAGGGGTGTCACTCTGGGGGGGCTCTGTCCCCCACCACCCTGTCACTGGAGAGGTCACTGTTGGAGAGGCTGGATGTGTTCCTTGGCTCACGCCTGCTGCCAGCCTGGATTGCTGGGCAGCGAGGACATCAAATGCCGACTAAACCGTGGCTCCCAGCCACAGTCCCTGCTTCCTTCCAGCAGTACCAAAATGCTGCTCTCTGTCTAGACGATTTCATGTCCTTTGCAGCGTCTTTTTTATGCCTGGAATTCTGTGGCAGCAGCCTGGGAGCATAATCCCCCTGCCCTGGAGGAAGAGCCGTGGAGACAAAGAGCAGTGTTAAGCTTGTGTACACGCGCCTGAGTGTTAGACCCATGAAGAACAGCTCTGGCCTGTCCTCCACGGCATCCTGTCTCACACACCCTTGATGTAAATACTCTGAAAGCAGTTTCTAGCTGCTAGTGGATCTACTGGAAATAGATCTACTGGGATAGCTGCTAGTGGATCTACTGGGATAGCTGCTAGTGGATCTACTGGAAATAGATCTACTGGGAGTAGATCCGCTCGTTTTCCTCCTACATCTCATTGAACACAGACTCAGGAGAGTTAAGTTCTTTTTCTGGTAGAGGACATACTGGAAACTGCTGGTTCAAAAAGATTAGGCGCAGTAATTAAAGCATAATTGCTATTAATAGTTGTCTTCCTAATCAGACTTATCTCTCTATTGCTCTTTACTTCAGAGGATTTTGTCGTCTTTGTGTTTTTCTGGAAATGTGTTTGTTATGGATGAAACTGAAGACAAACAATGGTCATAAACATGTTTGGTAAATATTTTTAATTAAATGTGTCCAGCACACACCCTGACTTGGGTCCCCCAGCAGAGCTCGGAAGGAGCATCTGGAGGCGCTTGTGATTTCTGGAGCCTGCCATTAAATGGGTAGGGACCAGCACAAATCAAACCAGGCTCTCCTGGACCGTGCCTGAGCCTGACCATGTGCATAGGGCAAGGTCCTCTGCTCCCCCTGAGAAACCAAACTGCTTCTAACCGTGTATCTCCCTCTGATCTGTTCACAACCCGCTGTTAAATAGCGCAGTCCCTTGTGTCATCTGTCCCTCGGTGGCTGTGTCATTCACCCCAGCAGTTCAGCAGGAGCCTGCTGCCTGGACAGCTGGGTCCCCATCACAGGAGTCAGAGCAAGAGCCCATACTGCCATGGGTCACGTGTTTCTTTTGCAGACCAGACGCTAAGGAGGGCAGCTTGTGGTCTGCAACTTCCAGCCTCGACACAGCATTTGTGGAGACTTTAAACTTGGCTCTAGTGCAGCTCAGTCCCACACCAGCTGCACTTCTCTCTGCTCTGCTCATTCCCGACTCCCTCTGTGCTACTTTGTGCAAAGAGAACACATCTTTCTTCTGTCTTTATCTTTCCTGCACACTCTCCATCACACTCCTCTGTTCTTCCTTGTTATCTGATGTTCCTGATTCTACTTTCCGCCTTTTCCTTTTTTTTTGGTCTTTTCCAATATTCATATTCCCCCGAAGTGCAGCTGTGCAACTACAGGAGAAATCCCCAATCTGCCAGCCCTTTGAAGAAGGGTTGTATTCTTCCACGTCGGCTTAATTACTGCATCCCGTTGAGGATGTGAAGGCCTTTGGGGAGGGGAGGGAAGAGGCAGCTCTGGATATGGCATTCAGCCTGAGGGATCGCAGTGCTCTGGGGGACGCTGCCAACCATCTGGGCTCTTGACACCCCAAATGTGCCTCCAGCATCTTACTGTGTTGGATTTATTAGGGGTTGGATTCTTATAGACCTGTCCTTCAAGCGCCAGGCTCTTCAGCTGTGGGCTAGAAAAGTGTGTAACACTGTGCTCAGAATTAAGCACCTTGTTTAGTCGTTGGCTGAATTGGGTCAGAATCTGCCATGCCTTGCAGGAACGAGCTTACACAGGAGACACACAAGGGTCAATCACAGGGGTAACTAGGAAGGATCCTACCTGGGTTAGCTCCGATGCGATTGACCCGTTGGCTTCTCTGTGTGTGTGTGTAGATCCTTGTTGTCCCACACACCGTGTCCCGGGTCTGTCCCTGGCCGTTGCCAGTACTGATGAACTGAACTTCTCAGCACATGAGCTTTGCAGGAAAAGCCCTATTGCTTTGCATGTCTGAACACCTTTACTGTCTCAACACATTTCCTGGAAATAGAAAAAAGTTGTTATTAATGGACCTGATCCTGTGAGGAGCTGAGTTCACGTTGTTCCCGCTGACCTCCTTGGCAAATGAGCCCATTCCACAGGCCGCTAAGACAGCTCTGCCCCTGCTGTGCCAGGGGGTGACCACAGCCTTCTGCACACAGAGGTTGGGCCAAATGTACCTCACTCCATAACACTGCCTCACCTGCCCCGGCTGTACCCACAGCCAGAAGCCCTTCTGGTGCCTGAATAGGAAACCTACAGCTGTGACAACATTTCACTTGAAATTTTGCTTGCTTTTTAAACATCCTATTTCAAGATGGACTGCAGAACGCTGCATGCATCAAACCAGTGTGTTTCTCGAGTAGACAGGGTCACATCATCTATGTGCTTTTTACAGAAATAGCTTCCAGATGTAACCATTGTGTCACGGTACATTTATGAAATTTGGCAGTATTGCATGATGTGTGGGTTTTGTGTGCGTGCTGGTAAATCCCTGCACTAATCTCATCTCTGACCTGCAGTCGCAGTGTGGCCCAGCCTCTTGGGCTTTGTGTGCTTTTATATTTTGGGACCCCAATAAACAACCCTGGGTATTTAGCAGCCACCATCTCCTTCCACTTGGAAGTCCACAGAAATACAAAACTTCTGCTGGACTTCAGCAAGGTCCAGCAGGCAATCACTGGCATCACCTCCAGCTCTGGGTGGGCCACAGGAGCTCCTGTGTGTTCCACCATCCCCACAGCCAGCTTGGCCAGACTTTCCTCATTCTGGTGACCCGCTCCTGTGGGATTTGGGGCCTCTGGCAGGGATCTAAACACCAACTGCAAAGTTACTTGTCCACACACAGAGCTATCGCAAAAGCACATTAGTCTGTTCTGCATTAGCTTCTCCAGGGGGAGATCAGCTAGCTGGGGTTTCCAATCTCCAATGAAAAATGAGAACAAAAATACTTCCCACTTTGCAACTATTTGACATTTTTTGTGGCCTTTTAGTGTTGGAAAATGGTGTTAGAAAAATCCAGCCATGAATTAAACCAGGCCTGATGAGTGCTTTCATTCTTTCAGATGGTGGGCACCAGAGATGTCTCACTGACTGGTGAGACAACAGAACTGACTGATTCTGTTGGGTTGTTGTTCCTGGTTTGATACATAAGTTCCCTGTGGATGCTCTCTGAGGGTGGTGTTGGGAGCCATGGGGAGGAAGCTGCCCCTTTGGCCAGGATGACACTCAGTGGTGTGAGCCATCCTCCTCAACAATAACTTAGTCCATGAGAAGACATCAAGGGTGCTTTATTGCTCTGCTGCCTGTCGAACTCACTAACCCTCTTAAAAGTGGGGAAAATAACCAGAACCCTTTACAAAGACCTTTCTCATAAAAAAGCCACACCAGAGAAAGAGAGCATCTCAGGTTTGTTCCTGGTCATGCGCATTTCCAGCCATCAAAGCATATGGCGAGTGATGAAAGTGACACACTGGAGTTTAGTTACATTTCGTGTTATAGGAGGCAGCCTTTAAGGAGTTTTTAGTCATAAAACTGGATTAAGAAAGGCTTTTCTCCTTATGGAAGTTAAATAAACCAGCTTGCAGAGTCTTGGGATGCTGTTTCCAGTGGAGATCCCTAAAGCCCTCCTGTAGATGATCAGATGGGTTTCTACCACATCAGATTCCATCCCCAGCTCACACAGTATGAGGTAAAAGCCAAAGCTGGTGGTGACAATACTCTATGGCCACCTCTAGAGCTCTGCTACCAACAGAGGGTTACCTTTTGTTGGGCATGGCAGGAGCAGAAAATCTTACTTGACATGAGAATTTTTATCTTGGCTCAGGGAGAAATGAATGTGGTGGCTGGAGATAGATGGACTGAGGACAGGGAGTGACACGTGTCACAGCCTCTGTGAGCTGTTGCACTGAGCAGAAGATGATCTTGTCCAGCATTTCAGTGAACTTACAGGACTGGGTCTACTCCAGAGCAGATATGGACCTCCTCCATGGTGAGGCAGTGCTCGTGCAGAGGATCGTGAAGAGAAGCATCCGGCAGAGGCATGAGTTGGATTTGTGAGCTGCTGGCTCTCAGCGGGGTGCATTTGGGTAGATCCCATCTGGATGAAAAGCTTCTATCTCTGTTGGACACTGCAGACATCGTCACACCCTTGGTGTGACCCAAGGGCAGGTCCCTCAGGTGGTTATTCACCGCAGCCGTCATCTTCTCTAGTATTTCACTTTGTGAACAGAAGATGATGCTAGAGAATGAAAGGCAGCTGAGCTCTGAAGATTAAAAATAGGAAAAGTAAGCAAAAATCTGACTTTGTGCTTTGTGTTGCTAAGCGTAAGCAGGTTGCTTCTCTTCACATAGAGCAGTGTGAGGCCCAGACTGGCACTGTGTGTGGACCCATTTGGGATCCTTACAGTCTCTGGAGCCTGGGTGCTCACAGTCGTACCTTCCAGGTTATGTCAAAGAGCAAAGATAAGGCTGCTTCACTCAAAAACCCCAGGAGATGTTGGCCTCCACATCTCGTCTTGCTTTTTAAGTAACAGATGTAACCTATTTGTTGGATGCCTGAAGGGTGTTAGGAAAAGGTCAGTGGTTAGAATACAGATGACATACTTTAAAAGTGCATTAAAATAGAACAATTCATTAGATTTAAACCATGAGGAGCAGAATGTTTGGAGTTAAGGGTGGGATTGCTTTCATAACCCCCTTTGAGCTTTGTGGGGGGGAATTTGAGAGCCAGGTAGTTTTGCATACCTCTTTTTGGCCTTATTATAAACTGTTCATACTGCAGTTGAAGGGAACTGAAGTCAGGACTTTGGAATCCACTTCTGTGACTGTCACAATGTACGTCCATGCACTGTCCCTATTCCTCTTTTCTGCAGCAGACAGGCTAAGGGCCAGACTCCCCTGTGATCCTTCCATGACTGTCCCCCTCAAGCTGTGCCAGGATGACCTTGTGCCACTGATGGGTCTCTGCGCTGATGTGTGTGTGCTCTGGCAGCAGCTCAATGGTGGGATCATGCAATTTTAAAAAGAGTGAAACTTCCTTCCCCGGGAGGCCATATTACTGCTGAGAATGCTTTTGTGGTCTGTTGCAGAATTACACACGTAGACAAATGGCTATGTCATAGAAATCATCCTAAAGCATATCTTAACAAACTTATTTTTTTAAGCTACTAAGAGGAGTTTGACTGTACTGGAACCTAAATCCTTTCCTTGCTGTCCTTGGCAGGAGCAGGTTGTCTTCCTTCAACACAGCTACCTCCCAAAAGAGTGGATTTGCTTCTCTGACTCCAGATTGGAAACTCTGCTCCCGAGCCATGAAAACAGCTACCCGTATTCTTCTGGAAATAAAAGAGGATTATGGCCTAAGCCCAATCAAACAAATCAGACCACTTAGTAGCTTCAGGAGGGTGGCCTCCGGGAACGCTCTCTGCAGAGCAGCCATCTCTTGCTGCCAGGGGTGGCCAGAGCTCCTCAGCAGCACGAACCAGGGTTGGTGATGGCAACCAAAGGATGAAGACAGAAGAACTCCTCCGGTCTCCTCCCACACAAGCAAAATAGACAGGAAGTCCATGACAACCATTTCCCTTGGCCACCCTGGAGATCTGGTGCTGTAGGTAGCTGCCTGCCCTGCCTGCACCCAAAGCAAGCTTTGAGCAGCACCGTGGTCACCTGGGGAAGCCCTGCAAGGAATCTCAGCATGTTCCATGTCCTGTCTCTGGAACATGTAGGAGTGAGATGGAAACTACCTCACCTGATAGCATCTCCATGTCAGGACTGTCACTGACTCTTCCTGAAGGCAGCAATAAGTTGCTTCCAGTGGGTGGGATGGTCAGTGGTTGTGGGAAGGATCTGAGGAGCAAGGATGCTGCTTGGTGCCTCTGCCTGTACGAACACCCAGTGGTTCTACATGGAGCCTCCTAGTCACAGCCATCATGGCCAGCTGAGGGAATGTTATCTCCAGATGTACAGGGCAGATGTGGGTCTCATTAGAGGGCTACCAGCAAGGGACTTGCAATGGGCAGGAGGGGCTTTGCCCTTACTCTTCTTTATCATCCTGAAAGCCCTGAGGTACTGTCAGTGCAGCGTTTCCTGGCCTGCTTGCTCCCCTCCTCAGGGAGAGCCAGGCCAGCTGTCTGCTGGATGGACAGAATGCCTGGTGCTCTCTGAGTCAGTCTCTCCAGCTGGGGGATGCTGCCCAGCCCATGACTCACTGGGTCCTGCGCTGATGCAGAGAAACCAGGTGTGTGGTAGGTGCTCCTCAGCTGGGGACTTCCTGGGGGGGAGGCTGCCAAGCTGAAGGTGTTCTTTAGAGTGGTCGTAAGGATCTTGGTCTGCACGGGGCTGCAGAACCCCCAGGCTGGTGGAGGGGTTCCATTGGGAGCAGGGGTGCTTCTGCACCCCCCAAGGGCCTTCCTGCTTGGTGGGGAGGTGGCCACGGGAGGCAGGAGGCCCGTCTCCAGTGGTTATTTTGGGAGCAGCTTTGCACAGCATCAGTAAAGCCGCTGCCGTCATTTAGCAGTCACGAAGCGAGACAGACTGGGGGGGGGGGGGGGGGGCGGGGGGGGGCGGGGGGGGGGGGGGGGGGGGGGGGGGGGGGGGCAAGGCATGGGCTGATTTAGGAAATCGGCTTCTGCAGCATTTGGAGCGTGCACACAGGGAGCTGCTGGCCCTGCTCGCAGCTGAAGAATGCACAGTTGTTGTAAGTGGCCCTGGTATAATTAGAGGTGTACTGACCTGGGTGACAGCAGCACGTTGTCAAACGCCACCCACGGGCTAGTGACGGGATGAGTAATTGGCACCCCCACCCTCTCTCCTGCTTCAGTGACGGCGCTGGTGGCTGGAGAGGCTCCTGCACCTGGAGCCCCACCGCCAAGGAGGAAGAGGAAGAGGAGGAGGAGGAAGAACCCTGCTCTCACCTGGTTACTGTTGCTTGGGAAACCACTCCCTCTGCATCCACTTCTTCAGTACAGTGGTTCTGCCTTCCAAAAAGGCAATATCGTGATGGGGCATCCTAAAACCCAGCACACGGTGCAAGAAAAAGCACAGAAGAGGGATGGAAATGTTCCAGAACGTTTTGTGAGAACAAGTACCTAAAGATATTTGTGTTTTCATGTGCAGCGTCAGAGAAAGAGACTGGTGCTTGTGTGGATGTGTGCTCCAGGCTGTACTCTGCTGGGCTCTGGAGATGAAATTTCGGGCCCACAGAAACAAGTGATGAATTTCCCCTGACCTCCCAGGGCCGGGGTTTCTCCTGGGGACCAGGAGGAGCATTGGAAGGGCTTGGCCAGGCTCTGTCCCTAAACCTGGCTGGGGCCAGGGACCTTCCCTCTGCTCCCATACGGGTCTCTCGGGCACATTTGTACCGGGGAGATTTTACCCGGAGTGTCAGTGAGGACAGATGCCTCCAGGGTCTGTGGCCCGTGCCGGGTGCGGAGCCAGCGTGCATCCCCCCGGAGCATCCCCTTCTGCAGCAGGAGCAGGGACCTGCCTTTCCCCAGGAAAACTCCCAGAAAGGCTCTGCTGCTGGAGCAGCCTGGGGGACTCTGCTTGTGATTGGAGAAACTTGCTCTACCAGGAGAGAAATTCAAGCATTTCTGCAAAAATTCATTATTTCCTCATAATAAAAATTTGGAAAGTTTAAACACCTCTCTCAGTGGTAAAATGGTCTGTATGTGATTCATCTGGGCTTCCCTCAGTCGCTCTCCCAGAGTGATGTGTTTCCTCTTCCTGCCAACAGGAGAAACCTTCAAAGGGAGGTAGTCACAGTGGGGGTTAGTGTTGGGGATGGTGAGTGGGGGTCAGGCCACCTGCAGCCGCAGAGAACCTTCACCCAGCACTGGCTGCTCTTGTCCCCAGGTCCTGCAGCTGGATCCTGTCCTGGAGGGGACCAGGGCTGGGGATGGAGGAGCATCCCCCCAGCTCACAGCATTTGGCCTTTGGGTCAGGAGGAGACGGAGAGTCCATGTGTGTCCAGGACTGGTACTGGGTACCACCTTCAGGAGATGGCCCTGAGCTTGCTGGGCTCTGCACTGGACTGAATCTGTCTCAATGCACCAGCAGCCCTTGTGCTCTGAGGGCAGTAGCTCCAGCTCTAGCTCACTTCTAGGGTTTGGGGCTTTGTTTTCCAGCAAACCCGTGATTTTATCCATTCTTTTATCCATATGAACTTGAGGATGCTCTTGGCTTTCTGTCTCCAGACAGGAGGTGGTGTCTTTGCTTTAACTGTACTGCAAGTCCTAAAGAAAAAATTTAGTCAGTTTAGTCAATTCTTTCTTTGCCTTTTATCAGGAGATCCCCCTCTGGTCACCGGGGAATTAGATGCAGCTTTTTTCACTGTTTAGATTTTCAAATGGGGAAAGAGGCTGTTCATGGTGGGAGCTCTGGGTCCTGCAGTAACCCTTCCAGCTGGCAGCAGCACAACCTTCCCTCTAAAATCCATCCCTGATCACAAGAACTGGCACTTTTTGATACTCCTGAATGATGACATTAATCATTTGCTATTTTTATTCACTCTGTCAGAAACGTGGTAATTCCTTTTTGTTCCTCTTCCCATCTTCAGGCTGCTTTCCAGGCACTTTCAGTCCCCTCTTTTCCTTGGCTGGATGCATCCATCCTCTCTGCCCTCCGAAACTCCTTCCCATGGTTTGAGTGAGCAGAAGCTAAGGACCGACTTCTTCATCGACTTCTTCACTTTGCAAAAACCATTATTGTTTTTTAAATGGTGAACACAGAAGAGCCAGGGTTGCAGCACCTCTTGCAGTCCTCCGGGGACCAGCTGCATCTGGGGCAGCCTGTGCCTGCCTACGGGAGAAATGGGTGTCCGACGTCAGCGTCTCTCTTGAGTCACCATCCACTTCGACTGTCACTTTGATCTGACAGAAAGAGAAACATTTCTCTGAGCTAAAGGTCTTCCCGTCTGAAACTCCAGGACACTTAATTACCGTGCAGCAAGTACATTTTATATTGCCATTACAAATAATTTAGCTACAACAATATGGCAGTTTAATTTGCCTTATTTATCTCAATCATTTTGCATGAGGAAGACGAATGCCTCAGCATGATTTCGTGTGGACGCTTCGTCTCCTTTAATGTGGTTACAGGTAAAGGCTGCACAACACATCCCTGCATCAAAATTAATCTCACAGGCAATTGGCCTGAATTCAACCCCCCAAACCAGATAAACAGGAACTTTGCTGGCATCCTGTGCTGGTGTCCTAACGGGAATTATTCTCCAAGTGTCTTACCTTCACGCACAGAAGAGGGAAGAGGCAGTATCCCCACAGGTCCGTGTCCAGGCAGTCCTGCTGAGCACATACTTTGCTGCTTCTTGCCTTTTTTAGTTTAGAAATGTCAGCACTTTCTGTTCCCATGGGAACGCTGTCGTTTCCCTTGGCGTGCCGATGCATTTGGAGATGCTGGGACTGGGGGGGCTGTGGTCCTTCTGGAAGCCTGTGCTCCCGGTCCTGCCTCCCGGCTCAGCTCCAGTCCTTGCCCCCCATCCTGCTCCCCCTGCCCTACGTGGGGGCAGTTGCAGCAACAGGCGTGACTGGGAGAAGGGGTCAGAAACCGATGAAAAAACCAGTTGTGGACCTTGGAAGTTCCCGGTGATCTCATGGGAGAGCACAGGACCTTCCAGTCTGGAGGGAAGCATGGTGGGTACATAAGCACCACACTGAGATGCCTTTTTGATGGGGAAACCCGTGTCTTCAGAGTAAAAGCCTGATTTTGCTGCTGTTACAAATCTCCCAGTTAGGAGGATCCATTCTCTCCTGAGGTCATCTGTTGTGACACCAGTAATAGACTTGGTGAGGTTCAGGCAGTCAGCACCTCTCGGGGTTTATACTCTGCAATGTATTGAGTTAATACAATTCACCAAGCCCGTGCTAAGGGCACAGGGTTTATGGGTGCCAAGGTGGGGTGGCGAGATAGTTATCTTTGTTGCTCATTTTTAAAATGCTGCTGCTTAAAAAAGATCCTTTCAGAGCAGAGGGACGTGCGAAGCGATGCTGCGAGCTGCCGACAGGGACCACGGCAATGGGCCCCGCCAGGACCTGCTGCTCCCAGCGACTGGACTATTTCTCACTCCATATTTAGGAGTATTCCCACTCCTGAGGATGCGCACAGCTCTCCCGGGTATTGCGAATGTCTGGGGCCAGGGGTGAGCAGCCCCGTTTCTGCTGGGCAGAGGGGACCCCTGCAGTGTGTGCCCAGGGGGTCGTGGGAGCCAGAGGCACACGCCGTGCTGAGCTGCCAGCCTGAGAAGAGATGCTGAGTTGGGGTCCCACCACCGATGCACTGCGATGCCAGCCTCCAGAGCCCCTTCCCCACAACCTGCTCTCCCTCCCGACACGGACTGGGGAATTGCCACCTTTTTCTCTTCGTCTCACTTGGTCTCTCAGCTCCTTTCATTTTGCACAAGGCCTTTCCAATGGCCAGACCGTGTCACCTCGCTGCCCTTCCAAGGTACTGTGCAGCAGGAAGGTGCCATCGTCACTCTCTAGTGGGGGGTATTTTTACTATTTTTTTGGCAGGTGCAAAAATACCGTTGCAGCTTGTCAGAGCTGCCTGTGTGTCAGAGCTGAGAAGAAGAGACCACCTCGGTCATTGTCCCTGGTGCCGAAGGGAAGAGCTCCACGAGGCTGCGTGCCCAGCTCCTCCTGGCCATGCCACCCCATGCCAGGCTGGTGTGCTGAGCCCTGCTGTCACTGTCCTGCAGCCCAGGCTCCTTCTGGCCCAACAGCCACCGCTCTTGGCTCTTGGATCCTGCCAGTACTTGTGGGTGCAGCCCCTGGGGATTTCTGCCACGGTGTCTCCTGCTGAAGTGCATCCAGTGCTCTGTGAGGAGTAGGGTTCTTTGGTGGGACAGCAATGGGTTTATTGTGCAGTCAGATTGCAGCACTGCACACTGCGATCTTCATGTCCCACTGGGAGATGCATATGGACATTAAATCCCCAGGAAAGGTGGTTTCCCCCCCAAAGAGATGCCAGAGCAGGGAGGGTGGAGCTCCACCCAGACCACACTGGGTTCTGCTCCCATCCCCAGTGGCCACCCGTGGCTGTGGCAGCAGCTGGGCCAGCGCTGAGCGGGCACAGGCAAAAAGCCTGTCCTCTCCATCACGGATGCTGGGACGTGGACTGCTGTTGGCAGTGCCAGCTGGGGCATGAGGTGACAGCCCTCCCTGGTCTGGCTGTGCCGCAGCCAAGGCGCGTGGTGCTCCTCTCCCCGGTGCCACGTGGCTGAGCTCCGGGAAGCCAGGTTTGCAGAACAGGGAGGTTAATTGCTATTTGCTTTCAAAGCCTTTATCTCTTTTTTTAACTCCTCTCTCTTTCATCTCCCCTGGCTGCTTTTTGAAGAACAGTGTTTAGAAATCTGCTTTTCAGAATCTAAACCAGTCGTGGGTTCAGGACCAGGGAGAATAAACAGAGGGGACCCATCTCAGGGCTGCGGTGGTCCCACCTGCAGGAACCTGCCTTCCAGTAAGACAGATTTTGTGGACACGTGTTTCCAGGGGGTGGGGAGTCGCTGAGCCCAGCTCCCAGGGGTGGCCTGGCCCCACTGTCAACCCCCAGCGCTTCCTCTCTCTTCTCAGCTTCTCTGCTTTGACTCCCAGCCATCGGCTCCCTCTCTGCCTTTCTGTGTTAAATAAAAGAGCCTTTAGGTGTTTTCTTACCATAAAGATATTTATATAATAAAGTCAACTCTCAGTATTCTTTATACGTTAAACAGATGGAGCTCGTAGGGTATTTTTACCAACCTCTCAGTGTTTTTATCCTTTCTTTTCTGTTCTCTCTGCACGTCTCTGTTAGGAACTCAAACACCAAACCTGAATGCAGATTTCCAGTGTTGGTCTAAACACTGGATAATTGGATTTTCCATGGGTAAATTCACTGCCCTGCTCTCCTTGCTGTTGGCTCTGCTTGTCGGGGAGCCCCCTGGACACTCCTGGTGCGTTGCTTTGCCCCCTGTGCTCTGCCAAGGCTTTACAGGAGCACTCTCCAGCATCCTCACCCTGCCCAGCTGCTGTGTCTTGCACTCAAATGTCCAATTTTATTCTCATTCCTATTAAAGCACTCTCTGCTCAGATGAATGGAGCGTCTCGGAGCACTGTGTGCCTCAGCTGCTCTTCCTCGTTAGTGACCGTCCTGCCAGGCTGTTAATCATCCATATGTTTTATCAGCAGTGATCTTGCATTTGCTAACAATTTGCTGATTAAAAAAAATGACTCCCAGTGGCTGGTGAGCCCCCGCAGAAGCCGTGCCGTGCCGGTTGTGGCACGGACCTGCCAGCTGGCCAGTGTCCCCTCATCCCGGACCTCTGGATAGTCCTTATCTTCATAAACCCCACATTATAGCACATCTGTACAACTTCACTTAATTGTCATCTTGTCAAGGAATGAAAGCACATTTATTGGACAGAATCTGCTGTCTAGAAAACTGTATTGGCAATAATTATATTTCTGTCCCTTAATTCTGCCTCATTTTCTTCCATTAGCCTTCCCATCTAGAAATCTGCCAGTCATAGAATCATAGAATGGTCCAGGCCAGAAGGGACCTCCACAAGTCATCTAGCCTGACCCCCCCACAGTCACAGGGACACCCCCAACTAGACCAGGTTGCCCAGGGCCTCATCAAGCCTCACCTTGAATGTCTCCAGGGAAGGGGCCTCAACCACCTCCCTGGGCAACCTGTTCCAGGGCTCCACCACCCTCANNTTTCTCCTAATCTCCAATCTAAATCTGCTCCAATCTAAAGCTGACCTCCAGCTCCTGGTCAGCTTGGGTATCAGCGCAGCACCAACACTGTGCTCTCTTTTGGATTTTCCCCAGTGATCAAAAGCCTATTCAGAATCAACAGCATTGGGTCAAATGACTCTTTTCACATTCAGGTGTTCCTGATTGTGGCTATTTTACATCTTCCCTGGTTGCCAGTAGGTGGGAAAGGTGTTTGTCGTTGTTCTGTGCTCCTTGCCAAGTGCAGAACACAAAGCTCACTCCCATCTGATGGTGGGCAGAGAAATCAACTGTCCCACCGTTTGGGAGGAGCTGGGCCCAGCCCTTGTTACCTGATTGCTCCTGACAAACACAGGTTCTGATGGTTGTTTTGGATCCTCTCTCATTCCGATGGGGTTTTTCCCTTTGTCAGTTTTGTGTATTTTATGACTCCTAATTGATCAGCTCATATCTGCTTCCCCATTTCTTACTTCCCAGGTATTGGTCTGTCACTTCCCAGGGCAGACTCGGAACCCAAGTACATTTCTACCCAGAATTGCAGAGCTGCCTGGTGAGCTCCTCTCGGTGCTGGCTCTCTATCATATCTCCCTCTCTCTGTTCTCAATCTCTTTGTTCCTAATCCACCCCATTAGAAGCATCAAATATATAAAAATATCACTACAGGTAATGAATGTCATCATTTAATAAATGTGTCTAGTAGGTGTATTTAATACCATATTAGCTACAGATGTTTAATTGTAACACACTTTTGGTTTTATAAAGGTTTGGCTTGGTACAGACAATATTCTTATTGCAATTATACATAAACTAAGTTCTTCAGAGCACTAGGTATGTCTGTCTGTCTGTCGATACATCCCTCTGTCCCTTCTGGGCTGGACCATCCCCTTCTGCTTGTGCCAAATGCCATCGGGTGGTGCTTGCAGATCCCTGGGCAGCCACACGCTCCCCTCGTGCTGCTCGATTCCTCCTTGTTCCTCCTGAGAAGCTCCAGGAAAGAGGTTCTGCAGCTCTTGGGGGCTGTCTCAGGCCTAAGAACCCACAACCCCCTGCACCGAGCTGCTGGAGCCGGGATGCAGCCCCTCCTGGCCAGGCTGGGACAAGGCAGTGAGGAGGAGACCAAGGGGAGGAGGAAAGCTGTCAGGTTTGTGAACCTAAAAGAGAATGGCAACCTTGTGATAATAGCCCAGATACACGGGCTTCTTGCCTTTTGAAACCCAGTTACTATAGATGCCAATCACTTTCCTAAATACGCTCCCACTGGGGTACTTTTCCTTACAGGAACTACTTCCTATCCACAATACCTACTTTTTAATTTCTTTTCTGCAGCTCGGCACGATCTCTGGCTCCCAGGCAGCATTCAGAAATCCACAGGGACAAGAGAATTTCATATTGACTCTAAATAAAAAGGTAACTTTACACACGCACAAAAAATAAAAATCCAAACAAAGCAGGAGCAAAAACCCCAGGGTTTCCAAGAGTGGGAAGGAAGGTTTAATTTGTTCCCCGGCGCCGCTGCTGCCGCTGCCCGGGAGCAGCCCTGCTGTGGCACCGAGACTGCCCGGGCCCCCGGCCTCCCCTGGAGGGACACCCTCTGGAAGGCATCCTTTTCCTTATGATTCATTAACCCGTAAAAAGGATCCATTTTGTGGAGAAAGGCCATTTACTGAAATAACAAGTGGACATCATCGCTGCATTGATTTTCCAGGGACTTATCAATAGAAACAGTATGAAGTAACTCAGGGAGGCTGGAGGCTGAGGACTAACACGCTGGATTTCCCTCGTTAGGCTCTAATGGAAGCCAGCTCCATGGCAGCGTGTTCTCAGAAGGGCAGAATGAAGAAAATTGGGATGCTGGCAGCATCCCCCATAGCCTCAGCCAGCTTACCCAGCCTGGGCTTCGTTATCCCAACCTGCCCAGCCTGGGGTTCATTATCCCAACCAGCCCAGCCTGAGGTTCATTATCCCAACCAGCCCAGCCTGAGGTTCATTATCCCAACCAGCCCAGCCTGGGCTTCATTATCCTGGCTCATTATCCCAGCCCGGGTGTCGTTATCCCAGCTTGCTGCACTCTCTGATATGGTCAAATACACTTGTGTCATCAAAATGCCACAGTTTTGGAACCTAATGCATAGGGGCAGCAGCATCTCAGAGAGCCCTTGCTGCCTTTCTGGACGGGCCCCACGGACTCTCACAAATCTCTTTATCTCTTTCCACCCGAAATGTGCAGTAAATGCAGAAGGCTCAGAAATGCAAGGGATTACCTGCTCCCTGCCGGCAGCCTCACGACCTGTCTGCCAGTGCACAGAGTATCTGTGCCGTGCTCTCGCAGCTACAATTGCCCAAAAATCTGTATATAAAATGAAAATAATAAGTAGTAAATATTCAACCCAGGCTGTTGAATTTTTAGGTGTAGAAGCACCCCGGGAGTCCATTTTCTTCAGGCAACAGGATTCTACTAGAAATATTTTGTAGCTAGTGATTTTAAACATATTTAAGAGAAAAATTAGAGTGAGTTAGGAAAAGCGATGCCCATTGCCTGAAACACTCCTCATGCAAATGCATTTTCTTTACCCAGTGCCCAAGCCCCAGTGGTTTTAGCACAATGTCTGAAGCTGAGCAGCTCCCTCCCCTCTCTGCCCCCCGCAGGCGGGTTGGCAAGGCTCTTGGATCTGCCCAATGTGTGTTTTAGTGACGAGCTTCACCCATTCCTCCTTCCTTTGGAAAAATACTAATTGACCCACAGGGGGGACTGCACCAGGGCAGGCAGTTGTCATTCCCCATTTCCTCTTATCGGGGAGGGGAGCCCCAGGAGAAGGGGGAAGGGTTTGACCCTGACAGAGGGAAGATGGAGCTGAGATGTGGGGAAGAAGTTCTCTGGTGTGAGGGTGGTGAGAGCCTGGCCCAGGTTGC
>BJBW01001653.1:229-87677 GCA_004320125.1 Scolopax mira | reverse complement strand
AAGACCTAAATAACGTACACACCACAGAAAGCAGCAGAGAAACTAAGGAGTGAGTGCATCTTGGTAGATGCATTACACCTCCTTACAAATAATATCACAACTAAGTGGTTTATCACCCACTTTTTAAAACAGCCTTCCCTTATGTTTAATACATAAGCACTGCCAGCGAGTGGCTGTTTGCATGGGAGCAAGGAGGAAAAAAAACCAGATACATCAGTGTTAGAGAACTCTCTCCTCAAAAACCACACCAAACACACCGAGCCAAACACAAGGACACCAGTATTTTTAGGAATCCAGATTCTCCATCAAATCAGCCAGACAAGCTGACTGACAAATACATGTAAACAGATAAAAAGGGATTATATATAACTTGGAAGAGGCAGAGTTGGCAGCAGCCAGCACAGGATCTGAGCTCCCCTTCATAAGCAAGTTGCAAAACAGCAGCATCTAACACATCCAAGAAGGAAAGATCTGCTCTGGCTCTTCATTCACAAAATGGGAGAGTGGCTCATCAGCATTCCAACCGTGGTGCATTTCGGGTGCTGCAAGGAACAAGAACCCTTTGCAAACACTAGGACCTTTCCAAGAAACTTCCACCTCATTTCTTAAGAAGTGCCTCCAAGGCTGGCATTAACCTCACCAAGCTCAGGAGCTGAGATACATCACTGAGTCATCTAAAAATAGAGATGGTTGATGTAACTAGAACTGACGTTGCTGAATTTCTGCATTTACTTTAATAGTTCTATCTACAAGCTAGTGAAAATAAAGTTACAAGTAATGGGTCTCAGGTAATTTACAAATAACATCTCCCATATCCATTAGATAGATATACAACTTTGTATACCACCCAAACGGAACATTTACAACCAGGCAATACAGATGTACCTACCTCATAAATCACAATTACTGTATCTGACAATAGGGGCAGATCCTAGGGGGGTTCCTCATAAAGACCTTTCCGTAACATCTTAAAATGCTCGGAGATTTACTCTGTCCTACAACCTCAGACAAGTGACCTTTACATCTTCGTGTGTGCGACCTCAAAGAAGCCAAAACCATACAAAAACAAGTACTATCCATGAAGTTAAATGTGAAGTGCACGAATATTCCTCTGCATTAGGCCAAGCAAGAACTTCAAGACTATTAACCAATGCAGAAACTAAGGTGAGCAGACTCATGACAGACGAGTCCTTGCCCACTGCAAACCCATTGCTGAAGATCAGCAGCAGGAGAAGTCTCTCCTCCTGGCTTGCCTTCTTATCCCCACACCAAAAAAACCCTCCAAAAATTCCAAGGCCCACCACTGAAGCTTTACTAACGTCTTCTGCAATTAGCAAAATAAAATTGTAGGAAGCTACGAGGCACTGTATGCTTATTATCTTGATGGTATTTGTGGCCTGTTTTGCTGTGAGAAAACATTTGGAGCTATTTTGCCAATAAGGCAGACGTATTTGTCAAACACTGTCATTATATACCAGCCTGAAACATCAAAATCATCAAACACCCTATTTTAAACTTCCATCAAGATAATAGCTTTATGTTGGACGCTTTTCACGGGCAGAATAGATGATAGTTTCTCCAGTTCAATATACTGACATATTCTTTTTCCTCCTCACACATGAAAAAGCCCATTCTGTGTTTTTTGGCAGACGCTGCCTTTCACTGTGTGTTTACTGCAGTTGCCTAGGGGAAATCCTAACACCAATTATCAAAAGCAACACTAGTACATTAATAATTTGAGTTAATGCCTTTTTTTTTTTAACCCTACGCAGTGAAAATGAACATGCAGGCATTTAAAAGAGATCTGCACTCATTCTCCGCTTCCCAAATCTCCATTTCTAAGGTTATAACCACGCCAAAGAAAATAATAGTTGTGTGCTGTTTCAGCTATCATCTTTCCCAAATCATTTGGTAACTGGAGAGTTGCACTTCAGCAATCACTACGAAACTACCGGTGGCCATCAGGGCAACAGGATCACAAGGAGCTCTGCTCTGCAGGAAAGAGCCAAAGCATTCGTTCAAAATGAACCTAAGAACCCAAGATCTGAAAGCTTACACAGTGCAGCATGCAACGTACTGCTTTGAAATTATTACTTTGTCAAATGAAGTAATTAAAAGTCCTGGCTGCTTAACTACTCAATAGAGTAAAGGGTTCAGCAACTGGTACAAGCCATTCCATTTTCTAGGGCAAAACGACCATTACATCCAGTACAAAACTGCTAACGGCTAAAGTAGCAAATATTTGAAGAAAAAGCACAAAGTTTGGAGTTCTCCTCCATTTGCAGTGACTACGAGCAAGTTAAACCCTTCCTTTGGTCTCAGAAAAGAGCTGACACGCTACCCCACAGACTTCACTTCTGAAAAATCAAATGCTGGGTCATTAACTGGAGACTCACCAGGATTATGAACCAGTTCCAGAGTAACCTTATCCTTCTGGCCACACCAAACACCCTCAAATTCAGGGCAAGGGATCAGGAGGAAAGGAAAAAGAACACCATGTTTTAAATGTTCTTTTTCTTGTGCAAAATTCACATTTTGGTCATCTACAGGAGCTTCATTAGATCAACACATCTTTACCTACAGCGATAAACCAAATGAAGAAGTATGTGAATTTAATTCCCAGAGCTTGATTTGTGAGGGAATGGTGCTGAATGCCTTTTACATTCAGCAACCTGGCCCTAGAAAGTTACCCACTGCTCCCATCAGGTATTTAACTGGCAAGTTGGTATAAAGCAACATTAAAATTCGACGTTTTTTTTCAACTTCAACCAAAAACCAAAGACCGTGACTGCTAGCATCTGGCATACACTTCAATATTGTGCAAACATTAATCCATCTCATTCTCTAATTCAGCCAGTGACCTTAATACCAGTTCAGTTCTTAATCATCTGGCTGTATCAGTGCAGCTGGCATTCCTTTTGCTGGACACAAGACCTACCCAATAAATAGTAATGAAAAACCCCTCTTCGACAACGCTTAACCCCAATTGCAATATTTATCTGCTAGATTTTGTTTTCATCACACCACCCAGACAACACTCACTCACAACTCAAACAGCTGCAAGAGTCCTGGAAGAGTTTTAATCCATTAAAGAACGGGACTCTCTGGTGTTGAAAAAAAAAAAACCCACTATATTCTTGTACCAGCACATCATCAAAACCCTTCAGCTACAAGATGGAGAACAATGTGGGACTAGTTCCAATACATTTGCATCATATCACCCAAAATTCATGTGCTTCAAAGCTTTGCCTGCTCACCCACGTGAGTGCACAGAGTTTGCTGGTTGGGGTTGGAAATATCAGTGGTGTCAGAGAGTGGCAACTGTACCGGGGTCACAAGCAAGAGCCAACACAAAATTAGCAAGAATTCTCTCCAGAGAAGCTCTGCAAGAAAAGACTAGAGGTCTCCAACAGAGATGACTTGTCAGCTTGTTTCTACTGCAAACTGCAGAGAATTTGAGATAAGAACTTAAAACTAGTTTCTCTAAAACCTCGGGGGGAGAAGGGAATAATAATCTCAAAAGAGCAGTTTATAACGATACTCCTTTTGATAGCCTACACTTTTGATTCATACATCCTAAAGAAGGGTTATTCAAACAAAGTTATCTCAAAACAAAAGCCCCAAGTGAGAACCACTGAAAAAGAAACCGCTATTTTAAAACCCCACTGCCCCAGAGCCATCCTCCTCTGGAACAGCTGGAGCTCCTCTCGTTATGAAAGAGTCACGAAGATTTCAAGGGGGGAAAAAAAACCCAAACCATACCAGAAATAACATTTTCCTCGACAAGTTCTCTAAAATAATTTTAAGGCCAAAATAGCTTTTTTTGCTTCTCTGACTTAGAGTTGATGGAAGTTTGGGGTGTTTCGTCCTTTGGGAGGAGTGGTGGTGAATATGTCAAAACTTTTCTCACTTCAAAGAAATGAATGTACAGATGACATACACCATGACATAAGACTATTAAAATCAGGGGCAAGTGAACTTCAAAACCAATCATTTGCTACTAAGATGGAAAAAATACGCCAATATTAGAATAGCAGCATTGGCACAGGATTAACCTACTTCATAACAATTATTTCAAAATGGACGGTACCTTCAGCTTGTTCAAAAGTGTTTTACTTAAGGTAATTAGGAACAGCCTTGCAAGAAATAGCACACAAGAAGATAGTGTGACATCTGGGTGATTATGTCCAGCTGAAAACGCCAACAAGTACAGAGTTTAACACTTCTACTTTCTCTCCAGACCTTTGTACTTTCTATACCAGGCCTGCCTAAGTCAAATAACTCACGTACAGCACCAAACGTACAGAATGCCAACGGCATGAGCAAAGCAAGTTTGAAGTAATAAAACATCTTTTTGCAACTGGTTATACACGGCGGGGAGGGGAATAAAACCACCAAACATTAAAATCAAGATTTGACCTCCATCGTTACCCTAAAACGTAGGCAACAGACTGCCAAGAGCATACCAATTTCACATCAATTAAAAGAAGCAAGACACAAGTCTTGGCTAAATAGCCACCACATCATGTTATCTCATTAAACTTTTCCTCCTAAGAAATAATAGAAGAAATTAAAGACAAGTTCATTTCAACTTAGTTTTCTGGAGGACACCAAGAAGCAACAGCTGAAACCGTGCACAGACTTTCCGACAGCAAAAAGCCTTAATTGCACTTCTCTGGGGAAAAAAAAAAAAAAAAGCAGAAAGTGGCAGAGCACACCAGACCTGCTAACCCATAATGCCAGCCTGCAACCCCGTTACTAACCTGTAACCACAGAGCTGGGCCCAAAACGCATGGTTTGTTTTGGTTTTTTTTCTGGAAAACAAGCTTATTTTCACCAGTTAAGTGTGATACTAGCATATAGAGGAAAAGCTGCTCTGGAAGATCTTAATGCTGCCTCTCAATGGTTACTGATTAACCAAAATCTTCAACTTCTCCTGGGCTGAAAGGACTGTGCTCCAAGTATATGGCTGCACGCTGTCAAAACAGAGTAACAGTTTAAGCATATTGGCACAGGACAGGCATAAATAGTTGTATGAAGTAACTCTCTGTTGTGGTTACCTCAAACTTTAACCAAGGTCAGACCACAATTTCCGTCAAGATTATTATAAGCCCACATGAATGCCTCTACATCAATAAAATATTACAGGCTTCAGTTACTAGGTCTAAATATTTGGCTTTGCTCCTCGTGCCTCAAACTCTGGGCGTATTCCGCTCGCAGCAAGAGTTCTGGATCTCTAACAGGCTGGTAGCACCACCAAGCACCTCCTGCTGTTGCTTCCCCACAATAAACTTCCCTGTCCCAACTCTACACCATCCAACACAGTACCTGTGGCTTACAGAAAGCTTAATCTTTCTCCCTGGAGAACTGTATTTTCAGAAAAGCAGTGACTTACAGATCATTTGCCACTTTGATAAGCATTTAGAGCTCAAAGTCTGACATAATTACTAGTTAAATGTTTCATCACAGGTACCTATTAAAGGTTTGAAAAGTGCAGCTAGGAAGAAAGCACAATCTCTTACAATGAAACTCCACAACCAGCATTTCTGGTTAAACAATACTGTGATCCTTCCACATCCTCACAGAAAGCAGCTAGTCAGCTCCCGACTTCCACCCCACAAGAAGGTTCATTTTCAAGTTTTTCTTGTATTCTAGGGATTCACAAACCCCACAACGTCCCAATCTGCTTTCCATCTAGCATTAGCAACACTTTGGCTAGTTGAAGATTTGCACACACCTAAAAGAATAATTCAAAGAGCACAGCTTCTGAGTTTGTGTTGTCCTTTTAAAAAAAAACATGAAACTCTGTTGAAGTTCTTTTGTTTCTAAGACATTTTGGGTTTACAACACACTTCCATCATCAGTATTTACCTACTCCAAAGCAAGCAGGTGTATTTTTTGATCACTGTAACCCTTCTTTAGGATTACAAAAGCCTTTCCAAAAGGGGAAAAGCCCTGGTGTTGGGCAGCACTGGGCCACCCAGTGACCTATATACAGCAGCACCGGAGTTCAGCTTCCACTCCGTAATTAAAACGAGCCACACTTGGCATCACTCACCTGCTCTGGAACACATATAATCAACCAACCCAGGGAGCACTCTTTTTTTTGGTTGGTACAGCCTAACCTACTCCCATCAGAGCTGCCAGGCAATACACCCTGAGAAGAAAGCACTAGCACATGCTTTAAAACCTGCCATAGCCATAGTGCCTACAGCCACCACATATCCCACTGCAGCATCTCCCTCTCCTCCTCATATATAATGAGGGGATAAGGTTTTATCCCACCATCGACTGGTTTTGGAACAAACACACTGGCTTTGGAACAAACGCACACACACACACCCCCCACCCACCCTCCAAGGTGAGACGAGGAAGGGCACCTTTGTGGGGGGACCCATTGATGCTCTCGGTGCTAGACTGCACGTCCACGGTGGCTCTCCTCAGGCTGCTAAAATAAGCCCTGGACCTGGAGAAGCTGCTGCGGGGGGAACGCCCGTGGGGGCTACCGAAGAGAGCGGAGGTGCCGTCCTTGCGGGCGAAGATGCCGCTGAAGAAGCGCAGCAGCCGGTGTTCGTGGGCGGCGGCGGCGGGGCCCTCCCGGCCCAACCTTTCGGAGAGCCGCTGCAGGTCGCTGTTATCCAGAGTCCGGTTCTTGCTCTTGCTCCGCTCCCAGCGCTCCAGCTGGGAGAGCGGGTCCGCCTGGCTCAGCACCTCGCCTACATCCAGCGTGTTCCGCTTCTCCGGTGGTGGGAGGGGGGCGGCGAGCGGCGAGCCCCGCGGCCCGGCCTCCTGGCTCGGCGGCGGCGGCAGGGGCCCGGGGAGGCAACCGGAGCTGCTGTGCCGCCTCACCCGGCCCAGCGCCCGCACCCGCGGCACCTCAGCCCCGCTGCTCCAGTGCCTGAAGCTGAAGCTCCGCCGCAGCAGGCCCGGCTGCCGCCAGGGGCTCTGCCCCTGCTCCCCCGCCTGCTGCGGGGCCCCACCCGCGCGGCCTGCCGGTGGGCCCCCGTCCTCATCGTCCTCCTCCTCCTCACCCTCCTCGGGGGAGCCTGGGGCTTCAGCCCCGCCACAGGTGGCCGCCGCCGCCGGCTCCCCGCCGCTGCCCTGCGGGGAAGAGCTGCCCCGCGGCCCCCCGAGGGCCAGCTGGACGGGGAAGGGCTGCCCGGTTCTCCGCGGCACCTTGAGGCGGCCCAGCTCCAGCTGCCCGGTGCTGAGGGTCCTGAAGTTGCGAAAGCCGCAGGGGCTGGGGACTCGGTCCCGCTCCTCGCCTTCCTCCTCCTCTTCCTCGCCTTCCTCCTCCTCCACCAGCAGCAGCCCGGCCCTGGTGAGGCTGGAGGAACCCGGTGCCCGGCTCCCCCGGCGCCGCCGCAGCTCCCGGGCGGGATGGCCGCTCTCCGGCGGCCCCAGCAGCTCCTTCTTCACCATGGTCACGGAGATGCGGTAGACGGTTTTCCTCTGGGGGGTCCCCCGCTGCATCTTCTCCGGTGGAGAGGAAGAGGAGGAGGAGGAGGCGGCGGCGGCGGCCGGTGGCTGCTCGCTGCTGTCCAGAAGATACATGTCTCCCCCCGCCGCTCTCCTCCCCTCAGGCAGCAGCATCCAGCCCGGGCATCGCCGGAGGTACCGGAGAGTGTGGGGGGGGTGGGTTTGTGGAAGGGGAATGCAGAGCCACAAAGCACTGCAACCCGGTGGAAAAAAAAAAAAATACGATAAAAAAAAAATACTAAAAGAGAAGAAATAGATATCCTTCCGTGTCACACCCCACTCGGGGAGTCACACGGCGGGGTTCGGCGGCGGCACCGCTCCCGGCCTCCATGGAAGCGCCATCCAGCCCCTTCTTCCCGAGGGAGGGTTTAAATCCATGCGGCAGCCGCAGGCATCCTCCTGCGGATCCCGGGGCCGGTATTCAAGGCAGGAGAAGAGCAGCAGCCTTCCATCTCATTGTTTACGGCAAGGCTACACCGTTTGCGGCTCTTGCGGGTTTTTTTTTTTCCTCTTTTCCCCTTTTTTTTTTCCTCCCCTTCGCCGGGTAAATCCGATTAATATCCCTCCCTGAGGAGGGAGGAAAGGGCGGGCAGGCTCAGGCCGGCAACCCGCTGCCCCGAGTCGGGTTGGACGGGGCGGGAGGTGGAAGTGGGGAGGAGGGGGGGGGTCCCGCTTCGGAAAGGAAAACGCCGCCGGTTCCCAACCCGCAGCGGGCGGAGGAGCGGCCCCGGGCCTGAGGCGCACGCCCCTGGGCGGGCAACGCGGCGGCGGGGAACGGGCGGGGGAGGAGGCGGGAGGGAGGGAGGGCGGGCAAGCGCCGGGCCGCGGCAGCCGGGGCTCGGCCCAAGCGGCGGAATGGAGTCCCCGCCGCCGAGGAGCGGGAGGGAAAGGCGGGAAGAGGAGTCTCTGAAGGAGAGAGATGTGGTTCCACCTCACGCTTAGTGCAATCATAGACACAAAGAATCCCATGGGGTTGGAAGGGACCTCTGGAGATTCTTCTAGTTCAAGCCCCTGCCAAAGCAGGTCCACCCAGAGCAGGCCCCACAGGAACGTGTCCAGGTGGGGTTTGAATGTCTCCAGAGCAGGAGACTCCACCACCTCCCTGGGCAGCCTCTGCCAGGGCTCTGACACCCTCACAGGAAAGAGGTTCCTCCTGTTTAGGTGGAACTTCTTCTATTCAAGTTTGTGCCCATTTCCTCTTGTCCTGTCCCTGGGCACGACTGAAAAAAGACCAGCCCCATCCTCCTGACACCCTCCCTTGAAGTATTGATAAACATTGATCAGATCCACCCTCAGCCTTCTTTTCTCCCGACTAAAAAGACCCAAGTCCCTCAGCCTCTCCTCCTAAGGGAGATGCTCCAGGGCCCTCATCATCTTTGTAGCCCTCTGCTGGACCCTCTCCAGCATTTCCTGTCCCACAATCCCAGAATCATCTTCATGGTTGGAAAGGACCTTTTGAGACTACGGAGTCCAACCATAAACCCACACACAAAAACCTTATCAATGCTTATAAGTATCTAAAGTGTGGGTTGAGTGAGGTAGTCCCAAGGGACAGGACAAGAGGCAACGGACACACACTTGAATAGAAGTTCCACCTCAACATGAGGAAGAACATCATTCCTGTGAGGGTGGCAGAGCCCTGGCAGAGGCTGCCCAGGGAGGTGGTGGAGTCTCCTTCCCTGGAGACATTCCAAACCCACCTGGACACGTTCCTGTGGGACCTGCTCTGAGTGGACCTGCTTTGGCAGGGGGCTGGACTAGATGATCTCCATAAGTCCCTTTCAACTCCATATGATTCTATGATTCTAAGAGGCAACAGGCACAAACTTGACTAGAAGAAGTTCCATCTAAACATGAGGAAGAACTTCTTTCCTTTGAGGGTGGCAGAGCCCTGGCAGAGGCTGCCCAGGGAGGTTGTGGAGTCCCCTTCTCTGGAGTTCCAGTGCCTACCAGCCAACAGTCCAAGGATCAATCCAAGCCAAGGTGTACATTGCCCATGAATGTGGGCCAAGATGTAGACACCACTAGAGGGGAGTTTGGTGCGCATCCTGGGATTCTGGATGGGAATCCCAAAATGGGACAGCAACACCCAGGGCAACTGAATCAAGGGCAACACCGCCTCACTGACAACAAAAGGGACAAAATTCACAGAATTGATTTATATTTTTCATCCGTGATGACTGTGATTGTCCTTAATAAATGTTTGTTAAACCATGACACTTCGCACAATTTAAAAAAACCAACACTCCTTTCACAGCCAGCCTGCCAATTCTCTGGTCATCCAGATCAGGGATACTGAAATCATTAACAACCAGTAGATGTCATATATTCTAATTTCTATATTAAAAGAAGTCATTACCGAGCCACGAGGACAGACACCAGAAATGATACAATATTGGGAATAAGCTTTCTAGGTCCCATGAATAATATGTTCTTAGAAGTCAACCTTCATAGAATACCTTCAGCTGCCTTGCACTTCACATCCCTTCCAAGCTGACAACCAAACATCTACCAATGCCAGTAATGTTGAAAACCCATAAACATGAAAATATAGCTCAAAAAGAAGAGAAACCCAAAGCTCTCGAGGCAATTCACTCCTAGGATGGCTTCAGATGTCAGACAGCAGAGAGCACAGAAGGCAAAAGCTTCTACTTGGGTGCTCCCCAGACAAGTACCAGGGTTCCAGCTCACAAGATACACATGACATGAGCTGGGCAGGAGATTTTCTAGGTGGGATGTTGATCTTCACACCAGATGCACCCAAAAATAAAGGACCCTCTGGGTTCCAGCAACCATCCACACCAGTTCATTGATGATACTAGGATCCTACAACAAATCCTAGAGGTCAACTCCAAGCTGGAACACAGCAAATTGGTGATTAAACCCACTTTGCCAGGTGTGACAAATGCTGTTGTCTCTAACCTTGAATAATTAACATTTATTCTTCATCCTTATGCTATTCATCACTGAATAGATTTGTACAGCAGATACCTGTAGACCAGCCGTAGAGAAAAAGCCTCAAAAACAAGCCAACATCATCTCACACTCAGAATCATAGAATGGTTAGAGATGGAAAAGACTTTAAAAATCATTAAGTTCCAGCTCTCCCTGGTATCTAATCTAAATATCTCCTCTTTCAGTTTAAAACTATTCCCCCTTGTCCTGTCCCTGCACTCCCTGACACAGAGTCTCTCCCCAGCTCTCCTGGAGCTCCCTTCAGATATTGGAAGGCTGCTATGAGATCTCCCCGGAGCCTCCTCTTCTCCAGGCTGAACAACCCCAGCTCTCTGAGCCTCCTGTCCCCATAGCAGAGGGGCTCCATCCCTCTGATCATCCTCGTGTCCCTCCTCTAGACCCGTTCCAAGAGGTCCGTGTCCTTCCTGTGCTGAGGACTCCAGAACTCGACAGAGTTTTTAACATGTGTTTCCCCTTGTAAATCTGGCTGTGGCTCGGTGGCTTTGTAACGGTGGCTTTCCCCCACGTTGCAGAGTGCTATGCTGTTATGCCTCCCCTGGAGTGCTTCATGGAGGTTCCCAGGGAAGACAGGAGAGAATATTTTTTCCGAGACATCGAGCGTGGCGACATCGTGATCGGCAGGATTACCTCCATCCGCGAGTTTGGCTTCTTCATGGTGTTGATTTGCCTGGGAAGTGGGATCGTGCGAGAGATTTCTGATGTAGAGATCACTGTAAGATAGAGTTTTGATCAATATTTTATTCCTGTCACGCAGCAGCTTTTTAACCTATTAGTTGCCATCACATCTCTTAATAGAGTGGTCTGAGTACAGGTGAAGCTGAGCTTTGGGCTGGCGGGTGGCAGCTGAGTTTATGGATGGTTTATGATGCTTCTTTTGATGACCTGTAGTCAATAGTTATTACTTCCTCGTTGAAAAGCTATCATTTAACAGATGTGTACGTTTTTATTTGAACTAAGCCATGCTTTTAACTATCATGGCTCCGACGTGCATTAAGAGTAAACTAATCTGGCATAATTTGGGGCAGAAAAAACCCCGCTTTCAGTTTTGTTTCTAATCTTCCTACTTTGTGCTATTGCAGGCTCTGTGTCCTTTGCGAGATGTGCCTCCTCAGAGCAACCACGGGGATCCTTTATCTTATTATCAAACCGGAGACCTCATTCGAGGTGAGGAGCTGCAGAAGTTGACAGGAATCAGTTTGCTTCCGTTTTGAGGCGTTTCATGTAATTTTATTGTAACTTTTTTGGTTTTATAGCCGCAGTCAAGGACGTTGATCGTTACCACCAGAAGCTCACGGTGTCTCTCTACAGCTCAGCTCTTCCACCCAGCCTTTCCAGTACCACACTGGGAGTGATTACCTCTGATGACTTCCCACTGCATTATAAGTAAGACTCTGCTGTTGGGCTCTGCTCGCTGGGGGCCTCTGAGGAGCATCTTTGACAGACTGTCCTTTAAACTTGACGATGATGTAATGGGTGCCAAAAGAGGTTTCAGCAGCTCCCTGAGGCTAAAGGACATTAAGGGTTGCTAAATGGTAGGAAAATACACACCTGCGAAAGAGAGCAGGTTGTGAGCAGTCATAAATGTCAATATAGTCATTTTTATTCTGAAAATAAGCATCATAAAGTGGAGGGTAGTGCCTGAAGTTGTGTTTGTGGTCGTTGGTGCTCCTTTCCAGGCGAAGCTTGGAAGTTGCTAATACAGCAGAGACGTTCGAAGAGGTTTTGCATCGTTGCCCAGGATTTGCCAATCCGTCGTTGGTTGAATACTTAACAGAAAAAATGGGACTAAGTGAATCAAATCCACCGTCTTTGATGAGAAGTCTTCAAATGTGAGTGATTTTTACATTGGTATTATCCTATAGCTTTGTGGGGATTATTCTAATCCCCTGAAACGGACTTGGGAGTGGAACTTGTGAGTCCTGCACCACTTACACTTAAACCTTTTTGGTTTTGATTTGCATGACTGCAGCTTCCATGTCCTTAAATATTTAAAAGCAAACTCCTCTAGAGTAAGACATTTCCATTTGAAATTGTGTTGCTCTGAATAAGTCAGACTCATTATCACACAAAACCTTTGATACCAAATGCTTTGGGAATTTATTGCTTGGATCTTTTGGGTGTCTTTGGGTTGAGATGTAGGATGTTTAGGTTGTAATGTTTTCTGTCAGGTGTTTATTTTAGTAACAGATGTGGCCTCTTTAGTAAAATAGGCTCGGACACGTGCAGTGGTTGATGTCCTGAGCCCTATTGTAATGGGTCACAGAGCAGGTGTCAATATGGTATGTTTTGTTAAATATATGAATTCCATTCAGCACTCTTAGAATGATTTGGGAAAAACTGGTTTGAGAAATGGGAAAGAACGTTCTTGAGGTAAGGTATTGTATAAATATTTCACCTTATTTCGACTGCAATCCATGATGTAAGGTTAATTTTGTAGACTCAGAGGCCAGCGTGATGTTTATTTTTTTTCCTTAAAGGAAAAATTTTAATGAAGAAGATTTTGCTCCTGCACTGAGGAAAAAGCAATCTGCATCTTGGGCCTTGAAATGGTACGTGGTAGTTGTTCTTGTCAGAGCTCACTCTTAGGGGAGATTGGGTTCCAGCTTTCTTAAAACAAAATACACCTTGGACCAGTTTTTCCACTGCGTGTGTCGTGATGTCATGAGGAAGATCTTCTGGAAAGTAACCAACTGCCAAGTGGTTACAGATAAAGTCTTGAGATTCGGTTCCAAAATACGTGTCAGGTTTAAGGCAGAACTTCTTAGAATATTTATAGTGTGCTGGGCTGGTGATGAGGTGAGCACAAGGCTTGTGGCAATGCAGAGCACACAGTTTCCATTTTATAATGGGGTTGTTGTCGTGCTGATTGACCCTTCAGCTGTGGATTCAACGAGCATCATTGAAAAGCTGAATGTATTTCCCTGGCTGCGTTTGGGCCAGCAGCTCTGGGCAAGTGCTGTTGCTTTCAGGCCATGCGGCGTATCTGGGTCAGTACAGGGTGGAGGGGCTAGAAGCAAGAGAGACTTTTCTCCTAAGAATGTAAACTTTTGGTGGAAAAACTTCTCTTGAATCTACCAGCTTAAAAGGAAAAAATAAAAATGGAATGAAACCTCAGGATTTCTGGTATCCAACTATGGTAACAAAGCAGTGTGATTCTTAAAACAATAGTATCTTGCAACTTCGATTAATTGCAGAAAAAGTTGCTTATAATGTTAAATTATAATTTTTAGTTCATAAAGTCTGTAATGAAAAGTTCTGAAATTTGACTCATATTAGTTCCCTTCCAGTAAGGTATCTCTTGGCAAATGCAGAGCTGAGGTTTGGGTAATAAGAAATAAAAACCCTCAGAATATTCCAGTTTGGGATGAAGTGGTTTCAGTGTGTTCCAGGCTCCCATCTCATCTCTTGTCCTTGGTCCAAGGGTGAATTTTAGCACTGGATGTAATTAAGCCTCTTCCAGTTTCGTAGATCACACATTTTGTGTAGAAAAGTGCTTAAAAATTCATTCTGTAATTGAAAGCCAGCGTAAGGGAGTAGCACCGTTTGCAGAAATGCTCTTCAGCACCTTAAGATTTTTGGGTTAACAAGAAGATCTTGTTGTGGAATGATGTCAGGGTTGTGTTAATGGGAAATCCCAGCATTAAGTTCGTGAGAACGAGGTGAAGGAACCAGAATTTGTGAGTAATTGTCAGTTTGGAGTCTGCACGGACTAACCATGCGTGTTATTTTCTGAACCCGTGTGTGCAGCGTGAAGGCTGGGGTCGAGTATTTCAAGGTTGGGCGCCACGTGGAAGCCATGAACGAGTACAACAAGGCTTTGGAGATGGACCCGCAGAACGTGGAGGCCCTGGTCGCGCGTGGAGCTCTGTAAGTCCGCTCGTTCCACCCGGGTTTCTGCTTCCTGAGAGACAAACCTGCCTCAAAGTGGTGTCACTTCTCTCTCGCTCCAGGTACGCGACAAAAGGAAGCCTGAACAAAGCCATAGGGGATTTCGAAATGGCTTTAGAAAACTGTCCTTCCCATAGGAACGCCAGGAAATACCTCTGCCAGACCTTGGTGGAAAGAGGCGGGCAGTAAGTGCGGGGCTTGGCGCTTGCTTTGGTTGGTAACTATTTTTCTCATCATATTTTTTTAATACCGTTGTGATTAGGACACAGAATGGCATCTTTCCTTCCCAACTACAGGGGGGTTTTTATTAAAAAAAAAAAAAAAGTCTGTTGGAAATAGACCCACTTGTGCAGTTGGTTTACGCTTTCTCCTCTGTCCCAGTGAACATCCTGCCAAAATATTTGAGGTTTAATGCTTTCCCCGGTGGGTTCCTGGGAAAAAACTTGGGAAATAATAAAATCCTGGGAAACGTTCAGAAATATTTTGAAAGGTCTGGTGGTGTGTGGTGGTTTTGTTTTGGGATTATTTTTTTTTTAAAGAAATTACTTGTGACAAAATGCTATTCTGTTGCTCTTACCAGAAAATGAGTTAGCCATCGTAGCACAAAGATTTACTTTTGAATGTTCAGGGAATAGATTTGTTTGAAGCCCTGTGTTAAGGAGAGACTGTATTTTTGAGAGTGAAATTGAAATTTCAGAGGCTCTGATTACTGAGGAGGAGGAGGAGGAGGAGGCAGTGTGTCAGAAACACCATCTTATTTCTTTCCTGGGGTGGGGCAGGAGGAGGGTGGGCTCTGGGAGGGGCGCAGTGGTCCTGTCAGTGCAAATGAGGAAAGTAGTCCTGAAAATAAGAAAAAACCCGCCAAAATCTCTGGCTTAACTGTAGATGAATTATCCCTTGAATTTTAGGTTGGAAGAAGAAGACAAACTACTAAACGCTGAGAATTACTACAAAAAAGCCTTAAGCTTGGATGAGAGCTTTCAGGAAGCAGAAGAGGCCTTGGCAAAGCTCCGGAAGCACATGCAGGTGATTCTTTACTTTCTCTTCGTTACGGTGCTCTCGATGGCAATGAACAAACATGAAAAATCACCTTGAATTTTCTGAAGAAGGAGAGTTTATAAGTCGATGGTTTGTCTTACTCTCTGCTTCCCTTCTCCACGATAAATGCTTTCCAGTGAGCATTATGGCTGTACCTACCAGAAGAAAGGCACCTCTTGGTGACTCCAGCTTTGAACGTGGCAGTAAAGAGACCCTGAGCAGTGGAGAGGGGGAGGGCAGAGCCCGTTAACCCTGTCAGCTACAGCAGGGATAAGAATATTCCATCATATCAGCCTGATTAATAATGTAAAATGAAAATATTCTGTGAATACCACCATGCAAAGGGTGAAACACTTAAGGAAGCCACAGAAACGTGGCACCCCATCCTGCTGGGTGGATCCCTCTCATTTGGGGGAATTAAGAAAGACAAAGTAAACCAGCCAGAGCTGACTCATGGGAAGGTCCATGGGAGAGGGGGAATAAGGAGGTGGTTTAAAGGAAAAGAGGAGGAGGTGGAGGGTGGCCGGGCAGTTGAGTAGCTTTACTTTCTTCTGCCTTTTTTCCCCTCTCTCCTCTTGCCCACAGCACGTTTCCCAGGTGAGCCCTGCTGGGTCTCTGCTAATCTGTCTTTTTTTATTATTTTTTCTTTACTTCCTTTGCTTGTTTTGTCTTCCAGAGAGGATCAAAGAATAAAATAGACACTGGGTACACACTTGTTTTGTTCTGTGCTCCGTGTCAGGAAGCAGAGAGCCTGGGGTAGATGGCTTTGATGGACACTTCTTCAGTTGGTGGAGCCATAATGCTGACCTGCTGTTTGAAAGAAGGGGGAAGGGGAGATAGGACAATCTCTGTGTTAGAACTGAGCCACGTCACAGAGAACCCCTTGCAGGGCACCTGAGCACCTTCTGGCTGCTCTACAAAGAGGGGTCAGGCTCGGAGTTTGTGTGGCCTTAACTGCAATTAAGGGTTTCCTTTATTTTATCTGTTAATAGAGTTTTTAAAACAATAACCAGGCTTTCTGCTCGCTCCCAATAGGAGTAGCTGTTCTCTGTAGGGCTGGGGATGGCAGAGGTCTCACCCCTAATAGGCTGTGGTTGGAGGGAGACACTCTCCTGCCTTTCCATCTGGTTTAGTCCCCAGCTCTGCTGGCTGTTGTGCTCCCCGGGGCCGGTTTCCTGTAATACTGATGGTGTGTTTTCCTCCAATGCCTCTTCTCCTGAACCGGCCCGTTGTTGTGTGTCCGACGCTGGGGCTGCTCCTCACCAACACCCCCTGGAACCGCCTCAAACTGGTCTGTGAAACTGTCACAAAACGGTTTGTATTCAAACATGGCTGACTTCAATGTTTTTCTATGGGTTCTGCCATGTTTTATGTGTAAACTGCAATAATACTCCTTCCCCTCAAACCTTGCTCTTATTTTTTTTTTTTTTTCCCCCTTCTCCACGTTGCTGACACTGTGGTTTTCTTGCCTATCCTGTCCGTGCCGTTGGGGCTCGGTGCTTCACGGTGTGCTGGGTCACGGGTGCCACTGCAATGGCTGGGCAAATATATTTTAAAATGGAATAAAAACTGCAAAATATGGTCCTTAATATAAACCTGATTATTACCATGGCCAATGCCCAACTCCTCAACAATATTAATTCTTGGTCTGGGAATCCTGGTAAAACATCCCTGGTGTAATTACACGTTTGAATGGGGTTGGGGACGGGGGGAAAAATACCTGTGTTAACGCTTCTAATGTAATTTTTTTATGATGCTCGGGTTCAAAAAAGAAATCTTTGGAAATGAGGGAGAAACAAGCTGCCAAAGAAGAGAGACAGAAAGAAAAGAAAGTAGAAACGAGTGCAGAAAAATTGCGTAAGCTCTTAAAAGAAGAAAAAAGGTAACTTTGTTCTGTTCCATCCAGTGATTGTGTGTCAATAAGCACAGACAGGACCATGAGCAACCCCCTTTCCAAACCCTGTCCAACAGGCGCGAGGCAGAGCTGGGAGCTGCTGCTCCTCCCAAAATCTTCTCTGGGCGGTGTCCTGCAGCACACAGACCCCTGAGCAGAGCTTTATGGGGCAGAGAAGGTGTTTACAAACCGCTTTGCAATGCGAAGCGTTTCCAAGGTGCAATGCCAAAGTCAGTGGGAAAGGTGCCTCTTAGAACAAGCTGTTTGAATTTAATCCACGTTTTGTGATAAAGAGAAGACATTTGAGATTGTGTTGCTGGGTCAGGCTCAGTTTCTGTTCATGCCTTACGGCCCAGGCTCAGCCAGGCTCGGGGGCTGCAGATCTGCTTTCTACAGAGAACCATTGCCTGGTTCTGAAGATGATCTCACTGGTTAATTATATTTTTTAGGTTGAAGAAGAAAAGGAAAGTATCAACTTCCTCCTCCTCCTCTTCCTCCTCCTCATCATCGAGTGATTCCTCATCCGATGTATCGGTTTCTTCTTCCTCCTCTTCCTCTGATCACAAGAAACGTAGGAAAAAGCGTCGGAAAAGATCCGAGTCTGCCCGCAGCTCCAAAAAAAGCTCCTCTAGAGCTTCTTCCCACTACAAGGATGAGGTGAGGCAGGAGGAGTGGTGTTCGCCTCCCGCCGATACCTCCGCTTCCTTCCTTCACCAAAGCTTTGAAGTGGAGAAGCTGCTGGAAAGGCAGGAGAGCGTAGTGTGCCCCAAAACAGAGGGAAGAGGGAAAGACAGACGCAGTTCTTTTTCGAGGACCTCAGGTGATGATGAAGACTCTTTTGGAGGTAGGTCTGAAGATTCAAGAGATTCTCACAGTAGCTCCAGGACCCTGCCAGGCAGTAGCAAAACCGAAAACTATGGTAAAACCGACAGATTTTTCTGCAGTTGGAGGGGTTCTTCAGGATGGTACCATAAGTCAGGTGATAAACCCAGGACACATTATTTTAGGAAATTTGAAAGGGACGTAGAGGGGAGAAAAGAGCAGTTTAAAAGGTGTGACAGGTATTACACGTCTCCCGCGGGGGCTGAGTATTGTGGCAGGTCAGGGGGAAGGTACAGATCCTATTCCAGCACCTCCTCACAGGGGGAAGGTGATAGAAGATACGATAGTGAGAGGCCTGGCCCCAGTCAGCATAAAAGTGAAAGTGAGTATAAAGGCAGAAGTTCTGAGGAGAGTGAGAAAACGAAGGAACCTGAGGAAGAAATGTCTGTAAATGGTGCAGCACAAACAGAGAGTGGCGTTAAAAGAAACCTGCCCCAGAACTTAGTTAACATATTTAACCAGATAGCTGAATTTGAGAGGGAAAAGGGAAGTAAACAGAAGAAACAGTAAAGTACCGAAGAAAACACTATTCTGCTGAGTGTAGTTAAATGAACTTTTATCTGAGCATCTCCTGAGGAAACGCATAAAAGGGTAATAAAAAGGCAGAACTTGTTCTGCTTTAACAACGTCAAGAGTCCTTAAGGTAAAGATTGTGCAGAGGAGAGAGATGCAAGGATATCTGACTAAAATATCAGTTATTTAAAGGCTGAGTTTCCTGTGCTCTTAGCTTGGGCTGTTCCTGTACAATGTTCTCTCTCTGCTGGGTTGACATCCGTTGGTGTAGTTAGTTGTGGGGCTCACACCACATCTGCACTTTAACAACAATGGGCTCTGATTTTCTCGTCCCCTGAGGTACTATCAACTGTCAATATTTTTGTATCAAACTAAATTTACAGCTCTAGAAAGGGGATAACTGGATGAAAATCACGTGCCATCATTGTATATAGGTCATTTGCTCATTAAATTTTCTTAATTTTTCTTAATTTTGTGTCCTGGTGTTTGTGCGCGTCGCTGGGCTGTTCCGTACTGGGGCTGTAGGTGCTGCGTAAGTGAACCCTTGTGAGAAGCAAGAGCACTGTCTTCTTAAAATGCCTCCAAAACGGTCTTTAACATAAAAAGACCGACCCAACTGAAGCAGAGGAGGAGAGAGTTTATTGTCTGGGTAAGTTCAGGAGCTGTTTGGGGCGGTGGTTGTTACACCCCGTGACGGTTGTGCTGCCAGGGGACCCCACCTGCAGCCAGGAGCTTCCCTCCAGAGACACAGGCCAGCTGCAAGAAAGGTGCTGGGGTTCTGAATAGAAAAAGGACAGTTTTACTGACTTTAATCACAAACTGTCCAATTTCAGTTAAGAGAGGATCCGAGATGACAACTTTATTAATAGGCAAGGTTGATCTTGAAACAAAACATCCATTTTCTGGCCTGGCTGGTCACAGTGTGACCTACAACTGCTGGGACAGCAGGGAGAGGCCAGTTTATTGAAATTACCGCCTTTAACGTAACTCTCCTTTTCATTAGAAGAAAAATGAATTAATGGCTTCTGAAGGGTTTTGCAAATCTTGTTCTCCAACAGCAAAATGAGAAATGAATTTAAAGGTTATTTTATTATATAAAACATGCGCTTAACACTCCTAGAGATGAGATGCTTGAGAATAAAGATCAAACACAGGTTTCTGATAGAAGGTAGTATCAGGAGTGGCAGTGAAGGTACAGACTGATCAGCAGCTTTACCTGGGGTGAGGCTGTGGCCCCAGAAGGTCACTTTGGGCTGGTTGTGCCCGGGGAGGAGCTGGCCCTGCTGCCCAGCGCCGCGGTGCCGAGGGGCAGGCTCAGCTCCAGGACTCTGAGCGACGGCGTCTGACCCGAGCCTGAGCTGGAGCTCCTGGAGGACCTGAAAGACAGAAGCTCCTCCTCAGTCTGCAGCCCTGCCCCTGTCTCCACCAGGGCTTCAAGCCTCCCAGCAGCGCCGGTCGCTGGAGGCGATTACTGTGGGTTTTTAAACTGCCACAGATGCTGAAGTAAACTCAAGTGTGTGCTAGAAAAATCTAGTAAGGTGGGACAATACACAGAGAAAGTGTTCAGAAAGTAAGAGGCGAGATTGGACTAAGAGTCAGGAGTGAGGAATTAGGTTATTTAGGGGCTACTTTTGCTGGTTTAAGCTTTTAAAAGCTAACAAAACCTTACCACCACAGCCCAAACCCCGCCCTGGCACTTGCCTGGTAGAAGCCCGTGAGCTCTGTCTGGATGGGGATCGAGATCTCTGACCACCAGCTGGAGCAATTTTAGGAAGCTCTAAATTGGACTAGAAAATGTAGAAAGAAAAAGAGAATTAGTTGATCTAATGGCTGTATAATAGGACTGAGTTCGGGGAGGGTTTATAACTCTGTATTGGAAAGGCTGTTGAAAGCAGAAGGAAGTGTTTTTCTTGTTTTCCCTCAAGTATTGTTGAATTTAGGAGTTGCCCTGGAAGGACAGCCCTGAGTGACAATTCTGGGGGTGGTTGGCTGGAAAGCTCACCTGGTGGAAGTGCATTTGAAAGGGAGCAGTTAAATCTGGATTTGCTTCTAGCACATCAGCTAACAGCCTGTCCATGGTCCTGCTGAAGCTTTTCAGTTCACGGAGATCGATGTCTCGTTCTTCCTGTGTCTCTGTGTTAGTTTTCTTCAGAGACTGGATTTCTTTGGATAGTCTGGAACACTTTTAACACAAATATTTTTAAAGCTTTGCTATTATGAAAATGCAGCACTTTCTCAGAAACCTGCTGGGTTTAAATTGTGTGGTTCTAGCCATATCTATGAAGTCAGAAGTGTACATTAATGAATGTACAGACCTGTTTTATAACCCTTTCGAGTTTGGGCTTCTGTTCTTCTATGTCTTTGTTCAGCTGCAAAATAAGAGCTTGTTTTTCCTTGTTTTGCTCTTGGAAGAGAGCCTCCTGCTTCAGCACCGTATCAAAACTCTTTTCCATGCTCTGCAAAGCCATTGGAAGAGCAGTTTTAGTTTATAAAGCAGTTCTGATGCCCTTGCAGTGTGTGTGTAACTGGGAGGGTCTGTTACAGCAGCTCCTCGGTTCTACATGGAGCTCAAGCCATTCCTACTGAAACAACAACAAACTCCTGCCTGTTTAGTGGATAAATACAAGTCAGGTGCATAAGGGTGGCTCTGTTTTTTAAAAAACAAATAAATAAATGAAAAGGGTATGGCTTAACACCTCGTTATACCTGGGGCTATGTGTCTCCTTTAATTTCAGAGATGCTGTTTCTCAAGTGAGGTCTGTGTCCCACACTGGCAGAATAAGCAATGGGAATGTTTGACCTGTAGCCTGGGACTCAGGGGTGACAATAATCACCTGGGATGTAACAAGGTGCCTTTGATTTCTTCTGCCTATGAAAATTTTAACTAAAATGTCCCCCATCAGAGTTAAGTGTTGTTCTGTCTTAGGGGCCAACTGGGCTTTTTGATAACAAGAGGAACCAAGTCTGGTCTGTTTGAACAAAACCTTTGCTTGTATTTTACCTGGAGATTTTCCTGAAGTTCCTTGATCTGTCTTCGTTTGTATCTGTATTTTTCATCAGCAGCCTTTTTCTCCTCCTCCAGTTTCAGTTTCTCCTCGTACTCCTCAGCTGCAATCCCAAAGGAAGAGGCAGCATTAGTGCTGGAAAGCAACGTATGCAACCAAGTTTCACTTTAAGTTGCACTTTCACTGCCTCCCAGAGAATTTCTTATTATAGTTGGGAGCGTTGCAGAGGCCTCAAGGCTTAATGGTTTTTTAAATGCTCTTCAACTCTAATTCCAAATCCCTTCATGAGAGAGAATGATTCAAGAGCTACTGTTTCCAGAGCCAGCAGAGGGCACAAAAGTTAAATAATCAAGTGTTTTCTAGAACTAAGGTTTTGTAATTTCTCATGGTGATGCTTTTTATGTTCTAAACAAAGTTCGTTCCTCTGAAGGAGAGCAAGCTTAGGAAGTCATATGTGGCAACGAAAACAAGAGATGAAGATACTGTCTAGAATTCAGGGGCATTTCCAAGATCCACAAGCTCAGAGGTAGGTAGTCCCTATTTTAAAATCTGTTAACTCTACACTAAAATAGTGCAGCTTAAGCTTTACTCTTCCTCCTCATTTTCCCAGGTAAGAACTTAGTACTTTTCCCCCCTTTTTTTTTTTTGGCCGTGGCATTTCCCTGCCACACGCTTGAGTTATTTATAGAGCAAACAGCAATTTCTATTTCACGTACTTGTCTCAGTGACTTCCTTGAAAGCGTTTCGGTAATTGCTGTTGCAGTTATTAAGCACACACAGAGTGTTTTCCAGAGCTACCATTTCTTTCTCAGCTTTGCAGATCTTCGCGTCTAAATCATCGCCCTCGCGCTGAAGCGCTTCCTTTTCCTGGGCGGCCTGAAAAACAGAAACTTCCCGGCGTCGGGTGCTGAGGCCCCCCTGGACCCACCCCACCTCCCTCATCTCAAACTGGAGAGTGTTAGAAATCAGTCACTTTGCCTGGAAACTCCTCAACTTGCGGTGAGATTTAAGGAAGTGAGCCGGCTGGAGAAGGAAAGGCTTTTCTGCGGGCTTTTCCCTCAGAAAATCTGAGGTGGTGAAAGCTCTCCCCGGGTGTCGAGGTGTGTTTTGACACCCACAGTCACCACAAGGCCTTCCCCGAGGTCTCCCCAGAATGAGGAAAAAGATGGACTCCCAGCCGAGAGCCCAGCTAGAAGCGTCTCGCTTTAAGAGGAAATTGGAGAATTTGTGGAGATCAAAAAGAAGAGGGTTTTGTTCCAGAATCAAGGTGGTGTGTTATGCAAAAAGATTGATTTTTATTTTCTTTTTCCCCATAAAAAGCTGAAATATGCAGAGGGAAGCTGATGTTCTTCAAGGTTTAAACACCATATGGTGAAATAAATACCTAAAAATCACTGAACGGTAAAAGAATTTCAGTTTGTGTGAGACTGTGATAATCTTGTTGCCAGTTCGTAGCAATTACCCCATGACTCCTTGTGTCTTTGTCAATTAATGAGCACTGAAGTGAAAACTTCCAAACTGCTGAGGTGAGGGCTGACCACAGCGACTGAGGGGAAATGGCTGAAGTAACAACAGTGTCAGGTTTGGACTGAAAGTGAGCAGCAGACAAGGAGGTTGTCTTACTTACTGCAATAGAGCCCAGGGAAAGCTGTAGCTTAAATACTCTGCGTTATAATGAATGATGACAATAAAATACCTTAATTACATAGTAGGCTTGAGTCTTCTCCTCTTCTCCTTCGGGTGGCATCATAAAAATATTAAGAATTTCGTATCTGCATCTCAGTTTATCGATTTTATTTAGGCGATCCTGAAATTCGGCACTGATTTATTTGGGAGAAGAAAATAAAGAGGCTGAGAGAGGGTTTGTGTGGCAGCATTTTGGGGACAGTTCTTGCTACAGCACTTGAATCACCGGCGTTATTGTGGGCCTCTGCTCCTGTACTGGGAGCAGGAGGAGCAGCAGCTCTGCTGCTACTGCCTTTTCTTGCTTTCTCTGGTCTCCTTTCCGTGACCTCCACTTCTCTTGCAGCCCTAAACTGCAGCAAATTTTATTTTCATATTCCTCCTCACTGTGCAGCAGCCCTGCCCCAACATTTTTTCAAGGCTTGGCATTGAAATCCTCCAGCTGCACGAGCTGCCCCCTGCTGCTATTTCCTTAATATTGCCACCGCTGGCCGAGCCACAGCAACGGTAGGCAACAACCCCAAATCAAATTACATGGAAGCATCAATTAGCTGTGTAATTAGCAAAGGAAAAAAGCCCCACAGTCTGCGCTTTCGGTGAGCAGTTAAGGTTTAGTCACACTAAATCACTCTAATTTCCTGTTGTGGGGGGTGTGTTCAGAGCAGTGAATAAAAACCGTGCCAGATTTCAGCAGTTCAGCTGCTGCTGCGTGGATTTGGGGCTGGATACTGGGATTTCAGAGCAAAAACTCTCCCAGGTACTTTGCACTGATTGATTAGTACAGAAGGGAAAAGTTATTTCAGGTGTGGTTGCTTTTTAAGAGGGTATGGACATAATCCAGGAGATTTAATTTTGTTCTACAGGCCACAAAATAGAGAGCTCATCTGTTAAAAATGTGAAAAACCCAAACCAAAAGAGACTTATACTGTATGAGTCAAAGAAACCAGTTTTATCAAGAGGTTGGGAGTAAAACCTCTTTAAAAACAACCTTTCTGTTCTAAATATTTTGCCACCCCTCCAGACACACCGATTCCTGATTATTTTGAAAAATGCAGGTGATAATTGCTTTACAAAAGATGTCTGTGACTGGGGGTTCCTCCCAGCACCGTGGAGGGTCGTTCTAACAGAACAAACACTCACCTCTTGTTCACCAGTTGTCAAAGCCAGGCTGGATTTGAGAAGCAGGATCTCTTGCACACCTCAACTCTCTCACTATAGAACTTTGGGCAAGACTTACTTCATCCTCCGTTTCTCTAAGTGGTGAAATTGGGGAAATGCTGCTCTCTTTACACTCAGCAAAAGTGGGATTTCCCTGAGAGCCATTACCTGAGGCGCTGCCGCTCCTGCTCCACGAGTCGTGTCTGGGACTCCAGCCTTGCCTGGTGGAGCTGGATCTCCTCCCTTCTTCCTGCTATGGCTTCCTTTAACTCCAGCTTCTGTTTTTCCAGCGTTAGAACTTTCTCTGTCTTATTGCACAGAGTATCTCGAAGACGGTTCAGTTCTAGTTTCAAGAGATTGTCTTCGACCATCAGCTCCTGATAAATGCCAAAAAGGTCTCAAAATAAGAAAGCGTCATTTTTAATTAAGATATTTATAAGTTAATAGTTTTTTTTTAATAAAACCTCCATTATTTTATCCTTTAAACATACATCTGTAAGATTCATTTTTCTCTGTATTAAAAACAAAGTCTCTTACAGATCCCCAAATCTGTATCATTTCCTCTCCAAGTTCTTTTATGCCATCAGCTGCTTTCTTTTGTTCTCCTGAATTTCATCCTCAAAGAAGAGTTCCAGATCAGGAAGAGTTTTCCTTGAGGAGCAAGTAAGGTCATCAGCAAAACTTCCCCCTGCTTCTTACACCCTGTGTTGTTCTACTGCCTTAGTGCTTCTGTTAGGAAGGCCAGAGATTATTGTAGGAAAAAATGTGCAGTAATTAGAGGACTGGGAAGTGGTTTTTTCCATTTATAAAAATACGGGGAGAAAGACTTCCATTTTATCTCTAATACCTTAAATTAGGATGTAGATCCAAATCACCTGCTGGGAAAAGTCTCACAATTTAAATAACAAAATTGTGCCAAACTTAGTAGTCGGCATCACAGATTCAGAATAAAAAAGTCAGTGCTAGTTAAAGATGTCCCTGAATAGTAAAGACATCTTCTATTTTAAAGACAATTGTTTCTCAAAAAAAACCCCAGCCACTGACCGAGGGGATATTGTGGTACAAGTAATGGGTGATGAAATTTTATGCAGCAGCCACACGAGACTCAACGCTTTGCCCAGGAAGACAATGGAAGTGACTTCAGAGCTTGGGAAGGAAATTGTAAGTCATGAAACGACAAAAGGGGGTTCTTATGGATACAATGATGTAGCACAACAGGCTTCAGATCAACTCAAGAGTTTGTGTTTTAAAAACAAACATACATGTTTTATATTAGTAAAGTTGCACAATAATACTGTACCTGCTTAATGGCTTTAGCCTTTTTTAACTCCTGATCTGATCTCTCATTGAAAAGATTTAGTTCATCGATCTTGACCATCATACTGCTGGTTTCTTCTCCTGTCTTATCCATCACTCTCTTGATGAAATGGACGTCATTCTGTTTCCAAAGTAAGATATGTTTTAATTATTTCAGTGAGTGCAGTTTGCACCAAAAGCCACCAGTTAAATTTTAAAGGAGATGTTTTTAATTCCTGGAAGCAGGAACAATCATCACGCCGTGTCCGTGTGCTGCTGCAGTATTAATGGCAGCACTTGCTTTAGCTGAGTGTAATAATTGCTAATTAAACAATACAGATCTTTCAGCCAATAAGACCCTTCAAATATAATCACATATTTTTGTCTAGATAAAAAAAAAATCTGGCGTGTCTGACCATGACTCTGATATTCATACTTCCTGTGTTTCAGCGTTTGATTAGACTCACTGCCCAAATTTTGCACCTCCTTAAAAGTGAAGCACGGGCACCAGTTGCCTGACATTAAACCTTGTTATTCTGTGGATCGCCACCTAAAGAGCTAAACTGATCACATTTTGTCTTAATTATCACTTTGAGAAACCAGCAGTGATGTTTTATTAAAACCAGACTTTTGTCCTTGTATGTTTTCTCTTCGAAAAGAGGTTTCACAACTTGCTAAAATGTTGCCGATGAATAAACAAATACATTTATTGTAAAAAAGAAACCACAGATAACTGGTTCCTATCTACAAGAAAGGTTCCAACCAGGAACATCCAACATTTTGATGCTGGTTTTCCTGCAGAAGTGCCTCAGTTATGCAGGAATCAGTTATATTTTCTGGAAAATTGCATACAGTTTTCCACAGAGGTTACACAAAGTTCAGGTGTCTTTTAATCTAATACCGAGTTATTAATAAGACTCAATCTACTCGATTCCCTGAGGTTTCTAGGCTTCTCACAGTCAACCCGATGTTCTAAGGCAGTTACCTGAAGTTTCTTGTGCTGTGCATGTAAAACATCATACACGTTTTTCTTTTCTTCTAAGGTTTTCTTAAGTTCAGCAATTTTTGCTTCCAAAACTTGTTTTTCATCTGCATTAATCTCTCCTTCTAATCGTGACAGCCGTCTCTGCACTTGCTGAATATAAAAATCCTGTTAAAATATTTATAAAGAGAATTAATAGTCTGAGATAAGCAATTATAACCTTCCTGTAAAGCTAAAACACTGGATCTAAACAAACTTGGATCTAGATACTGGCTTTAGGACAGGCAGACAATTAAGCTATTGTTTTATAATAATTTATGGCTTATAGACCTCATTAACAAAATATTCTTAGTTGACTGATGAGCAGTGATGGTTCTGGAGTAATCTGCTAGAAGAGTTCCATAGCACACCCAGCAGAGTCTGCTGTGGGGAGGCTCATTTGCTGCTCCCAGAGGATGCTGATATAAAAGAGTGAATTTTCAAAGTGGTGCATAAGAAATATGCACAAAATCCAATTAGTAAATAACGGGATTTTGGCACGTACCTCTTGTATTGCTTTAAAATTTTCCCCTGAGGTGTTTGGTTCAGAGGGATCCAAGTAAAGCAGCAGATCCAAAAAACAATGAAATACAGAAGTGTATAATGTAGGTAACATTGTAGCAAGTTTCAGTTATTTCCACGTTATCCATGTATCAAGAGACAAAAATAAATGCAGACCTCAAATTATACTGCATGGCATTCCCAAAATGGCAAGAAGTTGACAAAGATGACAGAACTCAGGCAATTTACTCTCATTAGACCCACAAAACAATCATACTAAAGAGTACATTGACATTTCACCTGGTTATATATGAATTCTTGTTGTTTCAATGCCTCTGCATCCAGTCGCTGCAGTCGACTCTTAAGATTTTTAAGTGATTTTCGACTTCCCTCAATTTCTGCCAGAACACACTTCTCCTTATCCTTCTGCTCCTTTAACTCTTGAGTCTTCCTGAAAAGTAGTTCTTTTAACTGCGCCATTTCTGTTTCTTTTTCCTGGTGACAAATTAATCATTGAGTAGTAAGAAATAATTAATCAAGTTTTTTCTGTAAGTATTTTCTGAGGAATTATTTGTCTTTACTAACCATATGTAGGAAGATTTTAAAAATGCAATTCTGTATCCGTTAATGTGAACACAGAATTTCATAGGTCTTCAAAATGGCTGGCAAGAAAAGTCTTTCACATAAAGGAAATGTAATTTTTTAATCTTTTCTTTTTTTTACCTGGATCCTACCCTACTATTATATGAACATTTTTTTTCTTTTATGGGAACACTACACTCTTTGTGTAGTGTTAATATACAGGGGCCCCACTGTCTGAAGTAATGGGACCACTTTCTTTCCTCCAGAGTTTTCCCAACACACATACTGACGTATCTGCATATTAATACTTGCATTCCATTTGAATCCATAAAGGTTTGTTCCAGATAGAGTTTGCAAATTGGAATGAAACCTCATTTGCAGAAACCATGAAAAACATTTTACCTTGACAACTTTTTCTTCTTCCTTCAGTATTTCTTCCATCCTCAAAGCTTTGTCTTCTGAACTGAGCATCTCCTCTGTCACGAGCTTCAGCTTATTGGAGAGACTTGCATTCTTTTCATTAAGAAGGCTTAATCTATATAAAATTACATTAATTAAGAAATTAAATGTACATTGTATACACAATGCTGCCAGAAGCAAGCAGCATACCTTACGAAGCAGTTGCCCTAATAAAGCAGCTAAACTCCAGCCTGTGATAACCAAGGCCCTCACTGATTTTTTCACACCTTTTAAAACCAGGGATTATGAGGAGTAATTTCTAAATCGCCCAGTGCCACACACTGTCAAGGACATAAAGTAAACAGCGAACTGGAAGCTTTAATCATTAACATTATCTAAAGTTCTCTGCCAGCTTAAGGATTTGATTATATTTCTAATACTTACAAATATTATTTTTAAAGGTCTGTGTTCTTACCTGGCTTGTTTTTTCTGAATTTCTTTCTTCAGATTGGTTACTTGTGTTCTCAAAGACTCTAGATCAGAAGAGGTTCTGTCCACAGTAGATTTCAAAGCATCCAGCTAATAAATTACAAAATGGAGCAATCGAGGTTGTCTTTGGTACGTATTACAATATTTAAAATTGTAAGGTATCTATTTATGGGAAAGTATTCCCTTTCTTTTTAGCAGTGTTTTCCAAGTGAGAAGTGCTGCAAATTCTGAGGTGCTGTGAATGGGCACAGCTAATAAACGCAACAGATTAATTTACATAATCTGAATACTAGGGCAAAATACTTAAGATTAGAGAATGAATTAGGAAGGTGCCATGGGCTGTAATTCTTTTTAATTCATGGTTTTACAGAGCACAGCTGACTTTGATGAGGTTCTCTGTGAACACAGACATACCCTTGTGTATCTACTGAGTATTTCTAATTCAAATTTTATTGGGTACCTCAAATTATTTTGATTAGGACAAGGGAACACAATGACAAAAATACACAGACATTTAATTTGGTAAAAAATGCCTGACAGCATTAAATGGGATAGGAGTACTTTACAATCAGCAGTTCATTAGTCTTCACAGTATCACTTAACTGTGTAAGTGTAATTGTCTTCACTTTCTCCATCAAAGAAACCTGATGGAGTGTTTATGTAACAGGTCTCTCTGTACCAGAATGAGAAACTGGGAAATCACACGTTTTCAGTTGTGACCCTGTAAAGTCTGTTTCTTTCCTTGTTTCTCACTTGCATGTCATTGATGCTCTGACACCTAATAATGGGAGACTCTTCTCATTACCACGTTACGTAGTATTAGTTGTGGAAAGTGTCAAGCAAGAATCTCACAGCTTGGAGATTAAAATTTAGCAATTCTGTGAACCTTCAAGTTTGCATGAATTATAGGGTAATACAATACACCTTGTTTGAGCTACCTGCAGCTTAATTAGAGTATCAGTTTATAAAGCACCTGCTAAAGAAAAGCTATCCAAATGTGAGGCAAAAGCAGATGTGGGGTGGTTTTTTTAACTCCCCCAGCTTCCTGAGTAGCCCAGTGATACCATTTTCTTGTTAAGAGAAAACTTACTCAGGTAAATACAAGCGTATCCCTTCTCAACAGAGCCATGAGACTTCAATTACCTCTGAGAAATACTTCTGCAGGTGTTTAGGTAATTAAGAAATGCAGATGTGTATATGTGCAGATGAAGTATAAGTAACAGAGTATGTATGGACAATATCAAGCAGGGCTTGATCACAGGGCAGCCCTATCCTACTGCCTCTTGGTTAAAAAGCCACGTGAAAGCATTTGGGGGTTTTTCAATAGTTTTACAGAGCGTTCACCACTCCCTTCTGAGAGCACAGGAAGGGAATTGTCTGGAATCAGGAAGAAATTTCTCTCATTTTATAGAATGCTGCTGTGTGTGTGCACAAGGCAAGACACGTCTCCTTCTGGAGCATCTAATAGTGTTACACCATTTAAGAGAGAATGTACCCATTTTATACCAACACACCAGAGAATACAAACTAATCTTGTCACCACTGTCAATGAAAGGATTAAGTTGAGGTTTCAGATCCCAATAATCATGAGAAAGACTGAGAAGAGCAGATGTTTTGTTGCGTTACTAACGGTCTGCTCTAAAACCAGAGAATGGGAAATGCTATTCCTGTACCTTCTCCATCTAGTCAGAAGTTCTAGTTTCAGTCTGTTTTTCTGCAGGGTTTGTTCCTCCTCACCTCATCCTGGAGCTGCCCCCGGTAGGTGTCCTGGGCCTGGTACTCACTCCGCAGGCTGGAAGCTTCCCGTTCCACACAAGAAATTTTCTTTTCATATTCCATATTATTAAGAGTTTCATTTACCAAAAAGGAAGTCTTCTCTTTCAGCATATTTTCTTTCTTTCTGATCTCCTGTTTTATCTCTGCTATCAGCTGTCAGGATAAAAACATTTCATATTTCCAATAATTTAAAAAAATACATTTTTTTTGAAAGTATAAACTTATATTAAATAAAAAACATTTTTGATTGATTGAGTAACAGGAAAAAAAAGAGCTCGGTGAACAAAACATCAGATAGACTTGAACTGGAGGAAATATTCAAGGAGAATTATCAACAGTAGTGATTCTTACTTTACCTGATAGATTTATAGCTATTCAGTGAAAATTGTATATTTTGAAAGGTTAAGTAAAATAAATAGCTACAGGGAAAATGATACTGTAGTTCTGATGTAAAACCAAAAAATCTTGTTTACAAACCAGATTACATCAGTGGAACTATTCTATGAACTGCTAATATATGGAAGGTTGTCCATAGCTAGGGTTTTGTTGTTGTTAGTAATTTCATTTATTTTATTTTTAATATCTGTTTGTTGTTTCATTTTTGCAGGAATTTTCTGACCTAAAATACTATATGAAATCTAAAATATTACAACTAAACTAGACCATTCTATTTTCTGTTTGGTAGTATTTCTTCTGGCTTGTCATTTTCTGTTACTTTTTTTTTTAGTGCTGTATCTGAAGCCTGTTTAAACCATGTTTCTGCTCGGGAAATGCCAAATAGCTCCGTGGGCAACATCACTGATGAAAGCTGATACTCTTTCTGCAGGAAAACCTCACAGTAGTGGAGATAAGGATTTAGGTAGAACCTTCTTGGACATGCAATTATGCTTTTTCTCCTCCTTCAAAAAAAGTCATTGTTACTTTGGAATCTACATTTATAAAATTTTTCTCTCTGCTGACCCTGCAGGCTTTTCCTGGTGCATCAGTTCTGTTGCCCTGCAGAACTTTGAGGAGTTCACCTTTCTCCTGACAAAGGTGGGAAAAAATCTACTTTATTTGTACCTCTTGCCATTGTACCATCAGTGCATAAGACACCGACAAAACCAATGAAGAGTCTATCTTTTAGAAAGTAATACTAATTCATAGATCCCAACAGGATCTTTTTTGGATTAGTAGAGTGCTGTTGCTTCTCTCCATTTGCAGAATGTACTTAAGGACTGTGAGTATTTATCAGAATCCTGACATAAATGCTAGTAATTCATTGTTCACAGAGGCAGCAATGCTAATTCCTTCAGTAATAAATCTTCTTTTTTATATTTCATCCCAGACACAAAATCACCCACTTGCAGTTGGGTGTCCTTACACCCTACAAAACAACACCCATTTTGTTGCTTCCTGGATGCTTCAATCACAGAAAAGAAAACACTGCAACAGGCATGATTTGCATTTTCCAACCACCTGAGACTGAATATTAAACCTTGCATAGTGCCAAGCAGAGCACCAGTACACTGAGAGATACTGCTTGCAAAATAAATTCTGAAACTACTTTGGTGATATCTGGCCTTTGAAACACCTTAATAAAATACCAGGGTAAGCACCGAGAACGCTGATGATTTAAAAGAGCCATCGTTCTATGTGCAACTGTCAAAAATGTTATCAATCTCATCGATACAAAGGAGGGTGAGATCCTGAGGTGGGTCAGTTCCAGCAGTTTTACCAGAGCGCAGTGGTCGATCTGGTGATCTCTTTTCTGCATCTGCTGTATCGCATTCTCCCACTGCCTGATGACTTCTTGCCTCTCCTGGTGAACTCTGCGAAAATCCTCAGCCGTCCTGTCAAGCTCTATCTGTTTAAAAGAAAGCACCACCATGATTTCTGATTTTTAAAATTTGACATATAACATGGTATCTCCAAGAGCCTTTGGCACAAACCTGAGCTGACATGGTTTCTGTAAGCTCGTTATCAAGAGCTCTGCGCTTCTGATTTGCTTGCATGGTCAGCTTTTCTACTTGAAGGGTTAATGCCTAAAATGAAAGGATATGAAAATATAATGTATTTGAAAGCAAATACGTAATGTCTTATAAATGATTTAATTCTTAAAATTAGCAATTTCAATTAGGGGTGAAATTACTAAGGCTTCAATTTTATTGTATTTTAGAGAAAAAAAGGGGGAAAAAAAGCCCTGAAAATCTAGCCTCCTAAAGTTTTGTGCCTGCAAGAGGCCATAATCTTTTGTCAGCCCTTGGGGCCAGACTAGACCTCACACACAGTGATATGGATACCCACCATGGAGAAACATGTACGTGGTGTCCTTACCATCAGCTGTTTCCCTTTACTCTTCCTGCTGTGCTGTGACTGACTAACCTAAATGATACCAGTGAGACTGTGTAAGCTCAAGTTTTGGGGTTAAGTATTTAATGAGTAAAAATCAGTTTTTTCCTCCCTGTAGTTAAAGGCTCAAAAGAATATTAACCAGAGATACTTATCTCTAAACTAATATTATATTTGAGAACTAACCCTTATAATGTCTGAACTTGGGACTGGATGTCTGTTTATACCATCATTCCTTATTCTATGCAGCTTTGCTGGAACAGCTGTACTTTATTCTCGGTGATATTAACAAATTCAGTTCTAACAGGAAAGTACACTATTTGTCCTCTCTTAACTTAGTGGAACTGTTTTCTAGACTTCATTATCCATTTGTGCGCTTCCTCAGAAAACCTCAAATTTTACCCAGACAAAAAAATTGATCTCTTCAATAATGCCTTTTACCTTTTGTAAAAGCTGTTCTCCCTGATTTTTAAAATGAACCTCATGTGGAACAGTTTAAAAAGCACTGCTGTACAAAATCTTGTCTCCATCTTACCTGACTTGGTAACACAACAGTCTTCAAATGCTGTAACAATTCTAGAGGTTTTTTTCTGAAAATTGTTGTCATTTCTACTTACTCCTAGTTTCCCTTCATCTTGTTGTGCATACTTCTGGATTGTCATAGTGTCGTTATCTGTACGATCCATTTCCTTTATCCAGCTCTCCAGAAGTTCCTCATCACAGTTCAACTGTTGTTTTAAGGTTTCCAGCTTCTTAGTGTTTTTTTTTATAGTATTCTAATTAAATTAGAGATGAATTAAAGGGTTAATATCAAATGTTTAATATGTTATTTTTAATAGTAACTGAAGCAACCAGTTCAAGATAGGTAGGTTTTTTTTGTAATTGTGTATTATACTTAAGAAATGTTAATGCATGGCCCAGTTTTAAAAAAGAAACAAAGCCATAAGTTACCACAAACTTAAAATGCAAATAATTTTCATCAGAAAAGTCAACTCTGGCAAGATATACCTATATGTGGGACATTTATTCCAAGTAATAAACTAATTTGAGGCATCACGGGGTAATTTAAATTATTCATAGAAGAAAGTTACATTAAACAGGAAAACACCTGTAATTAGATAGCACTAGATTACTTTGTTTAATATAAAGCAAATTTTTGCCCTCGAAATCATGCCCCAAGTTTATTTTATGGGGAAGAAGATTTGCCACCAACAATTTAATTTTTAAACTATAAAGAAAATACCAGCAAGAATTAACAAGATGGTGATGTGGATGCGTGGTGTATATCTGGCACTGAGAATGCCACCAACTGTAGTCTTTCAATATCTAATTAATATTTGCTAAGTCTTGACCAGTCTGTGCAAGGAGATCCTCAGTGTCACTCTACTTGCTTACCTACACATGGAAAAATACATCCAAATAGTTTATAAGATTTAATTATAATTAGCTATTCTTAACTTATACTGTTATTTCTGTCAATTCAAGTGAGGACAAGTCCTAAAATCTAACTGCAATATGGGTGTTCGCTTACAAAAATTTTAAACCTTACTTCTTGACTGCTTTTCTTTTCTCTTAAGGAAACAATCTCATCTTCCAGTCGTTTAATGTCACTTTTGAGACGTCCACGTTCTCTCTCAGCAAGGGTTTTAAAGTGCTGTTCAGTTTCTATTTCATTCTCTCTGGCTTTGTAAAGAGACTAGAGAATAATACAGGTCAGCATTTTACAATTAACAAGAGGCATGTATCAACAAAAAAAACTTTTTAACTACAACCAAATCTCAAATCAGAGAGATGGTATGATTTTGTCGTGTAAATATAGGAATTTTCCGAGCATCTTTATTGCTGGATTTTAATCTCTCAAATATATGTATTCCAATATAAATTGTATTGTACATAATACATTGTATTGTATACGATATCCGCAGATTGACCATTTATAGCCCTGAATGGTATTTTACCCAAGATTCACAAACTTAATCTCTCAAAATCAAAACTTTAGTCTTGATTACCTGTGGCTTTATGTCAGATTCAGGAGGCACAGAAAAAAAAAAAATTATTTTTTTGTGCAGAGATAGAGACCACCACCAGGCTGGCCTATAGCGGTATCTCTATAATGTCTAGTCTGTCTGACAAAAGTTTTTCCTTGTATAATAACAAATCTATTTGTTATTTATTACTTAGTAGAAGCTTCTCTTAAATAGAGATTAGTATGTGCTAAGTATGTGCTGTCTCTATGAGCAGATTAAAATTTGACTCTGGCACAAAAATAACTAAAAAGTTTCTTTGCAGGAAATAAAAAAAAATTGTAAAGTTTCTGTGGGGTAGTTAGGCAAGTTTCTTAAGGCTCCTTCACCTAGGATATTGTGCTTGAAAGTTGTGCAGCTTTGCCTCAGGACTACTCAGAAATCTAAAACACCTGTTTTGGCCAATTAGGGCGTAAGTGAAGACTTGCACCTTAACCATCTCATTTCGTTTTTCATGTCCATGATTTAACTCTTCACTAGCATTTTGCAATCAACTCTTGACTTTTTAAAGATTATAAATTTGCTATTCCCCTTACACTGATGTTTTACTTTTCTTGACCAAGTTTTTCTTAGCATCTAGGAAAGTCTCCATTAACAACGAATTTTAAAATGCATCCTTCTTGGCTTTCTTCTAGGTACAGTCATTTCATTGTGGATGGTCTTTTCAACAACCGTCACAAAATTTCACTGAGAGACAGAGTTTAACTTTTGTATCCTGTGGAAGTGCTGGGATAAAGTCCTGACAAATGTCTAACAAGGCTGGCAAAATACCTGGAGGACACCAGCTACAGAAAGGTCTGTCAAGTCCAACAGATCTGTTCCAGGCAGCGATTTACCTGCGTGAAGCTGAACTCCTGTTGGACATTTTTCAAATGAGAGGTCATTGCTTCTATGCGCTCCTCCAAGTCAGCCAACTCATTCTGCAGGTCGACTTTTTCCTTTTGCATCTTCTGCAGCTATTGAAGAGTTAGAATTGTCAAGGTAACTGCTTTTAGTTGAGCTATTGTTATAATTTTAGAATCGTAGAATTGTCTAGGTTGGAAGGGACCTTTAAGTCCAACCATCAACCTCTGATAAAAACCATCACTAACCCATGTCTCTAAGCCCAATGTCAACCCGTCTTTTAAATCCCTCCAGGGATGGTGCCTCAACCACTTCCCCAGGCAGCCCATTCCAATGCCTGATAACCCTTTCAGTGTCAAAATTTTTCCTAATATCCAATCTGAACCTCCCCTGGTGCAACTTGAGGCCATTTCCTCTTGTCCCATCACCCGGGACTTGGGAGACCGACCCCTATGTCTCTACAACCTCCTTTCTTTACCTTATTACCTGCAACTACTTTAAAATATTTTTTTTTAAAAAAAGGCAAAACCTACGGACGTGTGCGCTACGTTCCCCCAAAGCAGTAAAATGAGAGGTTTCAGAAGAAATCCCGGACTTTTCCCAGAGAAGGAGCAGGCCCCGGTCCCCCGCCATGCGGGGAGCCGACGGACCGGCCGAGGGGACGGGGAGCCCCGCCGTCCCCTGGCGATAAGACGGGGGCCTCGCTCCCCATTTCCCTCCGCAGCTCCGGTGGGTTCCCCTTCCCTCTTTCCCTTCTTCCCTCCCTGCCCGGGCCCGGTGGGGAGGGCTCCGCGCCGCCCGGCGCCCTGAGGCGGCGGGGAGAAACATGGCCCCTCAGGCCCGGGCCGGCGGGGGCCTGCTCCGTGAGGGGAGCCGATTCTCTCTTCCCCGCGCTCACTTCGTCCTCCAGCGCCTTGTTCTCCGCGTTAGCCACCGGGACGGCGTAGCCATCGTCCCAGCGGAGCTCAGCCAGCACGGAGGCGGCGGAGCGGCTGTCCATGGCGAAGGGGAAGGGCGGCCGGGCCGGGCCTGGCGTCTCCGGGTCCCTTAGCAACGGCGTCGCCCGGCGGCCACCGACCAAACGGGAAACCGCTGAGGCGGCAGCCGCCTCCCCCCTTCCCCGGGCCCGCCCTGCTCGCCCCGCCCCGGCCGTTGGGCGTGAGGGGGTGCGCGGCGGGTGTGGAGCGCTGTGGTGGAAGCCGTCCCCTCAGCCGGTTAGCAGGGCTGCTGTTGGCGGGGTTATCGCATCGCCGCCTCACCCGCACGGCCTGTCGCCGTGCTGAGGTGGAAGGTGTCAGTCCCCGGGCCTCCCGCTCGATGGCCGCCCCGTCAGAGCAGCGGAGCGGGGCCGGGCGGCTCCCCTGGTGCCGCTCACGCCTGAGGGTGCAGGGTGTCTGTTTCTGAACAGGCCTCGGGGTTATCCCCCAGCAGCACACAGGTGGGTTTCCCAGCCCAGAGGTTGCCTTAAAGTGGCCATAAACAGTAATGCCGTATCCTTTATAAACTTGGTTGTTATATTTCTGAGCCTCTCTGTGCTTTTTTGGGGTGCAAACCACCCCATGCCATCGAGTTCCATCGTTCATAGATGGAGAAAGGCCCGCTGGTCTCATCGCCTCTACAACTCCCTGAAAGAAGGGTGTAGAGAGGTGGGGGTTGGCCTCTTCTTCCAAGGGAATGATGACAGGAGCAGAGGAAACGGTCTGAATTTGGGGCAGGGGAGGTTTAGATTAGATATTAAGAATTACTTTACTGAGAGGGTGGTCAGTCACTGGAACAGCCTGCCCAGGGAGGTGGTGGAGTCACCATCCCTGGAGCTATCTAAGAAACGTGAAGATGTGGCTCTTCAGGGCATGTTCTGGTGCCTGAGATTGTTGGGTTGTGTCTGTTTGTGGGTTTGGTTTGGGGTTTTTTTGGTTGGGTTGTTTTTGTTTGTTTGTTTTGTGATTGGATTTGATAATCTCAAAGATCCCTTCCAACCATGAAGATTCTCTGTTTCTGTCTTGGCAGGAAGCAGAGTCTGGCTGCAGAAACCTTTCTGGGTGGCTATTTGGCTGAAATACCTGAGCAGCGAAGTTTCTGCACCAGAAAAAGGAAAAGGCATCCTGGAAAGGTTAGATGACTACTGCCTTCAGAGGGATGGCAGGTGAAAAGATGTTAAAGGAAACAATTAAGGTATAATTTAAAAGTGCCTGGGTGAAGCAGCCAGGTTGAGAGGCAGTTTGGAGAAGTGAGGAATTTACAGTGAGGTTTGTTACAAAAGAGATGGCCTATGGCATAGCAGCGACACTCACGACAGCAGGAGACGTTGGTTTTGCTAGGTTTCTGCATGTCTTATGGAATAATATGTTTAGAGATGAAAAAATTGATGGGGAACAGTGAAAGTCAGGCCGGAGGCAGATGCACCAAAATGGCAGCTTGTGTACTGCTGGTCTTTGATTGTTGGTCACTTCACTGATTGTTCCTCTGAGAACAAAGTCTTGAGGTATTCTTAAAAATATTGAAAGAAAAAAGAAGAATAATGTGAGGAGGCAACCTAGTTCCTTAAAAACAGAGGAATGGCATGGGGTTGGGTGCCTCCAGCTACCTGTGAAACAAATGCAGAGGTCATGAGGAATATCTTTGCCTTTGTCTCACACGGCTCAGTGGGCTGTAGATGCCTCTAAGGCGTGCTGAATAAATATTTTTGAAGCAGCAAGCTTGGCAGTCCTGGTAAAACTCAGGAAAATGTAGTGGCTTGAGATGGTAACTAGCAGCAAGTTGTTTTCTGGTGCTTTTCTGCTTGCTCTCTGGGCTTCATGAAGTTGTGATGGCCGCAGTTGTCTAGTTTGATCCCCTTGCCGTGTGCTTTTACATCTGCAGCTCAGTGGTGAAATCTGTCTGATGCTGAGAGTGATGTGCAGAGCACAGTTAGTGTCTGCCAGAGGAATGTGGAATGATTTGACCTAGCTAGAGCATGGAGAAGACAATGATGTTCATCTGCAGGAGGATAAAAGATAGCTGAGATATATGGCCGTTGAGAAGAAGGGAGATTTCTATAGGCAGAAAGGTCAGGCTTCTTAAGAGAGATGTATTCTTGATCTAGTGTATGTGGAGGAGCCTTCTAGAAGATTGTGGTGTGTAGGCAGCAGGCTTTTCAGAATGAATTGTGAGGACCAGCACCTCAGAAATGGGCACGAGCACAACGGGATCTGGGTGGAGGATTTAGACCTGCTGAAGCGTGGTGTGCCAAGAGCCAGGTGTGGCAGAGTGCAGGTGGGTGACCTGACTGAATGAAAGGGTTGAATTCCAAAGACACTACAGGCTCCTAGGAAGATGGCACAGACTACACTGGTGCAGCACGTGTATGTGTTAGGGGCCCCCTCCTTCCCTACCCAAAATGAGAACCTCCCTTTGCTCACTGTATGTGAAAATAAACACAACTCGCCTTGCAGGGGTTTGAAATTAACATCTGCACCTGGCAATATTGTGTTTTCCAAACAGAGCTTGTGAGTAAATAACACAGGAGACCACATAGTGCAGGATAAGTAGCAAATTATTGGTTAGTTATTTGTTATTAGGTGAACAGTCAGTCCCAGTCACTAAGCAGGACAGGCATCCAGTGAAAAAATGGTAATTTATAATCATGAACCGTAATGCATTCATGCAGGAAACCAAATTAAATCAATCTTGTTGCAGTTACTTCAAACATACCAAACTTTTGAATTTTTGTAATCCTAAGTGTTCTGTTCATATATTTTAGTGACTGCAGGGTTTCTACACAGTGTCTGGAAAGTATAAAGTGCTGTATGAGTACAGGGTATTATTTCACCATTTTCATGGAAATTCCACACCCATTGGTTTCTCTTGCCTGGTCCTGACTAAACAAATCTCCAAGATCTGCTTTTGGTTTTGTGGCTTTTCCCTTCTTCTGCCTGTGGCAACATACTCTGGAAGTGCATGAGTGTTTGACAGACCTGCTAGTCCAGCAGATGGTGCTGCGTGTCTGCGTATTTCAGGGGGGTGGGTTTGTTGTTTTCTTTTTTTAACAACAGTTATTGGCGCTCAGTTAAAAGGGAAAATACAATTCCTATTCTTAAATACACATATATATGCCCAGAGAAGATTTTTTTTTCCCTAGTTATTTTTTCTAGTTTTTTTTCTAGTTTGTTAATTTTAAAGCTGTTAAAGAAACAAAAGTAACTGTAACCTGAGAAACTACTTCCCCTGTTAACATTCCTTTTGGATTGAATTTTCAGTTATGTAGACCACTGTGCCCATTTGTTCAAGTTACATAAATGTAAAACCGCTCTCCTTGGGCCTGCTAAAAAGCAAAAATGTAAAATTTATTTTTTTGTTTGTTTACGCCCAAGCTCCTTAAATGGTTATCACTGTGAAAATATAGATAGTAACTATGATTTGCTTTCTAGCAAGAGATACTTTTGTTACCTAAAATAGAAGAAAACATTCGTCCTGACTGTATTTCTAAGCTACCTACTGAAAAAAGAGTTATTTAAAGGGTTATTGGATTATTTATAACTAAATCAATGAAGCCAGTTAGTGTTATTTAATCACTATTTAGAATAAATTTCACATGTAAACCTCTCCCTTTGTAAGCCACAGGGTGTTTTGTAATGGAACATGTTATATCTTTTCTTTCAGCTGGGTTCACTAAGACTGCCAGCATGATGGGAGAAGCAAAACTGGGAGGAGATATTGAAGGAGCTGCACAAGTGAGTGTGAAATCAGCACATGTGGGCAGTTTGAAGGTTGGAAAACCTGGAATGACAATGAAAATCATAGAAGCATAGAATGCTTAGAGTTGGAAGTGACTTTAAAGACCATCTAGTTCCATCCCCCATCTATGGGCAGAGACACCTTCCCCTAGACCAGCTAATTCAAGATCTGGTATCTACTAAAACCTGGACCCCCTGGCTCAGGTAGGAGAAACACAGTTGCATAAAAATGAAAATTGCTCTTAATCCAGGTCTCTGTGTTATCAGTTCCATGTAGACCATTGCTGACCCGTGAATGATACCAACTGACACCAGTTCTAATACAGTGATTTTAGGGGAAAAAAAAAAAAGACAAAGATAAGCCCAAAAATCAAGTACCTCTGAAGTTTGAGGAAGTTTAAATTTGCCACCAGTAGATTCTCTTTGGCCTGTTCTATACTTTTTTTTTTTTTTTTTCCCCATAGTTGTGCTGGTGAAGGCTGTGACTTTTGCTGGTGCGTTGCTGTGGGCATGGCCTTCTGTGAGATGGATACAGGTGCAGAGAGGGGGAAAAAAACCCATCCTTTTTTTTTTCTTTTTGAATATTCACTTCAAAAGTTCTGAGCTGGGGTAGCTGTGACAACACATCCCCTGGAGTAAAGACAAAAGCTGGTTTTATGTCCCTGGGGGTGGGCGTGCGTGGCCCCTTTGAGCACCAGCCCACAGAGGGCACTGCAGCCAGCAGCCAGGATGGGGCCCAGTGGGTTGGGACCTATGTTTTCCAAACACTGCTCAGAAAATGTTCATGTAAAACCATTACTACATTTTATTTAATAACCTCCTAACCCCCTCTCTCTCTCCTCCTCCTCCCCTGTGTTCCTCTAATGCCTTTTACAGCTCTTGCTGCACAGCGTGAAGCCTTAGAGCTGTATTCATCAATGACTCACACCCTTGCTTAGGGGCCAATTTTCATGGAAGCTATACAGGAAAATCTTGAAATGCACCTATCTCATGCAGGGCACAAGATGATTTCTCTATTCATTACTATTCCAAAAGGACTTGTTGCCCTTTGGAAATGTTCAGATATTACTTACATTTGTGTGTGCATGCATATGTGTGCAGAGCTAACTTGCCTTTAGGTTTGAGTGTTCTAGAAATAAAAATGCATTGTTATTATCATTGACACCAGTCAGCTGAAACCTAACTAAGGCCCTGCTTACACTGGGTGGAAGCAGGTAGGTGCAAAAGACAAAGCAGCACCGAGCTTTAGATGGAGCTCAAAACTTGTTAAAAATTGCCCTCTTGTTTGATGCTACAATTAGTGGTCTTCTGAGGAATTTGGGAGTGAAGCCAAGGACTTATTCTGAGAAACCAAACTGCACTTGTGCCTCTAGAAGTTATTCCTGGATGTCAAGGTTATAATACGTGTCTAAAACCCTAAAAGAAAACATGTTCCTGTCCCTTAAGACATCATGTGTTAACGCAAGCTTTTACAGTTGTGAGGGAGAGGGAGATAGATAAAATCATAGAAATTATTAGCCAAAATTACTTTTCTGTTTAAAAGCCATCTGACAGGAAGGGAGTCTTTACTGCAAAATTTCCAGTCATAGAGTAATTACGTTCTGAGGGGTTGCTAATTATAACCAAAATTACTTTAAACAGTTTTGGGGAAGAGACTAAGACCCACTGTTTAGCCTGAAGCACATGTACAAAGTAGCTTACATCCCTACAGGATTAAACTCACTGCAATATTTCACCATAAGTTGTTGTAAAAATTGTGTCATGCAATGATGAATCAGAACTGATAGTAAAAAAGAGGGTAAAATATACTTTTGCTCATGTTTCATTATTTTTCTAAGTTAGGCGTTTCCAATCGTAATTCTAAAAATAGCTTTTTCCTTCTCTTTGTTCTTTAAACAGAATGGGAACATCTCTTTCTGAAGATGAGGCCTATCCAGTGATATTAATTTCTACCTTCAGTCTGCTCAGGTGAGCTCCTCAGAAACGTTAATGGTGAGATTTGGATTTTCCCTGTCCTTGGATGTTGTTCTGCCTCGGTGAGTTTTGCTCACAGAACTTTTTGCTTGGCAGATCAGGTTTTTCCATGTCAAGATGGCCTAATGAGAGAGCATTGTGTTACAAGTGTGCATAGAAATTCCCAGCTTCACATGTATGTTACATGTAACAGGAAAATTCCAGACCCTCAGATCCAAAAACTAGGCAGAGAGTCCCATAAAGGCAGTGGCATGATCCTTGTTTTAAAGGTGACGAAACAGAGGCACAAAGAGGTAAAGCAACTTGGCCTCATGTGGCCAAGGAGGAGATGAGAATTTTCTAATTGCACTTTGTTTTCAGACACAACTTTAACAGCTATAGGAAATTAATAGTTATTTTGTATAAAGGGGGTAGTCTGTATCCAGTTTTTCCTTCCTAAAGTCCATTTGCGCCGTAGAGAATAGGGAGGGATTGTGCATGTGCTCATAAGAGCATTCCACAGTTGAACTAATTGCCAGGCCAAGCTGGGGACCACAGTAAATGGGTGAATAATTTGATCCAAGCTGGATTTGTACTCCACCAACACAGCCTGAAATCTTTCACTCTGAGCTGCTCATTGTTGCTTGAGCCTGTTCTTTTCTATTACCGTATTTTTCTGCAGATACCGTTTCCGTACCTTATCTTTGTATAAAAAGGCCACATCTTTACCATATTTCCAGGGAGTAGTCAGCAGAAGCGTACAAAATTTCCTGCTGTAGACCCAAATATGGCAGATAAAGGTGGTGCATTACAAAGTTCTTGCCCTCAATCATGCAGAAGGCTCTCTATGCTTCCGTGAGCAGTGGTACCTTGGTGGCTACGCTGTAATGGGAGAAGGGTTAACAGCAGACCAAGACATTTTCTGCAGCAAAAGGAAATGGAATCTTCTCTAAGCAATTACCTTTTATGTAATAAACAATGTCAGTGGTCAATAGAGAGAGTTTTCTTACCCTAATCCCCTTCCATTTAACTTAAAATAGAACTGCTGTTAGTTTGACTAGCATATTGGTGAAGCCTGACCGTACATGGCTGCCTGTTAAATTTAGCTGCCAGCAGAAGTGTTGCTACCGTAGCTCTTCTCTATCTTTTCCTTGAATAAAATCCAATAAACAAACAAAATGCATGCTGGAGCCTCAGGGGTGTTAGGTGTTTTGGCAGATGCGTCTATTGATACACTGCAGTCCTTTGGAATACAGAGTATATTGCATTTTATTTGAGATTTTATTGGCATCATGAAATTGTGAGTGGCTTCTTCTGTACTTTTAGGCTTCTATTGACTCTGAGAATCCACCTCTAATTACTAATGGACACTTTCCAAAACCATTTCTTTTTGGTAAGGACGTATGCATAACCTGCTATCAGTATTTATCTACTGGCAGTACAGGTGGCTTGTGCTTGGACTGTCCCTTAGAGGGGAAAGTTTGATAAAGGAAAATGCCAAAAGCCATGATAGTGCAGAATGCAGAATTTAAAGATTAAAAAAGATAGTGGTAATGCAGAATTTAAAGATTACAACTGCACATCTATATTTCTACATGCAAACTTTCAATGAATGTGATTTTCCTCATGAACATGGAGAGGTTTTGGTACAGAATGATCCACCCAGCTGAATATTCCACAGCTGAACAGGCCCCAGCTCAGGTACAGGACGTGGGAAAGAGCGGAGCTTCAGGGCAGCGTGCTGTTTTCTGTGTCACATATAAGCAGTGCCTCTCTCTACTGTTCTTTCTAGTGAGGTGCAGCTATTGTCATCTCTTTCCTCATCATCAGCCTCTCCTTGGCCTATTTTACTTCAGAAATACCCTTACTTGAAGAAGAGTTGCACTTACAACAAAGAGGGCACAAAATACCAGATACAGAAAGTTAGTCCTACTTGATGTTATCAAAGGTTACATGCAAAGGTAGTGGAAACTGCAAATGGATCCTTTTCATTTTTTATTTTCTTTATATTTATTTTTTTTACCACTTTCTTTATAAATAGTATAATGATGAAGCAAGGGCAATGCCATGGAAGGCCTTACAGTTATAGGAAGCTGATCAAAGTGCAGAACCTGAGCCACAGCCATTCCAAAAAACAGGTGTTTTCCTGAAGTCCTGAGTCACTGCAGATTCTTCTGTTCCCCCCTTGTCTCTCTGAATCCTCAGTGCCTGCATCCTTCTGCTTCTGGCTTATAAAATCCCGTGTCTGCAATAAGATTCTTCATTTTGTTCCTGGTTTTGGCAGTACTGAGGGAATCGGAACAGTTGTTGATTGTTTATTTCTTAGCAGTTCTCTTTTTTGTGGAAGGAAATTGGCCTTCTTCCTACCGGTGTCCGTGGAGCCAGAGAATGCCCCAGAGTTGTCAAGGCAACAGCTTTTGCTTGGGGAGCCGCAGAGGAGAAAGTGACAGGAACATCCTCCAGAGAACCAAGGTCTTTTGTTGTATGTCACAGAAACCTGTGCCTGGTCCCTTCGCTGCAAGCAGTATCTATTTATGGGTTAGAGAAAGTAGAAGTTACACATGGTGCAACATAATGAGATGGAGCTTATGCTTCTGACACAACCGTGCTAATGTATACGCAGGTGTGTAATTGCAGGCCCAAAATGGGGACCTTTTCCATGTATTTGTTCCCTTGTGCAAGATCATTATATAGCCACGTTAAAATACTGGCATAAATCAGATGGTTTTAGCCCGTTGGAAGGGAAAGGGAGCTTGGTATTCTTTACTACCTAGAACTTTCAGCAAGCAGAACTTTCTACTTAATGTTTTTATCAGTATTGAGTGCTCCAGAAGAAGGGTGTCTGTTGGACTAAACTACCAGCTGGATTCTTACTGGGGTATTGCTTGCCTTTACTGGGAGATGTGTTTCTCATGTTGGATAAACCTGAAAACCAGTGACCCAGATCCTTAGCTGGCACAGGGCACGTAGCTCATCTGAGCCACCAGACCTAGGCTAGGTTTGATCTGGTGCAGACTGGGCTGCATGAATTTGGCATGGAAAATGCCATTGCAGGAGTGCTAGAAATGCACATCATCCAGCAAAAGGGCCTTCGTTCTGTCCGGAGGGCAGGACCCGATGATTCCTTCTGTGTTGTGGTATTTCCAGAATTTCTACTGCTTCAACAGCCAACAGGTAGAAAATCTTCCACCTGTGTATTGCAGTTGGAATACTCAATGCATATTTCTATGGAGGCTTGAAAAAAAAAAAGATCTGTTTCCCATTTAGACATACAAAATGGGGCTCTCAAGAGTTTAATGATGTATTTTGTACATGGAGATCAGGTGGCCCCAGGGCCTGCTGGGCTTAGGATTTGCTCTGTGGTGTCACCAGCCTCACACAAGAGTTGCTCCATAGCTCAAGTGCATATTTGCTGTTGTGCTACTGCTGGCAGTACAGTTAAGTACTATATAGGACATAGCATAATCTCGTTTGATATTATGATCCTGTAATTTTCTTTAAAAAGATTAATCTTGTAAATACTGTAAAGTTATATTAGCAGTAAGCTGGTTAAAATTTATGTGAAGCAGCATTATTTATATTTAGTCAGTGACCTTGATACCTTGCGCTTTCAGTTAAATTGAGATATTTTTCTGTTACTTTGTTTCTTTATTTCCTTGTCCTTGGTTAAAACGAAACAAACCACTGATGTTTGATTATTTTTTTATTTACAAAGGAACTTCAAAACTTCTGTGAACTGTGGTACACAGTTACATGGTGATTTTGGAGTTATTTTAACACTTACTCCCACTTCATGTAGTCATTTATGTCACTGGGGAGTAAGATACACCTACAGATACCAAACATTACCTATAAACTGGCCCCTTTGAAGTGCATTTCGTTGCAGTATCAGTCATTGCAGAATGAGGTTCTGAGCCTAGAGATGAAAATAAATACAATCCCTTTAAAAGGTATTTGAATATTTGAATTTAGGTTGCACCAGAGACGGTTGTATGAAATGATCTCTCCCGACATGTCAGCTGAAATATCAGAAATCCTGTTTCTAATCCCTTCTGTGCAGTGTGGCAGGGACATGGATACACATCACCCGTGAGGAGGAACAGCTCAGCTTTTCAGACAGACTCCACGGGCTGCCTCTAATTCAGTCCCCTTCTCCAGCCTCTCCACCCACTGGTTGAGCCTCTGGATGCCCTTCCAACACCTACCACGCTCCTGACACAATGGAGGGAGGGCAGGAGCAGTGTGCTGGGAAATTAGACCCTGCAGACAAAAACCTGACAGACTCTCTCTCTCCCAGTGTCACAATATGAACTGGCCAAGTGAAAAATAATGGCCATTATCCCATCTCACTGAGTGACTTAAATGACTTACAGCCACATGCAGGGAAAGTTCTTTGGACTATTTCCATGGAGGGGGGGAGTTGTTGGGGTGGGTTTTTTTTAATTTAAATTGCATTATAAGATAGCCAAGGTGGATTTTTACAACTTAAGCAGCTTCCTTTTTTCTCTGACCTCTGTGTAAAGTAAGGATATTTGCACTGAACTGCTTGGAGTAGCTTCATTATCAAACGGATGTTGCCAAAGCACTTTCAGAGTCCTCGGGTGCCTTTCCAGTTGTTGCTCATGAAAAGCTCCTATTTACCTCTTCCCCAAAAGTAATGTTTCTTGGGACGATGTGCACCCAACCAGCGCTGTACCCAGGGCTTTCATGGGACAGATGGCTCTTTGGGGATGGTGTCAGTGTCACAAAGGTCCTAATTTGTGTCAACATCCAGGACTCTCATGTACCCCGGTATGTCAGAAATACAGTATTTGACTTGAGTTACTTTTCCCTCAGTGAAATTGGTAAACTCCTGTGAAATTTGGCATTTTCTGGAGGAATTCCCAGCAAGTTCTTTTCAAGACCTGTGGTAAAAGCAGCCTCCATGTCCTCGTGCTGATCCAAAAGCACAGCCATGGGCTTGAGAAGAGCAGCTGCAGGAACAGCCAGGTCTAAATGTGAGAGGAGAGGACACCAGGAGCTGTGTGGTACCATAACCATTATATCCCATGGGAATTTGAGTCCCAAAACCCACCTATCCCTCATTGTGTCCTACAGCTTCTGTAACCTGACCTCGCCAATAAATCCTTTAATTACTTCTAATTGGGGCCATGCTCTTATGCAGGTACAGAAGCCAGGAGAAGGCTGCGTGTTAGTGTGTGCACACGGGTGCTGAAGCCGTGCTTGCATGAATAGTGTGTCTGCTCTGGAGAGCACTTTGGAGTATGACTTGAGAAGCAACAGAAGATGCTGTTTGTCTTTTAATTATTGCTAATCTAGATAAGATACTGTAAATAATAGCAAGCCAAAAAAGTTCAGATTGCTACCAGTGCAACACACCGGAAACTGCTTCCTTCTCTTTGCAGTGGAAATGTATTGAGCAATCTCTTCCCATTTATTATTTCTGATGAAAGCAAAATCTTGCCACAGAATTAGCCAATATTTCATATACTTGAATCAATGTTCATTCTTCCAACAGCACTTCTCATCTTTTCTCCCTTCCCTTTTTTTGGACTTTGTGGTTAGACAGCAAGGTGTTCTCAAACTGTGTTAAAAAAGCTCTTCTATCACCCTGGTAGCTGTTCTCCCTGAAGATGCCCCCTGTCTTTTGTCTGCTTGTGTGGAAGTGAAATAAAAACAATAATCTGCTGCAATGAATATAAAACTATGAAAGTTAAGAACTTGAAATCTAGTGAAGGAGTTCTGATTCCATATTTAATATGCATTAGAAACAGAAATTTAGTTTATAGCAAAGTAATAATTCTCTGAATTATTACTTGCAGAAAATCAAATAATAATGTGCGCTCTCTTTCCTTTTTTCACCTTTGTTCCAATGTGCTAAAATCATGTTTTTCTGCAGTGCAGCACTCTGATGAAGCCTGAAGTACATGACAATATGACTGAAATTCATTATCAAGCAAATATTGTAGTGAACTTTGCAGCAAATCATCACAAAGTAATCTTGCTTTTCTCTCTGGCCTTACTCTAAATGTGATTCGCTCTCGTATGGAGAGAGGACCTTGCGCTGTTTTTGATGTTCCATACAAATGGCTTTGCTTTGTAAAATTTCCATTATGCCTGTTTAGGTTTAGAAGCAGCGTTATTGATTCAAGCTGCAGTGATTTGAAAGTAGGAGTCTTTAACACGAAGCCCCTTCAAAGTTTCTCATAAACGTGTGGCATTTTGCCAGCGCTGGTCACAAACCAGCACGGAGCTGCTGGGAGGAAACGCTCCAGCTGCAGGAATAAGTGGAGCCAAAAAAACTAATGTCCAAATAGAAATTATCCAGTTGGTGATTTTGCTTTTGATCACCAGATGTTTGTCGTGTGAGTTCAGCATTCTGGGGATGCTTAGCTAAAATTTAACACACGAGCTCGTAGCTCAGCAGTAGATACACACAAATCATTCTGGGTGAGAAATTCCTTGTTTGCTCGTGACATGGATTACAGCAGACTTTCCCCAGGGAAAGTTTTGGGTTGATTTCTTCATTCTTTAAGCTCTGACAGACTATGGAAGCAGGGCAAGGTACACTCCTGACTAATAGCAGAGGTTACTCTATTTTATTGTTAATTTGTCTGTCTCAAGGGCCCAACTGTTCTTTGCTTCCTGGTTTATAGTGACATTAGTAAATGATAGAGAATACTATTTTTGGCTCCTAAGGGTTGTAGAATTGAATTCCTATCTTTTTTCTGTTTTTTCATTACCATTTGGTTGATTTAATTTCTTCCAATACAGTGTACTTGAAGGAGCTTTTTTCAGCTCCTCTTAGTTATGAATTAGTTGAGCCATTTCAAAATGCATAGAATTGAAAGGACACTTTGGAGTTTTCCAGTCGTAACCCTTTATCATCTCTGTCAACCATCTCATATGATGCAAAGCTCCATCTAAAATCTCCTTACGAGTTTGGCTCTCATTAACCTTGCAGGATGGCTCACACAAACTTTGGGTGCTCTGGGGATTAAAAAGTCTCTTGAAATGTCCATCCTAGACTTATTCAGGATCTGTTTGTAGCTACTTATGCTGCTAATAGAAATATTATATGATGCATGCCATAGAACTTCTACGTGAATTTGGGTAAATGACTTAATCTAGATGTTTGACTGTGGTCCCAAAGCACGAGTCCTTCCTCTCCATCACCTTCCATGTGGCCACACGTTTGTGTCCCCTGCTGTCCCAGGCAATTGTTAGTTCCTTTACTGACCTATGTGAGAATCTTGGTCTGACAAAAACCACACTCAGTTTTGAGAGGAGTTTAATGTTGGAACATTGAACTAAACCAGCTCCACAGTGGAAGGACAGAGAGAGGGGAGGACAGGGCAGGGCCTGGCAGTTATATTTAGTTCAGTTTTCTGTGGAACTGTAGCCTCAATTCTATTTTGATAAAACTATGATAATACTTTCTTTTCCTATATTTTGTCCATATTATCCGGTTAGTTTTTAATCACTCTAGACCAAAGACTGCAGCTTTTAGTGAATTGCACAGTGACAATGACAACACAATGGATCCCCACATTTCGATATGGAGCCAGTATGGATAGAAGGCTACAATGGAAACAGCATTTTTTTTTATTTTTGTCTTCTATCCCACTTTTTGGGTTGTGCTGCTAACATATCCTCCTGTGCTCAAAACAGATTATATTCTTGCAGATTCTATTTCATCTTATTATTTATGATATAATGGGAATTTTCAATTAAGTGGTCTTTGTTTTTTCATAGTGCTTCTTCTGAGAAGCATAGGTTTCGTTAGCTGTATAAATACCCACTTTTCTTTAGAACATGAAGTTTTACTTGACCTACACTGCATCCTAACTGCAATTAGTTTTGAACCCCTTTTTCTCTGTTAGCCCCAGCAGTGTGTGATACAGGTTTACATTACAACGTAGGTTTTTAATGTAAAAGAAAATAATGCCACCTATTAGTTTGGAGTCTGGGCAAAAACCCCATGATCTTTATAGTAGGTGCTTTTATGTGAAACAAAATTATTCATAGCATTTTTAACAACTTCTGACTGTACTGTCTCCACCCTTCCCTGTAATATTTTGCATACGTCTGGTCTTTCTGGGTCTGTTTCTCACAGCAGTGTTGAGAAAATTTCATGCTTCCACATATTTCAGCTGTAATACTATTTACTTGGAAGAGCAATGAATATCCTCTAGTATTCTGCCAGGCCCCTCTCTAGACTTCCACACTGAGGTAGTTTTATTTGATCCTTTTATGCCAAAGATTAAATTTCCTTGTGTTGCATGGTGAAATACCAGTGCTTATTTTCAGGGAATAATCTTATGGAAAGTTCAGTGTTGGAAATTATTTGCGCTCAAATCCAAAATGCCAGTAGCCTTTGTTTCAGGAACAGAACGTGTGATTTGCTCTTGTGCTTCCAGAGAAAACCCATTTCCCAATACTTACATATATTTTCCATCTTCCATTATTATCCAATCCCTTAGTTCTTACTTAGGAAAAATTGGAAGTAGTTAAGAATACTAATATTTCAAAAATAAATGTATATACATAGATTGAGTCAATTGATGGGAAGGAATTCGCTGAGGAAGGAGTCATTCAGTTTAGGGTGTATAAATTTGAACTGTGCTTATATTTCTTTCATAACTTTATGCAATTGAGTAATTCTGCACTCTCTGAAATGTTCCTTTAACTCACTGTATAAGTGCTATAGGTGATTCAGAGCCTGATGGCATTGTCTGTGTTCAGACAAATACCCACTGTCTCCAGTGAGGAGTTTTACATTCGCAGAGGTTCCCCTGCGATAAGAGTTTTGCCTGATGAGAGGAAGCTGGATCAGGCCCACATGTTGTAGAGACTTAAAATCAGGAATTAATATGCAGTAGAGCTATGACAGTGGCTTTAATTCTGCTCACATTAATTTTCACTGTTATTATTAATTAAACCCTGAAAATCAGGGATTTAATGGAAACTCTGACAGACCTTTAATTATAGCATTTCAACAGTCTTATAGTATAGGATGTCCTCTGCTAGTGCACAGGACATTCTGTACTTGAGAGGGTACAGGAAAAAGTCATAGTTTCTGGTGGTTTTTATGTTCAGAATGTTTTTTTAATTCATGCCAGGCTTTTACTCAGTGTTGTCTGCTACATCTGGGTGAGTTATATAAAGTGAATACTTCAATTTTTTCCGTTCAAGAACAATTTGGAAACAGAGGTTTTTAATTATTCTTTTTAATGCAAATGCTCGTTATTGTTCAAAATATCTGTCATTGTTTTAGGAGAATGTATTTCAGTCTGTGGATTTCTCACAAGCTCTTTATGTAGCTTATTGCCTTATGCTCACAGATCTGTTTACAACTTAAGTTATTTAGATTGCAAACTTCTGGCAGGACCTTTTTTCTCTTTTTGTCTAACATTTATTATAGTGGGTTTCCTATATGCACCCATAGTATAAGCCATAAATTGCAGTAATTCATCACAGGTGATTTATGTCATGGTGTTTAAAGATTTTGCATTACCTGTGTTCCATTAAGGCCTCGAGATGAACTGGTTGGGCCTTGGCTGGGTAAGAGTTACGTGGAAATATATGGTGTGATTTACAGGTACTGAATTTTCAGGGGCATCAGGAAACTGCAGAGAATAACCAGATGTTGTGGACAGCAGTGTTCTATAACATTTAGTGCATCACATTTCAATTTATTCAAGCATACACCCAGATAAGATACAGTTTTATGTGTGAAATAGTATTACACCCTGCCTGCTAATTTTTACAATTTTGTCACAAATTTTGCAACATACTTCCCATTAAAGAACATTCATGGATTCACGTGAATTTATGATAATTGAAACTATCATTGAAGGGTGGAGGGAGATGGACACAAAGTTCTAACTCTGGAGACTATGAAGGAAGTAGAGACTAAAAGTCTCAAAACCAGAGACATATTTAACAGTGTTTGTAGCTATTAACTATATTTGTAACTATTAGCAATGTTTATAGTCTAACAGGGAATGATTTTGGACAAGCTGAGTAATGAGTTTTTAAATGTTTTTGATAGTGGTAGAAACTGGTGTTTAACCAGTTATCCACCCAGAACTGTAAGAATTGAGAGAAAATGTGTACTTTCTAAAATTGATAGGGAAAGGAATTTGAAGATATTCCATATTATAGGATATATAATTTTTTATGGTATGCAATGATGTTTGCATGTGTATATACAAACCCATTCTAGAAACATTTTCAGCAGCTAGAAAAGTATTTTTCTGGGTCTGCATTTGTATTGGATAATCTAATCAAGTAAAAACTTTATAAGATTCATAACATACCTTGCATGAGGTGTGTTTGACATATCCCATTTCTCCAGAGCTCCATATGCAGGAATATGAATTCTTGAGTTTCTGCACTAGCAATTACTACTGAGCATCAGGAAGTGTTGGGAACAGTTCAAAACTTCTGAATTACTTTAGGGATGATAATCACGTGAGCCCCTGTGACCAGACGTTGTTCTCTGAGATCCCAGTCCTGATCACTCTACTCTCTGCGCCACCCGACGCTGTGTTCACATGAAATTAAGACTCAGAAACCAAATTTACATGAACTATTCAGCTGATTCTTTCTTTCTTTACTCAACTTTGTAGAGAACCCAGATTTCCAGCTTTGGTTCTAGCACATTTTCAGAGCTCCACGGTTTCTTTGCAATCGAGGTCTAGTTTTACATTTACTGATAATTTTTCATTCTCCTGTCTACCCAGAGCCTTTTTTTTTTTTTTTTTTTTTTCATGGATGGGCGTTTAAAATACCTCATGGAGAAACCATGTTTTCTTCACTGGAACTTGAATTGCTGAGGAGAGCCAGAGAGACTGGTTTCATGTCATACCTAGGTCAGTCTAACAGCTTAACACAGCTGTCTGCTCCCCCTTCTGTCCCCACCCTGGCATTTATTTATATTTATTTATATCCCCTGCTAAACTGGTTAAGGAACCTCAACAATCAGAAAACTAACCTTAAGGAAAAAAAAAAAAGTATGTTTTTTTTCTCCTGGTTTACTTCAGTGAAGTGCTTTGCTGAGGGAGCTGGTGCAGTGAAGGGTAGAGGAGAAGCAAGATAGTCCCTGCCTTGGTGGCAGGGGGTATCAATAGCTGATTATTCTCTGAAGTTTCCTGTCCCTCCTGACAATTCTGTACCTGTAAATCACACCAGACATTTTGATAGAACTCTTACCCTGCCGTGTTGGGTTTGCAGGGCTCAGATGTGAAACAGCAGCCTGAGAGCATGGTATGTCCCTTGTCCTCTTTGGGGATACAAGCTGAAATGAACTAACACCTATAGCAGATAACAAATAAATATGCATTTTATGTAAATTTAGGGCAAACCAGCTCTGGAATAATTGCTTCAAGTCGTTAGGAGAGCTGCTGTAGTGTAAGAACTGCAGAGACTTGGGGCGTTGATTGGCCGGGGTGAGCAACGCGCTGCGGATGTCAGCCAGGGGCTGAATTGTTGTGAGCATTAGAAAATTGCCTGCTGTGGGGACGGGCTTAATGCGCTATTATATGGCGTGGATGCAAATTTAATGGGCTTGAAAATGGAGAGATTGAGCCTGAAACCTGTAGGGCACGTCCTTGGCCCAAACTAACCCACACCACTTGTAATCAGGAGTCACTCTGCCCCAGTGGAAGGCATTAAACCAGTAGCTGATTAGACTCGGGACCCAGTTACTTAAAAGGGAGATTTGACTGGGCAGGTGACTGCAATGGCTTTTTGGTAATTTATTTAATATATTTCCTTTTTTTTTTTTTTCCAAGGAGCAGAGTAGCTGTGGGTTTAAATGCACGTGAAATACAAACCCAGAGTGTAAAAATGACATTTAGAAATAGCGTAACGATACAGACAATATTAAAAGAATGCAATTGGAGAAGGTGTCCTTCCTCAGGCAGTAATGGGATTGCCACTGCTGCTCAGCACATCACAAGAAAGTTTTATCTTAAAAGACCAAAATAATATCATTAACAGAAAATTAAACTTAAAGTCACCATGAACTATGGACTTAAAAGACCCTCAAGAAATGAAAACCAATTGTCTGTAGGAAAACCAGGAGGTCAAGTAGTCATTGACCAACCAAAAGCTGCACCGACTGCTGAAACGTACGGTACTTTCAAATCCAATTAACTGTTTCAAGCAGACAGTCCTCATTTTCACTTTCATCAGGAAGGGAAATTTGCAATCATATATTCCAATGAAAGTTAAGTTGTTTTGATCTGATAATTGTCAGATGTATTTATCTTAATTTGTAAGTTTCTAATGCTAAAGCTCCAAGCTGTTCAGATATAACAGAAGTACTGGGAAATGAGGTACAAAATGCTGGAATTCAAATTAACCAATAAATATATTTTAATATATATCAGCAGGACTCTAGAGGATTCCATTAATGTTGAAAAATAGAAAGGATTTAGGTTAATTTGGTAAGAAGGCAGGTCAGAACGTTTACAACAGTGGCATAGAATTGTATAGAGATGCAAAATTTTTCAAGAGAGCAGAATTTTTTCAAAAACGCTGACTCTAGCTGTCACAGCCCTGCCTTGGTTAAATCCAGGGGAGAGATATGAGGACTTTCTAATTTGCTTTCCCTCTATTTTAATAATAGCTGTGCATAAGTAATTTATGAAAGGCCAACCAGGCAGTGGGCAACAGAAAATTAAACTCATTTTATCTGAAAGCAGGTGGATTTCTATATATCATTAGCATGCATAGAATTCTCACAATGTTATTTCTCATACTGATGGAATGTAACCAAATAATATATGAGTTTTTTGCTTATGCACGAGTGAAATTTTTAGATAAAAGTGCCAGCCCCAATGGCAATTTTCTGCAAAACGAAAACTAATTCTGCGAAGCTTCTTATTACTGGGAAGACTCATTTGGCTTGCATTAGAGACTGACATAAGTGACTTTAGGATTTTACTAACAGATTAGATGAGATGTGCTATATGCAGTAATATCATTAGAGAATGTAGCAGCAGAAGCAGAAGAGTTTGTGGCACTTAAGGACACTGGCACAAGTAAATTGTTTTCATTTATGACAAGCTTTTAAATGATTTTTTTTTTTCCTCTCCTGATGAGAATGTTTTAGTTTTGGGTTTCCCTCACTCTTCCCCAAGATTGGAAAAAAAAAAGAGCTTCTGCCTAAATTATTCCTCAGGTTATTTCACCCACTGATACTAAATCTATTGTATATTCCTGCCTTATTACCCGTGTCATCTCAAGAGGCTGGATCTTTCTGAGGAAAACAACACTAAAACTAAATGAATGTATTGTCAAATATATTCTAATCTAAATGAGGAGAGAGAAGCAAACCACACATTTCTCTGCTTGCTGTATTTTCACTATTCATTAACAGAGATATATGTGGGATCTATGCATATATTATTCAAAGTATTTTAAAATGGTGACAAATGTGCTACAATTCTTTAAATTAACCAAAGGGAGCTTTCCTTTTCTTAACTTACAAAACTCTGTTATAAGAGCTTTTTTCTTTTAATTAAGATACCCAAAGGTACATCCCGCGTAAGGCCTTTTTCCATTTTTACATCTGGTTTAACAATAAATGGCATTTGCCACACAGTATTTTTCTCTGAGGCAAGGAGAAGGAATATCCGTATCTTTTATAGTATTATACCATGGTTTACAATGAGGATGAGGGAACTTTGTCTCAAAGTGAAACTTCCCGTTTTATTTTCTGATTCAAGGAGCAATAGTAACAGCTCCCAGGAGTTAGCAGGAGCTCCTCCTGTAGTGGGTTGTATTAGTTTGTGGTGGTTCTTTGTAGTTGGCAATGCATTTTATTCCCATTTGAATTTCAAAAAAGAGGGAAGACGTGACTGTGCTGTTGGAACCAATAAGCCTGACCCAAGTCATATGACAGCGATAGCGGTGAGGTCCTTTGTCCCCCTGGCCCATGGGAGGTGACCGTGTCCTGCTCTTCTTCAGCAGCTTATTCAGTTTCTTATATCAGCACTCATGTATGTCACACTTACATTACTTTTTTTTCTATTACATTACTTTTTTTTTCTTGGTTTACTCTGATAGCAAAGTTTATATTGTCCCCCATATTCAGTACTTCTAGAGCTATCTTGACTACTAAAGGCCATAAGAAATAGGAAAGTAAAACCTTCAGGTAAAGTGCATGGGTATAAATGCAAAGTGACCATGTTCACTTCAGCAAAGCTAATCCCAGAGCATAATGCTCTGCTTAAAAAGCAGAGTTTGGCCCAATGTAACCAAGATTGAAAACAGACTTGATACTGAAGAGAACCGTTAAGTTCTCTTCTCAGGTGAAAATGCTGGGCTCGGCCATACTCAAGCAAATGCAAAATCATTCTGCTGAAGTCAATAGATTTCCTTCAGCCTTCGCTCAGCACAAATGGGGACAGAGTTGGGCTCTGTTGTGACATGGACTCAGCTACTGTATTAAATGGTGACGATTAGAATTCAAATGGTGACATTCAAGCAGATGGATTGCAGGGCTCTTTATGCACTCTGGTTCATAATGTCCTTCCCTGTTGCAGTCATTACCCACTGTTAGCAAAGGTGTAAAAGAGAGGAAAGAAATAAGGAAAAAGAAACAGAAAAAACCCTAAAATTCCTGTACTGAGGGGGACAGACATATTGCCACCATCTGCTGAGGTCTGGCTCCTGCAGCACAGGAGAGCTGAAATACAAGGCCAGGTATATGTTCTCCTTCCAGACCAGCCCTTCTCAATTCTGTCTTGTACTTCTCTATCAAATGATCTCACCAGGGCTAATTTTCGTATGACATTAACACCTTGCAGAGAAACATAGGACAAGATGAACTGGTCTAGTCCTAGACCTCTAAATCCGTTTCTTGCAGTCACAGGTGTGCCAGGTAATTCTGATCGTAACTGCCTGAAATTCCATCTCAAAGAAAGTTAGGTTCTTTGACCCCATGTTCCCTATTGGAAAGCTGATCCAAGACCTCCTCCTGCGAAAAATTTCCATGACAAACCAAAGATAACAGCAAATTTAGAATCATAGAATCGCCTAGGTTGGAAGGGACCTTAAAGATCATCTCGTCCAACCATCAACCTAACTCTGACTAAAAAAAACCTAAGAAATAAGAAATAAAAATCACTAAACCATCTTCCTGAGGACCATGTCAACCCATCTTTTGAACACCTCCAGGGATGGCGCCTCAACCACTTCCCTGGGCAGCCCATTCCAATGCTTGATAACCCTTTTGGTGAAGAAATGTTTCCTAATCTCCAATCTAAACCTCCCCTGGCGCAACTTGAAGCCATTTCCCCTTGTCCTGTCTCCTGTGACTTGGGAGACGAGACCCACCCCACCTCTCTACACCCCCCTTCAGGTAGTTATTGAGGTCTCCCCTCAGCCTCATCTTCTCCAGACTGAACACCCCCAGCTCCCTCAGCCTCTCCTCATAAGACTTACTCTCCAGACCCCTCACCAGCTTTTGTTGCTCTTCTCTGCACCCACTCCAGCACCTCAATGTCTTTTTTGTTCCTGTGCTGTCTTCTCTAGCTTAATTAGCTGATATCCTTCTATTATCCTTGTTTTAAATTCCATATTACTTCTGGAACAGCACGGTAGACCTGGAGCTCTATCCTGCTATTCCATAGTCTGCCCAGGTACTTCCCGAGTCCTCTGGCATTATCCCATTGTACATTCACACAAGCCAGTCTCAGAAAAGCCAGTTCAGCTCCTTTAGCGCCAGGAAATGCTTTTTCCTCTGCAATATTCCCATTTACCTTTGATGTTTAATGGATACGTATTCCAAGGGTCTAGCACTCGTGGCATTAACCATTAAACTTCTGGAGGGTAATACAACGTATTGAAGTTGATTTTAACAGCGATTAGAGCATAGACAAAAGACAGAAGTGAGAAGAGAGAAAGTAGATAATAAAACAAAAGAACATTAGAGATTTTTTTCATTACAAATGGACTAAAAGAAGGTGTATTTTTTTCTCAATTTGCATCTTATTTTCTGTCATATTTTATTTCCTCCTTGGAACATTAAAGTCAAAACAGGCACATGGATATGTCTTTATATTTCCCCCGTTTTCATTTAAATATACAACATTTGAGAGCATCTGCTTTTTATTTGCAGCCAGCAATCAAAAAGTATTTCACTGTATTATTAAAAACTGAAAAAGAAATACTATATTTTTAATCTTAAGCGTTTTAAAAATGGAAGGAGGTACTTTCCAATAAGTGTCAGTAAGTAAGTCTAGCTTTAAGTTGCTTGTGTTGACATATTGCTGAAGGCTAAAAACAGCTTATACAGATTTTATTTGTTTATAGGGCAAATTATAAAATGTTCCACCAAAATAAGTAATGACAATTTTTGTCTACATAAATGTGCATGTAAATGTAATGATGTTTGTTGTCATTTCAACATGACTACCATTATTGAAATAGAAGAGCCAGTACTAATTCTTGCTGTCATATTTCTTAAAAAATGAAAATAAGGCATTTAAAGATGCGTCAAGGTTTTCAGTGTTGATCATTCATCTCCTGCATGCTCTTAGAATAACACCCTCAGCAAAACAGACAGACAAAAGCCAACTAGAGTTCTGCTTTCTAATCTCTTTAAGAAACATACATTTCAAGATATTTTCCAACTTCAGAGCCTTCCGAAACTCAGTGAGACCTTAATGAGTAAGACGTGAGGACTAGTCATTGTCTTAAAGGTTGTATAACCTGGGCATGGGATGAAAACCTGCAAAATTCTGCCATTGTTCTCATCAGCCAAAGGAAACCCTTCTATTTTCTTCATTTAATACCTGGAGGTTACCAACTGTGCTGTCGTGAGCTCTCTCCCACTGCCTGCAGTTACCTGCCCTTCCTTTCACACTCCACAGAAATTTCGTGATGTTTGCTTGAGAAAAATCTAAACATGTGACAACTGATACTATTCAATTCTTTTCAGAAGTTTAATTTATGAATTTTGCCTGGATTCTTACAGCTGTCACCAGTCACTCAACGTGGGCTGGTAAGACCTCGTGGTGGCCAGTATGCAAAGATGCCATCTACTTTGGGGTAGTGTCTTGCTGTGGTCTTCAGGGGTCAAGATCAAGAATGGAGCCAGAAAGTATAATTCCTAGATAATAATGACTATTTTAAGTAGGTTTTATGGATGAATCGATTTTAGAGTTGAGACATCCTGAATTTCAGTCTTGCCTCTCCTACCAAAGTGGGAAGTGCCTCTGAGAAGTGGGGTGTCACCTGGTTTTTGAAGGAATGTCTAATTTTTTGTGACTAACTAGCCATGCCTTTAAAAGGCTCAAGAATTCACATGCCTTGAAAATAATTTTAGCTTCAGAGAGCAGACATGTGAAGTCTTTGAAACCAGATGCCTCATGCGTTCCAGAAAGTAAAAGCAGGTTTTGATTTCTCTATGCCTCAGTTTCCCCCTGTTGCTGGGAGAATGAGATAGGACCTATGATGAGAGAGTGAGAGGGATACTAATTTATTACTATCAGTGAGGTACTTTGTGTGAATGATGCTAATTACTGTGGGCTTTTCCATTCTGAGGGCTCACAAAGAGTTGGGTGATGGGACAGGCAGAAGTCATGATGACTGTGACACAATTGCAATGACTCTATTCTGCAAGGCAGGGGCTGTCTCCTTCCAGTGACCTTCCAGAGCAGCAAACAGAGGTCAGGAACACTCCTGGAGTAGAAAGGTGGAAAAGGAAAGGCTGGAGGTATAGGTGCACCTGGATCTAGGAGCTCTGTGCTGGATTCTGCCTCACTTAATCCAACAGACCTTCTGTGAACTAGAAAACACATCTCGGAGTGAGAGGCAAACACAAAACCAGCAAGAGACACATCATTATGAGACTGTTTTGGGGGAAATAACTCTGTTATGGGTCCTTTACATAGCTCTGATCATAAAACTCATGAAAATACTAGAAAACTTTTCTTCTTCCTTTTTAAATTGATGGACTCCCCAGATAGTGCTTTAATTCTTCATGCTCCTGATGCGGTATTTTGTCGAGCAGTTTCTGAGAAGCCAGCACCACAGTACGCTCACCGATTGCTACTGTCATCAGAAACTTTCCCACCATCTTTCGTCTTACGCAAATTTAATTCCAAACACACCACTTCATGCTTTATTATCTCACAACGGCAATTGCATTTGGCCCTTTGATTCATCTGTGGAGAATGCATTATGAGGCAAAGCATAAATATCATAAAATGGTTAGTTCATGGGGCTTCTAATTTCAGGAACATCACAAAATGCTAATTCGTAGTCTTCAAACTGGCACAAAAAATATATTTCAGTCAATGTCGGGAGGGTAAATCCCTGCTCTCGTCCTTCACTGGGAAAAAGCTGCAGCTTAAAGAAACTTAAAAGCTGTAATAAAACTTAGAGCAAACCAACTTGCTGGACTGTTTGTCTACATTTCAGTGTATTCTGAGTGAAAAAAAATGTAAAGAGACCTCAAAATAGTCTGTGATGGGAACTAAAGTAATAAGAAAACAGGTTGCATTTTTTTCTCTTTCACCTGCCCTATATTTTGGGGTGCAGTTGTTTTCCCTTTGGTGTAGTTCATCTTAAACAGATGCACAGCTGCACCTTCAAGGTAATTTGCTAATTGTGCAAGGAAAGAGAAAAGCCATTTGGGCAGGACCTAGAGGCACCTGTGTGAGTTGTGGGGAGCGTTGGGAAGTCTGGGCTGGAGAGAAGAGAGCATATGGAGTAAAAAAGATATGAAATACCCTGTTTCCAACCCCACTCCTGGTGAGGATGGAGGAGGCACACAGTGCTGATACGTACGTGTGAAAACTTCATCCACAGATGTTGCTCTGCCGATTTGTCCTTCTTTTCAAGTATAATTCATCTTGAAGATTCACAGACTAGGCACATAGATAGCTCTATTTTGGCTTATATGTAACACCGTAAGTAGCAGAAGAAGTTTAGACAGAATTTTACAACTGTTGGAGACAAGTGTGGGCTGTGCCTGTGGGAAAGAAGAAGGATGAGGCAGGCTGCTGGGCTGGTTCCTGGTGGATCAGTGGCTCTTAGTGCCTTGTTTATGAATTTATGAAAGGATCTTTGCAGAAGATAACTTCCTTTTCAGCAGTTCATCAGGCACTGAATACTACTTTTCAATTTTCTGACACACTTGCCCTTAATTCCTTTATTTCTCTATTATAACAAATACATTGTGTTGTTTGGTGTTCTCTGCATCTTTCCAGCAGTGATGTGAGGCCATTATCTGAGATGGTCAAAAGTCCAGTGCATGTTGAACAGCTCGGAGTGAGCTGATTGGACCCGGGGCTGGTGCCCTGCAAGAGCAGCCCCAGTGTGACACACTCCTTATGTCCCCTTGGGTCTGGTCCCCAGCATCCTGAGCTGCATGAGAGCCCGGGTGTAGGTGAGAACGTAGGACTCGTACACCACAGAGGTTGCATTTTGCTTTGTCTCTGCAGATGGTAGGTAATTTGGGGCCTAAAGGAATTGCAGACACAGCAGAGGAATGGTTTTCTTGCCAATTAATTATAAAACTTTTCTAAAATCAGGATGAAATCATCCCGTTACACAATAAAATTTTCTAGGTGTGCTTCTTTGACCCCCCATGTCTGGTAACAAGCAGAGCAGGTTCAGCACGCTGCTGTTGGGATGGATGTGGCCCTTTCAGGGGGAAAAAAATGCAGGTTCACCTACTTAGTTCATCTTTCTGGTACTCTAAACCTGAAGTGAGTTGCTCTCAACCATAATTTTCAGCAATAAAAGCAGCATTATTTTTTTTGGTAATTGGCACTCAGAATGACTTGAAAAGTCATGAAGTTAGATTCTGGGCTGGGGTGAGTCCAACCTCCTTCTGCTGGGACGCAGAGATGTATGATTTAGGGTAGGATGTAGCTCGTTCTCTCTCCAGACTGTTTCTGCAGCACAACTATTGGATTCCTGTCCCACCTCCTCCTGCTGTCCTGGGGCCAGTATAATCATGTGTGTGTGTAGGAAAACACTGGCTCATCCTATCCTTTTTTTATTTTTTTCTTTAAGTTGGGAACAGCAATCGGAGCAGGGAAGAAATGGGATCCCCCACCTACTCCAGGCAGGGCTGCTTTTTAAATTTTGGCTCATGCCTGCTGAGGAGCAGAACATTCCTTTGTGTACCGTGGCAACCTTGGGTTTTGTACCGGCTATCAAAACTGCCGAGTTTGTAATTTTATTCTCTACAAATCATCATTGTTATTGACTCTTAGATGAAAAATTTAGATATGTTACTTTTATGAAGACTGGAAGGAAAATTGAGTCTGTATCTTCAACACCAGCAGAGAGTTTGTAAATTGTATTAGGATGGAGTTTCTGAAATCCGGTCAGTGCTGTAGATTATTTTATACATCAACGGAAAGGAGTAAAGTGTATTTATTACAAGGTGCATTTAAATTTTCAAACCTGTAGGTAAACTTTAACTTCTTAATATTAATAACATTGCATTGGTAGGAAAACAAACTTGCTCACCTTGTGTTTTTATATTTTCTTTAATTTTGGATATTGCAAACAACATAGCATGGAAAGCCGCAATAGCCTATGATTCCTAATATTGGGTAAAGCACAAATATAAAATATACTTGAAGCTCAGCTCTAAGTAGATTATAAACATTTAATATAGAATGTTATCATAATATTCAGAGCACCAAATTGCAGACTTCTGTCACCCACTTTCAGGCATGCTTCTGAAGATCATAGTTAATTCTGATGATTTATGGTAATGCTGTAGCACTATCATATGCAGCATCAGAAACCACTAACAAGCTTAGTATAAGCTTGGACTGAAATGGTTTGAGGTTTAAATTTCTGTAACGATTATAAACTAGAGGGAGTGAAATCCCACTTCAGCAAAAAAATAAAAGCGTCTTGTTACAATTCAATATTGCATCCTCTCTCTCTCTCCCCCTCTCATTCCAACCCCCCTCACTTTCTCTTCTCTCTTTAGCTTCTCTGAGGAGCCATATTTGAGAAAAGTAATTTTAAATTGTGACTGGCATTTTTAAATTTAAAAATAATCCTTTTTGTATGGTAATGCGCTTTATAATTAGGAGACACAATGTTAGCATTTATTGGAAGTAGAAAAAAAATAAAAAAAGCCAGGCTGAAAAGTATTAAAATCAACTAGATTTTTTTTGCCCATTTCATTTGAAATGATAGCTATTTATAAAACACATCTGATGACTTTGCCAACCCTTTCCATAAACATTTTAATAACGCGTGTCATCTTTGACTCTCTCAGGGATCCCGTGGGCTGCAATTACCATAAGATCTGTTTCAGAACTCACTCTGAACTTAGGGTTAGCACAAAGCTAACGAAGGAGTGCAAAGAGAAAACATTCCCACCCAGAAGTTTAAGGGATGTAAATTGCAGTGCTCTTGCTTCAAAATTAAATCGAAGGAACTAGAGTAAGTCACAGTTGAGAACCTACCCTTGTGTGGCCCTCTGCTCTCTCCTGTGCCTTCGTGAGGACACACTGATGGCTGACACTACACTCCAAATAAAGAACTTTAGCAACCTTGTCATTGGTTTGGGCAAAACTGGAGATTCCCTACTGCCAGCAGCCAAAATTGCTTTTTTCCCCCCTAGGCTTATGAAAATGTAAAAACTACCCAAGATTTGGAAAGGATTTGAATGTTTACGTTCTTGGACATCAAATTTGGTAACAACAATCAAATCACAGTATCTGAATATCTTCAAGAAAGCTGTTTTTGAAAGTTATCCCAATTTGGGCAGGTAAAAAAAATTATAAACGACCCCTGCCTTCCCCTTCACCCTACCCCCCCATGCTGTCATTCATCAGAATTAAGGTCAATCAAAACAATGCAATGAAAAACAGCTAGATTTTTCCTTTTTTTTTTTTTTTTTTGGCAAAACTTGTATTAAACTGATTGTTGTACCTTGGTGTGAGCTGTTTGATTTTGCTGAGTTCTGTTGCTTGTTTCCCATCTTTTAGAACACAAATCATGAGGAAGCATCAATGAGAACTTTATCACATTGGGCCAAATGCAGGTATAGCTATTGGCTTCAATGGGGCTATGAAATATTTTAAGGCAAGAAAAGAATCCCTATCAATTTTTTGTGATTTATTGAAGCCGAGCCACATTTTGTTTACAGTAATCCTAATTGTACCTTCATATAATTTTTTTTCTCCCAAAAGCTTAAAAATAGGAATCTCAACTTAAACAAAACTCCTAACTGTTTTCAGTAGGAGATTTCAGAGAGGAGATTTCCTTTTCCCAAGGAAGTTCTGTAGAATTTGTCATCTGAACCCAGCAGCCTCAGGAGGTGCTACAGTAGTTGGTTGTACGGTGATGGGTTTTTACCTCTATCATGGGGAAACTGGTGCCACCACCCCACAGATCATGGGTTCACATACTTCAGAACATCTCCCACTTAAAGCAGCACATGGAATCTGCTGCCCTTGAAAAGCTGAGAAAGGGAATCAGCTCTTCTGGGATCTCAACCCGTGTCTCCCAGTTGTTCATTTGCTGCCCAGGCTGCCCATGTGGCCAACGGTCACAGCTTTTCATTCTGGAAACGGATCTAACCGGTTCTGTTTCTTTTCCTCCATCAGCCTAGTGGTGATGTGGAAAGGAAGCCACCAGGTTCTGTGAGGTTTGGGAGGGCTCATCATCCGGTGTTGAAATCCCGACTCCACACGCTCCAGCTTTCTTTTCAGGATGTCACTCTCCCGCCTCCACACTCACCACCAAACAAACATAGAAATCTACTACTGTTCTCCCCATGCACTCCATTTTCTTCCAATCTGAGAGCCATTTGTGTGTATAATTGAAAATTAGCAGTGCAGCTGTTTGAAGAGAGTAATTTATCACAGCACATTGTTCGCTCCTGACACTTTAGACCTGGCTCTAACAAGGCAGTGGTTGCTGGGGGTTGAGCTGCAGAAAGTGATTCGGCTGTAATGCCGCGTTTCCCCTGCTTTGTTGCTAATTGTAGCCTCTTTTTCTCCATTGAATTGGGAGTTGAGTAAAAGAGCTTGTTTGCTCTGTGCGACGAGGCTGCCAGGGCCGCTTGGGCTATTATCACAAGATACTCTTGATCTTTTGAAAAGCAGGAAATAGAATTTTTCTCCAACAGGGAAAGTAATTTGCGATGCGTCCATTAGTTCTTCATTAAAGCAAGATTAAATTGCACGGCAAATCACATCTGTGTTTGGATGATTAAAGGGTGGCATTTTAGAGGCCAAAACTAATTACTAGCCAAAATGAATGGGAGTGAAAAAACAGTCATGTTTTTACATTAGATAGTGTGGCTTGTAATTAGATTCAAGCTAATTCCACTATTTCTTCTCATTTAATGAGATGAGCCTGTCCTCATCTTTTTCTAGGCCATGCTAACAGCCCCAAATGTATAATTTTGATAATACTGAGAGTTTACTTTATTGAAATTTCTTAGCTACCTGCCACAAGTGACTGTTCTGTCTAGTGGTGCTTCATTATACATCGACACAAGCTCCCGTGCATGGCCCAAGCCAGCAGCTCCAGCAATCTCTCTACATTTATACCTATATATATTTACAGAACTGTGAATTCGTGTCTCTGTATGTACACACACATATATAAATATAATGCCCATGATATGTCTATACAGTTTTTGTTAAATGAATACAGGAATATTTGAAAGGGTATCAAAGGAAAGGAAGATAGGTCTTTATGTATCTGGAAAGTACAAATCCCCATGGAAAATTCCTTTAATTATGGAGATTTGTGGAGGTAGTCGTTCTTCAGCCACGAGAAGAAGGAGGTAAATAGGTGCATCAAGTGGTGAATGATTGAAATAACATAGGTATTTCCTAGATTTAAAAAAGGAGGTTCTGGCATTTGTTATTAAAGCAATAAAAGTATCTCAAAAGACACTTGAAACTGATAGTTGAATTCCAAATGACCTAGTAGTAGACATACTATATTCCTAAGATGAAAAATTATTGTTTCTCATAAAGAGAGGTTGCCAGTGAAATGTGGTGCTATTTCTCCTCTTTTGGGTTCCTTATTGTGAAGGAAGGAGATGCAGAGGGCCACGAACTGGATGAATATAAGACACAGAGAATAGGTGTTGCACCACGATCCTAGTCCCTGGGGATCCTCTGGAGAACAATAGCATGGAGACATGTTACTTCTTCATAAAATGTCATTGCAGTTACTCCCCGAGACCAAGACTTGGCCAAGTCTTGTCTTGACTTCCCTCCCACACCTCTAAGAGGGTGGTAGATGGAGTGGGGCAGAGGGGAAGGAGGAGGGCAGAGACTGCTCTATAAAATGCCTCTGATCCTCCCGTTTCCAGAGTGGTCACTGGAATTGGGGAATAAGCTTGTAGCTAATTCCTGAAGACTGGAATACTCTCTGTGCTCACAGCTCCATACCCAGCAGAGCATTCAGGAAGGAGCTTTGAGGAGATCAGGCTCTGAGAGGTATGCATAGAACACACACCAAAGAGCGTGTCAGGAAGACAGACACCTTGAGGAATTTATAATTTAAAGGCTGGTTCTGCAAGTTTTCCATTACTGGCTGCTCATTTCCTTCCATGAGCATCATCATATTGTCATTTTAATACCTTTAACCTAAATGTATAATCAGGCAGTTGCATGGACTTTAGTACCTTCTTTTGAGCATACATTTGATGAATGAGTGTGTATTTCCTTTCTCTTCCAATTCCCCAAGTGCTTTTTTAGACATCACCAACACCATTCTAAGGGGAAAATGCCTTTGTCTGTATTTGCCCTGTTCTTACCATTCCCTAAACATTTGCTGTTGGCCTTTGTCAGGAGAGTGAACTGCAGAAGAGACCTTTGGTCCTGTCCAGGTTGGGAATTCTTCTGTTCTGCACTGCTCACTGCAGGTTGCTCCAAATAAACCATCGTGGAGGACTTGAGAAAATGCTATGAACTAATGTATAATGCATATGGGCATGCAGAGCTCTACTTTCATAAAACAAATTCTCATTTTGAGCAATATCAAACCTTCCCACTAACTGCAAAATCCTTAGTAATTTATTAGGGCATTTTTTGCTAACTTTTCTTTCTATGCCTTACTGTCTTCTATGAAACTTAGGACAGTCCATTTGACTCTTGCATTCTTTCTGCTAGTTCATTGGTTTATATTCACGGTAGAGATTTCTATTGAAGGGGAAATTTGTAAATGAGACATGAAGCTGCCTCCTGGCAGAATACTGTAGGGGTGATTAAACTCACTTCTGATTCATTTTTAGAGATTCCAGGTTTCTTCTAGAGAAGACAATGTGTTCCATGATCACCAGTTTCATCTAAACTTACTCTTGATGTTATGCAAATCCAATTGTGAAAATACTGCAGAAGTTCTAGGGAAGGAAAAGGTGAGCTTCTGGACTGCAAAGCTCAAAATACCATTCCAGAGAAGAGAAATCCCCCTTGATCAGAGAGTCCTTTTCCGCTTCTCACTCAGGAGCTTTAGACACCTTGGCCACAAGGGCCGACTTGATCACATTTTGCCTCACAAAAAGACTTTTCAGAGACTAATTGTGGTTGATTCTCTGAGCTGGTAGTTATCCCTTTTGTCTCATGGAATTTCTGTCATGAATTTCATTTTTTAAAATTTTTTATTCCTTTTTTCTTCTTTTTTTTTTTTTTTAAATCTGTTAAGAATGTGCTTTTAGTGACTCAAGTCTCTGCTACGTATTATTTGCGTTATAATGGATACGAAACTTGCAGCTTGGTTGTAAGGATTATTTAATGTCAATGTAATAAGCAGGAATTGCACATGGGACAATTTTAAACAATATTTCAAAGTTAAAATAAAATTTTATTGCACGTATAACATAATTAATGTTCACTCTATGTTACATCTTATCAAACTCATAGTCATCCTTCTTCTCCAATCTGCATATTAAGAAAAGAGCTGAAAAGCTTGGTATTTTGGATGTTTTGCCTAAAGTACTTTTCCTTACCCTTTATCAGTTCTAGGGACTCATGCCATTGCACCTGCATTTGAATTCTCTTAATTATAGGGAACCTTGCTTGCTAAAACAATAAGAGAAATGTGTCCATTTATCATTGCTTGTAGCTAGGAAAACCATGACTGACGTTCCTGCAGATATTCTGGCAAGCTAAAAGGCTTCTTACAGCTAACAGGAGTGGCTAAGAATCCATCTGAAGACAGAAGGGACCTATTTTGTTCCAAAGACAGCTTATATTTTCAAAATTGCCGATTGCAGATCTCAAAACTTTTTAAGGCCTCTGCTGACCTCGAAAGCTTCCTGAAATAACGGAACCAAAGTCTGGAATAACAACCCTTAAATTCTGCTTGAAAACCATTTATATATCCTGTATTTTTGGCTTCCTAACGTATCTCTATACAATAGTATATGCAGCCCTGGGTCACGTAGTTTTCTAAAGAATATACTTAAAAATGAAAGATTTGTAGGTTGTGGAGCAGTTAGTTTTGGCTGTGGCAGTGTTTTCCAGAGTGTTTTCTACCCAATATCACCCTCAATAGCAATTGGAGTATGTTTTGTTTGATATTTCCAGATTCCCTGGGACTGGTCTGTCAAAATGGAAGCCTTCCAGATGAATAACAAGCATTCCCACCTTTTTCTTTTTTTTTTCATCTTTCTGGATGAGTTGTAAACAATAACTTTGGGGCTCAATCTTCCAACTCTATGCATGCAAATGTCCAAATCACTTCACTACAGTGAGCTTGAAAGCCCATGGTACAATAAAATACAGGTCATCATTTTTTTAATCCGTAAACAGAGGATCTATAAGAAGGTACAATTCATTCTGAGACCTAAAGAAATAGTAAAAGACCACATTATCTTCCTTCCCCATATATGCAAAGGTCAAACGTTCAACTGCTTTAGTTGGTTTTGGTTGTTTTCCAGAGAATGAAGCAAAGATGTAAATGCCGTTACATATTTGTGTATATAGACACATACTTTCATTTTTCTTTAATTATATTAAAGAAGTCATGCCATTTGATGACCTTGTAGTCTATGTGAGATACAGTAGGACTTGACAAAGAAACAGATGACATCTAGCAGACAAAGAACAGAAAGAGAAATATATACCAGATTACTAGATGACTGGATTTTTCAAAGGATTAACAATTCACAGAATTACCACATTCCCTTGGGGGTCAGATAACCAACAGGTGAGCTGGGAACAGGGACTTCTTTACTCTATCATAAGTATTTATATGAGTGTGTTTATATCCATCTGTAGGATGTCTGGCCATCGCTGGAGAAATACCAGGGCACCCGTGAGTTGTGAAGAGGGATTTGTAAGAAGAGAGGACGGTTTTATGCAGCAGAAGGAAGGGCTTTCTGGGCAAAGGTGCCATGGGAGGCAGGAAGAAAGGAGAGTGGCTTATGAGGACAACAGATTTAGCAAGATTTAGCTGGAAACAGGGAGGGGGAGCCAGTATCATCTGACTATCCGTAAGTGAAATCTCAGGAATAAAATTTTCTTTGAGGCAGAATCATTTATCACGATCTTGGCATTTGGGGAACATACTACAATTTAAAAAGTTGATGGGAACTTCCAGTAACAAATTCTGTGCTGTGACAAGTAATATTCAGGTCACACTTCTCCTTTGAAGTTTTAATGGCCACTACAATTTTCTGTTAGTCACTCACTTATGTTTGAAGTGAGCGTGCAAAGCCTTGGCTGTCTCCATTTGTCTCTAACTACTTTAGAAGCTTCTGAAGGCACCGAGCTCATAAAACTGCAGGCTTCAAAGAGCTTATTCAAAGATTCCATTCTGCTGCTGCCATTTATCAAAGGGGCGCTTTTAAAATATATATCTCTTTATAATAAAATGTTTTTTAAAATATAAACCTGACAGTGGGGATGATTGAAACAAAATCTCTATTGGCTTCAATGGCAGCAGAACTGAGTTCCATGGTTTTAAAGATAACGTTTATATTTCTACAAATAGTGTTACATTCAAGTTAGTTGATAATAAATGGAATCAGAATTTATTTTTTCCTCATATTTTTTTCCCTATCCTAATTTTTTGGAACTTCAGTGTGAGTTTAAACTTGAACTTTAAATCAAATTTTAAATTTAAGCCCATAATACTGAAAAGTATTGTCTCTCCCGAAGAAAACAGAAAGTCACTGTTTCCACATAGAATTCATCCTCTTGGGCAGGTGGATACCTGAAGAGTCGGGAGAATGTTGAAGTTAGATTGTAATTTATTAAAAAATTGGATGAGAATTCTGTCGTATGTCAGTCCCTTGACACATCTTTCAGAGATCTACTACATGATGCTGGATAAATTCCATGGCATCGAGTTATTTTATATCCCCTTTAAACAAGAGTAATACTACGTCACACCAAGGTGGCCCGCTCTCTTGGCCAACACACTTCCCCAAAAACCAGTTGACTTTACAGTTTATTAAATCAGCCCTTTAACTCCTCATGTGTAAAGACTCATGGCCTGGGGGTGAAGTGGTAGCAGATATCTGTGAAATGGAGACGATACCAACCAGCAATGATTTGAGAGATGCACCTTCATGGTTGGAGAGTGCTCCTACTCCTTTATCCCGACAGCTCGGGTGCTCGTTCTGGTGGCCATCGTAACATCACAATCTGTTGCCATGGAAATGGCTGTGATTTTGAAAATTCCGCTTTATGTCTTCACGATGAAATCAGACACACAAAAAAGATAACAATATTTTTTTTCTGAAATAAAATTATTAGTTTAGAATAAGATTCCCTACAACAGAAAATATATTGGAATACCTAAACGTACACATCGTGGTCTCTATAGTTCAATTCTGAAATACGCTCTTCTTTGTGAGACAATCCCAAAATAAAACCCAAAGAGGTGCAATTTTGATAAAATCTGAGGTACAACCTGTGACTGGTTACTTTGGTGGATACTCTTAGGTGGAATTTATAATCTATTTGTTATAATCTGTTTATTGTAGGATTAGATCTGCGGAGGGCTTTGTTTTTAAAATGGGTCAACAATTGTTCAACAAGATGACTTGGCAAAAATACCTTTTCTTTATAATAAACTGGTGGATAAGATCATAGTTATGGTTCAGACATAGCTCATGAATCTCTGTAACGTGAGGCTGATCATACCAAAGGTCTGTGGTAGAAAGAATAAGGAGGCCAAAGCAATTATTGCAGTAAATTGACTGAATATTTTGAGTGTTATAGAAAAAGTCGTCTTTCCAAACAGTAGTGTTTGCAAACAGTTACAGACATGAACTGCATCCACTAGAAATACATGCTTTGGCATAACTATAGAAAACAGCATTAGAAAAAGGTAAAAAAAATGATAAATTGGTTTTCATAAACGGAGGACAACTGTAAAATGTTTCCAAAGTGCTCCACGAGGATGGATGGATGGAATGAAGTGCCTGGCTAAGCTGGCACCATCCTGTCAGACCTCAGCTTTAATTCCACTGTGTGGACATCAAACCCAGCAGCAGGGACACGCACCGCAAAGCTTGGCTTTTCCCCAGTTCTAGCATTGGGTCTCATACATTGTACTTCCTTTCTGCACTTTGTAGGACCTGCTTAGATCATGCAAACATGCACCACTTGGGCAAGAATTGTTAAGGTGTAAGAGCAGACACACATATATGAACAAAGAGCTGGAGGACAAAGCTGTTGTCACACGGGAGCGGTTCTCTCTGCAGCTCTAAATACATTTTCGAAGCAGGATTTTGTACCTGATTAGTTCCTGGCTGTAAATTTCAAAATAAATACTGGCATTCGGTGACAGATAATTGCTAGAGGCGTTATGAACCTGACCACTTACTGGCAAAAGCAAAAGCTTGTTTCATAACTTAAACAGAATGGGAACCCTTATGTCTGGGGCATTTTGAATCATGTTACAAGAAGATGAAAATAGCACTTGAAAAAATGCAACTGGGAATTCCGTGTGAATTTGGGCTGAGGAACAGGCTGCAGAATCACACCATCAGCTGTGCCTGTTGGGTAGACCATGTCCAATGACTGGGGCTCAAATGTCTTAAATTCCACAAGCACTTTAAGTTCTTCACGTGCTTTTAGCAAAAGGTAACACATTGATATAAATTCCGTTTTGCTGAACTGGTAACACCAAAGGAAAATTAAGCAGTTAAAGGAATAGTTACTGAATAAATGTAGACATCTACTAAGGTAATAATAAACTTACTGTTGTAAAAACAAGATGGGGGTCCAAAGACAGTGGCAGATACCTTTTGAAGTGCAGAAGTATTCCTATTTCATATTTTTTTAAAAGCCATTAGTTTGAGTAGAGCCAACTTAGTAAAGGAGGTTCAGAAATGTTATGTCTGTTCTTAGTAGATACCTCTTTCCAAATTTTCTCTTTAGCCTTAACCCAACAAAGAAATTCAAAGCCATCAAAATGCCACGACCTGAATCTTTAGGGTTCTAGAAGAAGAACAAGTGATTATCTCTGGACTGCTTCTCTGAAGTAAAACTAATTAGTCCCCTGCTTTGAGAGACAGACTGTACTGCATATGACAGGGACCAAATGTCAGAAAATAGTTTATGATACTAACTACTGCTTCACTAGCAAATTCATCAGAACACCAAAGGGGACAGTTGTACACAAGGGGACCCTTTGAAAAGGACCATTACATGCTGAGGTTCCCAGGTAGCCACCAGTTGCATGAGGTCTGAGGACAGTGGGACTGATACGCTACAAGGGGGACTGGGCAGGAAAAAAACCTTTATGGAAGTTACAGAAACAAATTATCAATTGTTTTTAAGTCAAACCACAGAAACCCCTCAAGAAGCTTATATAGGATGGATCTTCCTACTAGCTGATGACCCAGTGGTGCAATCTTCTGATCAACCCTCATTTGAAATACTGAGATAGGATAGGATAGGATAGAATAGAATAGAATAGAATATGCAGAATAACAAAGGCTTACCAGAATTTGGCCAGGATGGGATTCCATGCAAGTTCATAGATAATGGCCTCCATGTTACAATTGCCTCATTTTTGTAATTCAAAATTTATAATATCAGTGAAAGTATAACACACCCTGGCTTTTATGGTCACAAGTACTAGAAGAAAAATCAACATACATACCAGAGAAATTGATTTTTTTTTAAAAACCAGAGTATCAACCACATAATACCTGTTTCTTAAATTGAGGGCGTCACTTATTAGAAATATCAGATCTGAGACTTAGAGGCCAAAGGAAAAAAAAAAAGGATTATTTTTCTTATCCAATCTCACAGGGTAATTGCTGTTTGGGGTGATGAATCCTTCAGGAAACTGCTTTTTAGACCTTTCCTTGCACGAAGCAATTATTACATTGGCCTATCTGGTTTGCAAAGGTCTTATCCACCACCTTCCCCTCGGGTTACATTTCCAGGAGCGCCCTGGAGCACCTGGCTCCTTCCTTGTGTCAGACTCTGTGGGTGCCCTCCCAGTGCCTGGACATCGCTGCTGGTGAGTCCTTCCTTCCTTCCTTCCATCCCCAAACCATTCACTCGCCGTCCTTTTTACATACTGGGCTCTCGTGGCTCTTTTCTCCACATCTGTCTTCCACGCCTCTATTAATTCTTTCATTCCTAGAGTGAGAAGACAAGCAGAGAGGAGGTATTTTGTTGTTCCACTGCCTGCTGGTAATAGCTTTGTTCTGTAGACAATTGCAGATCATATTGAAGCTTCTGCTTCTGCCAGCTCTATATCTGAGCTTCATGTATTCCCTGATTAGCTTTCTTTCTCATCTGATTCTGCTTAAATCTGTAAATACCTATGCATTTATGCCTAGGACGTTCTTTGAGGAACTGTGGAACTGATTGGATGGATGTATTATTCAAAAGTTTCCATGTCACAACCAAAAAGACAAACGACACCAACCTGAGAATAAAACCTTGCTTCGTTTGGCTCCCGGTGGCATCTGCAGCAGTTCTCCTGGGGTGAGCTATTCCGAGGATACACAGAAGCACGCGTGACTTTGATGTTGCTATTATGGTGAAGCCATTGTGACAAGAGCTGTGACTAGTTTTCATAAAGATAGTTTGAAAAGACAAAACCAGGACATGGGCTTTACTTCACAGGTAGGTGAAAGAAGGCAAGGGGCACAGCTAGAGAAACCAGGAACCAAGAACAGCCAGCTAGAGAAAGTTCGGTGATCAAAGTCAAGGAAAGGGTGGGTTTTTTTCATGAAATTTGCCATTAGAGATATTGAGGAGGCCTATGTATTAAATTCCTGAGTTTTGAGGCACTGTAATAGAGCTGTCAAACAAAGATACAGAAAGTGCTACTGTTTCCACCAGACATGACAAGCTAAGGATTCCCAACAAAGTACGCTGTCGCGGCCACCTGAAGAGGGATAATGAAAGTGATTACATCAGCAAAGAGGAAGGAACAATCCAGGTAAAGAGTTGGTGGCTGTTTGATCTTGGAGGGTTGCTGTTACCTCCAGTGCAGTCATCCAAAGCTGTCTAAAAATTAAATAGGCTAAAAGAACAAGAATGCCTAGGATTTCTTCCAGGAATTTCTGTAGTTACCTACTAGGCATCAAAGGAGACTTCTTTTGAACCTTCAAATACACAAGGAGGTCACATGCACTCGTGACTGCAGATTTGGTAACCTATTATTCATTATTTTCTTTTATTGATTGTTTTACAGTCCCCAAGGCGTGTGTGTTGCTTTCTGTGCTACCAAAAAAAAAAAAAAAAGGTTCTATAAAATCTGGGGTTTTTTTACAGGAGTAACAGCAGTTGCCTGTCGTTGTTAATGACAATGCCAGCCTATTTTTTCCCTATTAACTCTGATTAGGAGGTCTCATATGAATATTAAGCCCAATTTTTTACAATAACTGGTGTCCTGCAACCAGGAAAAAAATGTCAGGCTGACCTAAGACATTTTCTTATTTAAAGATTACCTCTAAAAACCTAAAATCACAGCAGATTAATGAATTGGCTTAACCACTCTTAATTTTTTTAGAAGAGACCATTAGATGGAATACTTGCGTTATACTGACATTCAGGACAAAGAGACAAGCCAAAGTAATGAGAAAATTGTGGAAAAGGAAGGTATCACCTGCAAATATAAGTAGCTATTAATTATATAGCTGTAATTAGAAAAATAATATTCTTGTTTTATAACTCTAGGTGGCAGCAGTGGAACAAAATAGAAAAATGTATGATTATGATTATACTTGCTGACTGTTAATACAAAATCCCTTAATTAAATACTGCTGATGGTGTTTCTTGACCCAGTATTTCTTTCATACTCTAGATGGCAGCAGCATCACAAAATACAGAAAAATAAGATTCATTGTATTCCTGCTGTGCCCAAATATGCAACCACTTCAAGTTTTTGAAGGTTAAAGTTGGAGAGGTTGAAATGCAGCTTTCCCGAAGGCACTTTCCTACCACAAAAGGAAAAAAAAAAAAGCTGAGAATGGCTGTTAAATATTATGTGCAATTAGAGGTAAATCACTTCATGTGTTCAGTTTTGGAATTTTAAGTTTTTGCATATATCTGTTCAGAGGGACTTCATACGAGTAAGTCTGGTGAAAGGACTGTGAAGTGAAAAGAAGGCATTTGCTTTAGATTGTACAAAGTTTTGGTAAAACCGTTTTTGAGTATTATTTGACTAAAAAGCATCACAGGTGCCAGCTGAGCAGAAGGCTGATGCGGAGGTAGCAGCAGGAGGGACTGGAGGTGGAACCACACAACCTCAGCTCCTCTGATGGAGACAAGGTCCCAAAAAGGATGGAAAGCTCAAGCAGTCCAGGAATGCCTTCCTATCGAAATCGTTACTTGTTTGGTGAGTTGAAATAAAATTCTACAGAGAGTTAATTATTTAAGTGTAGCAGCTTTGTTGTTTGGATGACAGCTGGCTGGTGTGTTATCTTCAGTCTTGGAAGCTTCTTGAGGGTTAAGAAGGGTGTCACCTGGTCCAGTTTTAATGGTGTTGGGAGCGTGTTTTATCAGCCACAGAGTATTGCCCACTGCCATGGCAGGGTCACCCTACAGAGGTGACATACTCAGGGAGTGTGCCCTGTTCAAAGGTGCAAATCTGTGTGGTGACCAACTGTGATGCGTTAGTGTCATCTCTGAGTAGGGCAATGTGGGAGACACAGACACTAATTGGGAACCCACCAAGTTTTTCCTTGAGCAATTAATATTCACTCAATATAGAAAGGTTCTTGGTCTGTGCTGCTTATTTAAAAACTAAACAGGAAACTAAAATTGAGCTGGTATCAGCAGTATTAAACTAGTGAAAGTTAAGGCGTTGCACTAACTGAGTGAATACCTACACAAGTATTTTGTTATGTAAATAGGTGTTTGTCAGGTATTGATATATCAGATTGGAATTAAGTAATGGAATTAATGAAATCATAAGATCATCAGTTCCAAAGAATGACTGTAATCTCTACATAATTCATTACGAGCTCTTTGGTTATAAACCCTCAACAATTTCATCTGCTGCATCTGTAACTCAGGAGTGGTTAAGATTTTGACAGGGAAATTAAAAAAAACTCTGACACAGATATGAAGGTCTCCTTCCATTTCAGTTCCTCTGTAGTGGTTAATACCTTCCTTTTCTCAAAAGTAAGCTTATCCAACTATTGTTTCAGACTACTTAAAACTATTAGAAAGTTCTCTTGCACTTTTCCCAGATAAACTACAGTTGTATATAGCAAACTGGCCTAAATTACTAAAATTCAATTTAAAATATTTTGGATATTTCTCACCAAGCAAAAGAAAGGATTAAGGTAGAGAAAGGAAAAAGCAAATACTGAAGATTGCAAAAAATTGTAACTCTTCTCTTCTCTGTTCTTACAGTCACTCGGAAGAAGAGTTGAATTAATGCAAGAAGCAGGTGGTGATGCTGGCACTGTGCTGCTCCTCCAGCCTTCCTCCCCAGCCCCAGGAAGAGCCCCTGTGCTGGGCTGCTCGGGCTGAAGCTCTGCAGTCAGATGTGCTGAGGTTGCTATTTTCTGGTGAGTACCGCGTGCCGCTTGGCCTGTGAAGTGTGCTCCAAGCCTTTGGTCTTGGTGGTCCTTTCTAACTTCATGGTTGCCAGAGATCAGTCTTCTGAGGATTAGGCAGAGCTTGGCTGCTTGTCCCGTAGGTACAAGTACCTGCTGGGGAGGTTGTTCCAGCGAGACAGTGATTCCATGCAAATAGTATTTTTCCCAATTAAAATGAGATTCCTGTTGAACTTAACGCTGTGGCATTAATTTTGTCAGACGTGTATGTGCACGTTCTCTCCTTTACTCCCTCCATGCTGTAGCCAGAGTCACAGACAAAGCTGTTCCACTGGTGGGATGAAAAAGCACAGTGAAAGTCAGGGTGTTGTATCCCTCACCTGGGCAACATCTCTCTGTTCCTTCTCTGCTTTGAATGGATTCTTTTTAAGGCTTGGCCAACTTGTACTATTAGCAATGCCATTAGCTGGTGCCTGCTAATGTTGCTGATGGGATGAGGGCAGGGACTGCTGCTGCCTTCTCCATAGTAATATCAATATCCAGAGTGATAGTCCAGTGTTCTTTTCTGCCTGCCATTTAATTTGTCAGTTGAATAGCGGCTACAAGAGACTAATCAGCAGCATTCACCGTTTTGTTTATTTCTTCTTTGTTGCAATGACTTTGAATATCTGTTTAGAGGGGAGTTCCTGTGCCCTGAGACTATAATATACTTACCTGCTGTCGAGTCGTGCAGAGAAAAGACCTAAGACATGTTCTAGAAAGAATATTTTGAAGTGGGGGAATGCAGGAAGAGGAATGAGACAAGAAGGCTATAGAGAGAGAGAGAAAAAGCATAAAGACACAAACATTTTGTGCATGTGCATGAGTGCCCAGCCTGCTGATACAATGCCACTTCATTGAAGTGGTCCTCTCAGCCTGAGGTACCATCGTTAAGCCAGAGAGACAGAAATGCTCCTTGCTTTGTGGACTACAATAATGATCAAGCATAGAGGTGTCTTAATTTCCTGAAATAAGACAATGACTGAAAATGCTGAAAAGCACTGAGATTGTCACAGCATCCTTGCAGCAGAACCTGCCTTCTTTGAAGTGTTCTCCAGCACTTCTTTAATATTTTTTTCTTATGTTTTGTAGATAATTCCTGTGATTTCTACCACAGCCTCTCCCCCACTCCCCACACTCCGCCCCCCACCAGGGCTACACTGGGCAACCTAAAGAAATCCTAAAGAAACTGATTCACCAGCACCTCGATCTGCCCCTGGTGGACATTCCCTGATGTTAGTGCCTTGGAAGCATCACTAGGGGCAGGGAAATTCTCCAACTAATATTTGATTTGTAAAGAGATCTTTGCTTAATAGCATGTGAAGGTTATGTAGTGAGAAGGACTTTTCTGCGGGTAATCTAAACTGTTCCTGCTATTGATGACTTGGACAGGATCTTTCCTTGGAGGTCCATGAAATAAAGCAGGGAAAAAGTCTGGGCAGGGGAGGGGAAAGGCTGGGGATGGGATGGGAACACCTTATGGGCCAACTCCAGCAGAAGAGCTGTCTCCAAACGACAAGGGACTGTAGTGTTTTCACATATGGAGGATGAAGTTGGCCTTCTCCTGCTACAGGTTAGATGTACCCTGATGGAGACGAAGATCTCCTGCAGTCCATGTTCTGCTGAACTTATTAGCTTAATGCAAATTACAGTTTCCACTTAGTGGATTGTAAATGCTTTTTTAAAAAAAGCCTCTTCTCTTGATGCACACAGGGTCACTTAAGCCTCTCCTCTTGATGGACACTTGAATTACCCCAAATCCCAGAAAATGCAGTAGATCTTACACTGATGTAAGCACTAAAAATGTCATTGCTTGTTTAGCAACCAGGTTTGAGCAGTGTGTTTTGAACTGAAGAGCTCAAATCTAGGAGAAAAAAAATCTCAGCATTTCATACCAAAAGCAACTGTTTTATCTTTGAAGAAGCTGCACCAATAACGTTCTCAGCTGAGTACGCAGGTTCTTAGTTTGGTTTTGCTGATAACTAAAAATTAACGATTCAGCTTAAGTCTCAATATAGATGTTTCTCTGCTGGCATCTGCAAGACCTTCCTCCAGTACTTTCTCTCTCTTAATGCCGTAAACACCAGTCTCAGCAACGACTGATTCAGCAACACATACCTTCAGCTTGGGAATAGCAACTTGGCTCCTACACACAACACAGCTTCAAAGGGACTGTACCCCCTTACAGCCACCCAGGCTTCTCTTCAAAGGTCACACCTCAAAATCTCAGCAGGCTGTAGAGGAGGATTATTTGGTTTATGATACCATTTCTATTCTGATAAGGGAATGAGCAGGGATATGATTTTTTTCATAAACGAGTTGACTCTTTCTTTATGTTCAGTCTTTCCCCTGCCTTCTAACTGCATTTTAGAAACTCCGGGGAGTTTCTCCAGACCCAATCAGGTTAGAGAGTGGGACAGCAATTTTTCCACTTTTTTGTGCTGTCGAGAGAATTATTTACCAAGTTTCATGTAATTCCATGCGTGCAAATGTATTGCATGAAGCTGGGTGGATGATACAAGTTGAAATTTGAACGGCAGAGGTCTTGACTGACTGAAAGTGAAAGCCTAAAGTATTATGTACGCGCAACATGATGAAACACTGGAAAAAGGAGCTCCAACTACGGTTTCAGCTCCAAGGTTACGGTGTCAGGTCTTGGGTTGCAGGTTTTCCAAACCCAGTGGTACAAAAAAATTTACCCTTTGCTTTTAAACGGATGGAATTTTGTGTAGAATCCTTGGCAGACAGTGGTAATACGTCTACTCTGCAGAGAGGAACATGTAGAAAATCCAGTATGATGTGTAATCTCATTATCAAAGAGAAGCCAAAGCTTTGATGTCAACAGGAGTCCTTCTGTGGACTTTGATACAGAATTAATTTCTGTAATCTTAATTGTTTTTCCTCTGAGTATTTTTATTGCACCATGGAATAGTGCTGTTCTAAGAGAGAGCAAACAGCTTGGGGATTTCCTTTTCTTCTTTTTGTTTCAGTTTGGTTTGGCTTTCGTAGGAGTATTTGTTGTTAGTTGAGTTGCTGAGAAACAGGGAAATGTCCGGAGGGAGGACAGAGGATGCGTGTGCCTTGGCAGAGACACAGTGCCCTTCTGATGGGGGCACAGCAATGAAGAGCCATAATTTATTCCAAGTCCCCAGTTGTAATATTTTGATGTATTGTGACAATATAATCTTGTGTGTTAATAACAGATGATAATATGATGATATATTTCTAGGGCAATATTTAGCCAGATGAGATTTGCTTATGTAAATTCTACTACCTGTGTTTGAACCGATACTGGCTGTTACCGAGAAGGGCTCTAAAAAAGGCATGTTGGAGCTTCAGAATGTGGTGGGATTGTGCCTTTGGAGAGCTCTGCTCATGGTTATTTGTCTCCTCCTCATCACTCTTGAGGATTCCTAGAAAAACATATTTCATCCAGGAACTCTAGTGTTCTAATTTGGTGATATTAATTTCCTGTAGTTGTGTGCCCTTTTCACAGGCTCAGTTTAACGTGCCATGTTCCTCTGTCACACAGAACAGGGATGAGTGAGAGGGAACCAAAACTTTTCTGCAAACAGAAAGAAAGGCTTTATTACATCAAGCTTAAACAGAAAAGCAAGAGTGACAGGATTTCCACGCGACTGAAAGATTATCTTCTTTAAATGTGTAACTCATGTTTGCTCTTTATGGGTAGATTGTTAGACTGTATGTTCAGCTCTCTCAAGAGGCATTTAGGACTTCAAATACAGTAATAAATTAATTTGCAAGATAGAGACAATAATGAAAGATTCGATTTCAAACCACCGTCGTGAAACTTTTGTGGAATTTTCAAACATTGAAAAGCATAAATGACAGCCTTATTTACTCGCGTAAATGAACCCACCGATGAAGTAAAATGCAAGATTGACAGCATTAAGAAGAGAAGCTGATATTTTTTTTTATCTGCAGAGATGTGCCTTCCAGCAGTGTTATTGCTGTCTTTTCCCGTGTCACTTGGCCACGCCACTTCCCTCGGAGGTGGGTCACACAAAGCCAGGGCAGATTAGAGACCCGGTGTGGGCAGCCTCTGCTTTTCCTTGGAAAACTCAGGTTACTCTTGGCAACAAGGAGGCGATGAGTCGACACCCATCATCTAAGAAAGGAAACCCTTCCTTTACTCAGAGGCTGATACAAAGCCCCAGATGGGAGGAGTTTCTGTCACTCTCTCAGGGCCGGAGCACAGGTCCCCAGGCTCCCGTGACATCCCCTCTGTGCTGGGAGCACGGCGCTCTCAAAAGAAACACTGAAGAGCCATTTACTGGTAAAGTGTAAGAAACATCTGTCAGGGGCTAAAGGTGTTAAAGAAATACTTAACTGTACGTGGAGTTGGCAGATTCTTCGGCTGAGATTACAGGGAAAACATTAGCAGCAAAAGTCCACAAGATTTATCCTAATTTATGAGATTACTTCCTCAGAAACTCTTCTTTTGAACTGCTCTTCAACAGAAGAACAAATGTGTAGACTTCAATGCTTAATAAAGCTAAAAGCTTCTCCCTGGGGTAATTGAAATTTTTCTATCAAAGGGTAGATAGACCTGGTTGCAGCTGCAACAAAGAAGAGACATATAAAGCCAAGTGGAAAGCAGTTAGACAGCATTGGTGGTGTAGGACCATTGAACGTGGTCTTGCTAATTGGAATCCATAGCACAGGACATTCAACGACATGCTGGGCAAATGACCCTGAAAGTTTCAAGTCTAGCTAGTATAAAAAAAATTTAAAAAAAGTTCAGATGTAAAAATAATCATACGATGGATTCTGTATCCTTGAATGGGCATAACCAACCAGAGATCTGGGTAACCGGCAAATTTCTTTTTTAAATAAGGCCCTTTGAGTCCCGTATATGCATCTACTTTCACAAGCATTTCAAAACCTGTCTTCTAATAATTTCACACAGAGCTTTCAGAGAAGCGATGTTCAAAAGAATGAAAGTAATGAAACACAGCAAAGTTTTACATTTTTATTTCTGTGCTTTGGGAAAATTCCTATTGAAGACAGAAGGCAGTTCAAATTGGAATTGCTTTACTGCCAACAAAAATGTGTGACTCTTGATCTAATGAAAAAATTAGAGAGATTGAAAAGCAGGAGTAGACTTAGGAAGGATTTCAGTTACAGCAGGATGCAGCCCTTATTGCATTTGTAGTTCAAACTGTGATCTCTAAGGAGACCTAAATTGCTCCAGACTGTGGAATTTAGGGTATTTGAGACTTTATTTTCTCAAAGGAACAAGTATGGGGAAGTAAGACATCAGGCTTTATTGTCGTGCATTTAGAAAACATATTTTATTTTCATTTAAAAGAAAATATCATTTCATGATAAAAATGTTCAATTCTTCAAACATTTGTGACATGAATTAAAAGTTGTTCAAAAACGGTTCCATCAAGTGGAACTTATGAATTTTTTCAAAGTTTCCAGCCCTGCAAACTGATTTGGATCAGCATACTTTGATTTCATACACCAAAACCATCGGATTTGTGATTGTTATTGGTGTGCAATGATCCACTGGCTCCAAACCTAAACTGTCGTTCTGCCACGCTCTGTAGCTCTGTGAGCACTGAAGTATTTCTGGGATGTGAAACAGCTTGAACATTAAAAAAAATGACTTGCATCCAAATTTCCCAATACACTAAGGTATAGGGGTGTCAGAACAAGCCACCTTGGGCACTGGGAACACTTTGCCCACTCTTGTTTGTTGTTTCACCGAGGCCAAGTACGTGGTATCAATTACTGGTTATGTCTTGCATACATCAAAATGTGCATGCTTAAGCTCTTGAGTATTGGTATTTAATTTCTTACAGTCAGTGCCTATGACTAAAGTAATAGAAAATCCTTCTGATTTTTTGAGGGAGTTGAGTATGATCCATTTTGGGAGGACAATTGACACTGAGATCCTGACAGTGACATACCAACATTCTTAATACTTCACCTGTGAAACACCTTCACCCCTAGGGCACTGAGACTCTGTATTTATCTGCAGTTTCTTTATATAAATAAAAAATAACAATATATACAACAAACACACATATATATGTAATTTACATATATAAAATAGAACTGTTCCTCTACAGGTGGGACTTTTCAGAGAAACAGAAAATATGTGTATACAGAATATTTTAAAATATTGTTCTGCCAACAAATTAGCAGAAAACTTTCTTCTCAACTCCCTCCTCTCTTGAAAAGCAGAGATTAAGTCACCTATTTAAAGTCATTCCTCTATCCCTTCCATTCAGACACTAAATAAAATACCTGCCCAAGCACTTTGCTGCATTGGGGCCTTCAAAATGTAAAGCGTGGCAAGACAGGAACCTGCTTTAGGAACTCCTGAGAGCAGAGCACCTTCAGCTGACAAGCAATCTCTTCCTGAAATGAATTATTTTGTGCTTTAGATTTCATCAGGTAATCCTATAAGAATGGAAATAAGCTTTTTACTTTTTTTTTGTTGTTAAAATTTTGTAACAGATGCACTGCTAACTACTTCCTACCTGTGAGGTTGTCCTCACTCTTCCCTACTGTTTTCCCTCCCTGGATTGATGTGCATCCTCTGCTACTCCAGACACACCTTTCTTTACCTGATACTAGTTTGGTTTTTGAACGTTGTGTGGCACTAAATCCCTACACCTCAGATCATTTATCCATGATGGCAACTTGCCCTCTGCCCACTGCTTCTTGCAAATCTTGCTTGGGACTTCATGGCCTTTTTTTTTTAAGAGTAGGCCCTGACTTTAAGAAATGAAATGCTAATACTCAGAACCAGGGATAAAACATGCAGATTTTGAGATAATAATTCATATCACATAAACTGATATCACCTGAAACCCTGCTCTGGTCCAGTCCAACACTGGAAATGTAGATATCTCTTTATATGACACTGACATTAAAAGTTGGCCCAGGTGTCAAGTCAAAACAAAGGTAGTTTAGACTTGTCTGAGGATCAAGGGCCAAAACTGGATCAGCAACAGAGGAAAAATAATATTTTTCTGGTTTCCATTGAAAGTATCCAGAAGGCATAAAATACTCATTTGGGTTTGTGTGGGTAACAACAGCGATTGGAAGGACATAACTCTTAACACCTGGAGATGAGAACTTCTAGGATTGGATGTCTGCAGCCGATGCTGTGACAGGCCTGTCCCCATCATTACTTCACCCCGATGTCACACAGTGGCAGAGGTCCCTCTCTGGGACTCAGCACATGGCACTTCCCAGCTTGGAGCAAAGTCAAGCACAAGCTGGGTTATTTTTGCTCAGCTGCATCCACCCTGGCATTCAAAAGAGGCAGATGCAAAGTGCTAATGAGAATAACCAAACCAAGCCAAGCCACGAAAAGTTGTTCTGTGAGAGGATGAGGTTCAGAGCATTGCGTGAAGCCCATCAAACACCCTTCTCCTTGAAGTTCATTAAAATTTCAGTGAAATGACTTTGCAGTTTCTTTGCATTGTGCCGGAACGAACACTGTGCTTACAGCAGGCATTGGCTGCTGCTTCGCTCTGCTGTCAGAATGGCATCAAACTCTTAGTTTTATTTTGCTGACTTCCCTGTGCTGTTAGTGACAGAGGCAGGCAGTGGCGAGCCAGAAGTTCATCCGGTGTGACAAACCAAGCTCCATCTGTTGTCATGCGGTGTGAAATTACTTCCAGGTAGCAGCCTGTTGCCTGGATGTGTATTTTTCTTTTGCTGAGCACACACATTATCTTGTGGATGTTGAGCAAATGAAACCTGAATCCTATTACTCATCATCACGTCAGCATAAATACATATTTTCTCTTAATATTGGCTCTTAACATCTCCCTTATATAATTTAATTAGCTCTTTCTCGTTTAGACCACAGTAACAGGAAGTAGAATATAATAGTAAACATCTACTGCATTCTGTGGATTATTAACACTTTTTCTCCTTCTAAACGCAGGAGGTTGTTAACCCTAGAACTTTGGAACATTTTAAGTCCATTGTGTCTAGACACAGAAGAATGTGAGTGCTACCAGCTGCGATACACACAAAATAAACTAGCTCCACAGATTTTCCCTTTCAAGGTAGGCGTAAATAAGTTAATTTACAATAACAGGAACACTTCCGATTTCTTCTTTCTCTGATTTCCATACCAGACAGAGGGGTTTGAAACTGCACTGCACAAGAGTGTTTTCACACACCCCCTGACTTGGCAACCCCTTTTGTGGATCCTATTTTCGGCGTCGGTGTCTGCTTACAGCAGGGGGTACGGCACGCGGCCCAGAGAACCTCCACACCGATCCCCATTCACACAGGAAGGTCAGGAATGCATTTGGAAAAGGATGCTGAAAATTGGGAGAGAGTCTTCTTCAGCTCACTGTTCAAACAGGGCAAAAATAACAGTGAAGGACAAAATAAAAGAAAACAAGCTTTTCTTTAGTTTTCTTTCTGTTTTTACAACAAACCGCTGGCGTTTTACACAGTGGCGGCCCAAGAGGACGGTCTGTATCCAGACCAGATGTTTTAATGCCAACTTTGTGCCACAAAGTATTAGATGCCCACTCTACTTGCACAAGTCTAGTGGAGCTGATTTGACATCTCAATAAACTTCCTTCTGCTCCCCAAGCACAAGACATGAAATGAAGAAAACATACACATAAATAAGTAGGGTTTCCACACTGGGAAGCATGTAATTTTCCAATAGAACTTCTCCAGGACTTTTTCTGAATTGTAAGATAGTTTTGTTGTTTGCTAAGACATGAGGCCAATCTGATTTTATCTTGTAATATCCTTCCAGAACTCATCCGTGTTGGATTAGGGATGTGCAGTGATTTCCTGAGGGTCTAAGTGCCACCAGTTGCCAAGCTTCTGCTAAGGCTGGAAGTCTCTGGATGGACGTCTCTCAGCCTTCTGCCAAAATTTCAGAATGAGCAACTGAACCAAAAAGGTTTTTACCCACTTAAAGGTGAAGTTAAATTAATATTTTATTATTACTTTATTTTTTATGGCACAAGTTGCTAAGTGTTAGCATTTCTCTCCACTGAACAGAATGTAAAACTTATTTTGTAAGTAAAGGCACAAGTCTGAATTCAGTTGACCTTGAGTTTAGCCCAATTAATTTTTACAAAACATTCTAAGAACATTTTGCTTCTGGGGTTTTATTTTACTGCAGGATAGGGAATATGTTTAGTGAAACACAGCAATACCTGGTTTTGGTATCAGCAAAAGCACTAAAGTTAATTGGTTGATTAGGTTAAAACTACAAAAAATTTTCCAAAGTAAACTCTCAGCCTACTACTAGTTTAAGAGGACTATCAATTTGTGCATCTTTTTGTAATTAAATACAATCTTAGTTAAAAAAATTACTATTCTGAGGAGCTATGTTGTTGATTTCACAGTTGTCTCGGTCTTGCCCGTATCCCTGAAAAATGCCTAAAATTTGCCTGGTTTTGGGAAAGATGGACATTCAAGTGAGTCTGGTGTCAGTAGGTCCCAGAATCCTGACCTTCAGGTACACAGATGGTTAAGATTTCCATGAATTCATTTTTGTATCCAATCTTGGGTTTAAAATTGCTACTGATGGCCTTTATAATTTTTTCTCCTACTTGCAGATTGTGACCAAAAATCATTCTTTCAAAACTCTGCTATGATACTGTTTCACGGGGAGTTACATTTTCAATCCCCTTCTTTTCTTTTTTTTTTTTCAATTCCTGAATTCTAGACAATGGCATTTGGAAGGATGAAAGTGGGGGTTGGTGGTTTCTTTGTTGGAATTTGTTGGAATTGATACCTTCAAAGTCTCCTAACTTGTAAATATGGTTTATATTGCTCATGATCTATCACGATCATAAATGATTTTCCAACCCTAAAAGTAGGCAGGCTTTATTCACTTTCATGATTTCATTTTGAAAGGCTCTTCCAGAAACTTTCTCAACCTCCCATTTTAAACTCTAATTTCCAGACTAGATTTATTGCTGTTCACCCTATACCTATTTGGGAATCTTTTGGTTAGTCTTGTTTTCTGCCTTTTCTA
>BJBW01001652.1:16443-37563 GCA_004320125.1 Scolopax mira | reverse complement strand
GGTCCCTTCCAACTCCAAAAAATTCAGTGAAATTCAGATCCTCTCTACTCTCCACCGTCCAGATTTTTTCTCTGGGAAAAAATTTAGTGATCCCATGGGTGACTAATGCTTGTCTTTGCCTATCTGCTGGTCTCCTTGGGAGTACCTGCTCTAGCTAGCAGAGTGGTGCACTGCAGAAAGGGCCATGATGAGATGGGATGTATGCATCTACAAGCACCTGATGGGCTTGTACACATGTTCCAGGGGCTTGTGTGCACCAGTAGCACCATAGACAGACCCATACACTTTCACAGGTTGTGCAAAGCTAGCTGAGATCAGGCTGTTCAAGGCTTCTCCAGGGTTGTTGTCTCAGCCTGTGGCAATGGCTACCAAGGGGGAGAGAAGGGTTTCTTTTATACTTGCAGAGCATCCGAAACGTTCAAATACTTGTACCACCCCTCCTCACACAAGGGAAGGAGTTGGTGCCTGTAGGAGGCCAAAGCCCCGTGATCCACACCAGCATCCTGACTAATAGTGTGTCACATCCCCAGTCTCTGCATTTTGACCCCCTTTTGAGAAAAGGAAGATTTTGCAAGTCCAGACACAGTGTTGCAGCAAAACCTCCGTAGAGCATGGTGTGCCACCTCTGCTGCCAATGTTCAGTTGCCAGAGGGCACCGGAGCTGGCTGCAGACTCCAGCCAAGACCAAAGCGCAACCTGTGTACATTCCATCTTCCTTTGTCACTAGCAGATCATTTGACAGGCATATTCATGGCCTTCCAAGATGCAATTAATGTCCTTTAATCACTACAGCATCTTCAGCTACTTAAAACAATACCTTTTTGTGGGACATGATCAATAACCAGCCAGGCACTGGGCAAGGGGCTACTATTAACAGCATTGCTGAACATTTACAAAGAAAGTTAGGAAAGGCAAAAACCATGATTAAGCTAAAGCTTCTTGGTAGATTAAATATAACTATTTACTCCCCCCCTAAAATATCTTTAAAGGTTTTACTTGACAACTTTAGACAAAACCAAACAACCATCACTTTCTAAAGCAAGGTTTTGAACAAATGAAAAATTTTTTTACTTATACTTAACAAAACTACATACTCCTTTTAAACTATGATTTTCCTTGCCTGAAGGCTTTGCTGAGGTGCTTATGCCAACCCCTATACTTTGACACAGCCATGTGAGGAAGGTGTACTACCGGGATGGGATTGTGGAGGGAAGTCACCCTGGACTGAGAGGAAGGTTCACCTCTGTTGGATCATGATGTGCCTACCCAAAGGCCTAACTTTCCTTGCATATTCTCCTGGAGAACATGGTGAACACTGGGTGGACCCTTCCCACCTTGTCCAGCAGTGCTGTAGGACTCTGGTCCCAGTGACATCCCCAGTAAGCCCAGATCCAGTATCCTGGATAGAGGCAACTGTGAGGAGCACAAAAGTACCTTGTGGTGTACAGTCCAATGTAGATGTAGGAGCCTGTGATTAATGGCAGCTTCCAGAGCATCTCACTTCTGTGACGCTTCCCCAGCATCCCAGACTTCCAGTACAGGTCCAGGCAAACCCAGGAAGTGGCAGAGGGGGTGCTGCACTCCCCTACTAACACATGGGATGAGGAGTGGAGGATGAGGAAGCATGACTCTGTAGATGGGGGCAGCGGGAGGCACTGTGCTGCCAAGCAGCAGGCAACCTCAGGTCATCCATGTGCTGCAAACAGCAGCGAGTCAGCTTTGTTTTCCTTCCTTGAACTGTCCCTCGGGACTTTGAGTGACACTTTCCAGTGGAGCTGAGGCAAGCTGAGATTGTCCCTGATGTGACCTACTCAGTGTCACATCATTCTTGGCCTAGACAGAGGAGGTTAGTTGTGGGGGGTGGAGTCCATGATCACTGCTCCAGACGGTGCCAATTCACTGGGACCCATGTCATTATTATTGTTATTATTCTAGTTGCCAGTTGGGGTTAAACCACCACGCAGTCCCGTGGCTCTTCTGCCATACTGATAATATATATGTTACCCACTTCTAAAATTTTGAGCCTTTTCCCTGAAGAGCTCAGCAAGAAAGGTGGTCTCGTGCACGTGTTGTTCTGCTTATGCAGAAGAAAAGATTTCAGCTCACCCTTCCTAGGCTGTGATTAGTCTGCAAGCCTGAGTCCAAGCAGCAAGTGCTCATAAAAAAAGGGGCTACAGAACAGTGAGTAGGAGTCTTCAGTGCAACAAGCCTCAAATATGAAACCTAACTGTGTCAAACTTTGGTGACTGTGGAGCAGTCACAATTTTGGATGCTAAAGATTGATACCATCAGACTGCAGTAATCTTAATTTAAGACTCACATATATATATATTACCATCACTGGATGTTTTTCTTCAGTTTCTACATGCCAAGAGAAAAAAGCAGGCATTCTAGCTTAATTTTACAACACACCAGGCATTCATAAAAGAGATGAAATAAAACACTTGAAAGTCAATGCATGTTAGCCATGCTCTGCAAAAAAATCAAGAATCTCTTCATGCCGTAAAATCTAAATGTTACAAAGTGATCCCCAGAGCTTCCATTTAGAGATTTAAACTATCCTCCCAACCTTTAAAGGAATAAAACTCAAAATATATGAGTAAACACATATTTTAAAAATTATGTGAGAAATCTCAAGCCAACATATCACAGGCTTCTATACAGAAACATAATGCTTAGCATATAATATGATATGATACCATATAATATCATGCCACCTCTTAGTCTAACAGCAAAAGAGATACAAGTATAAATCATGACATGTATTTGTTACTTTTACAAGAATACCTATCTCAAGTGCAGTGTCCTTTAGAGGTCTGACAAGGATAAATAGCCAAGTTTCTTAAAACACCACATTAGTGAATATCAGAATATAATTAGAAAAGGTATGGATTAGCATTTCTTGACCTTTTACTATGACAGGTATTCATTGATAACCTTGAGATTACTGAAACTGACAGTTATTGCAATATAACCAGATTAACCCCCAAAGCTACAGTCCTAAATGCATTAGACTTAAAAGGTGGGTTAGTTCCCTAAATTGTTTAATTAGATACACTGAATTACTAAATGTTAAAAATTAATACTCCTCTTCCTCAAATGTGATCTGAACAGTTTGCTGTCTATAATGATATTCCAAAGGAACATTTAAAAGGAAAAGCAGAACATGAAATAGCTCTTTAAAAGTCTTGTCATCTCAGAACAAAGCATATTATTGATCTATTGCTAAAACCAGTATTTATATTAGTTTTAAAAAAAAATAAATAAAATCAATCATTGCAAAGGAGACTTCTCTCCATTCACACTTCCTAAGACAATATTAATTTAAAAAAATTAATGACCATACAAACCAATTAACACAGATCATGGTTCTTACCCTGGTAATTTTTCACTAGTGTCATCTTGTTGTAATCTTCTGATAAAATAAATTCCTGAGGGAGAAGAAAGAAAAAACAAAAGAAATAGTGCTTAGAGACATAAAGTATTTGAGAGCAGTTTTACCTGAATTTGTTACCAAGGTAAACTCTCTCTTTGCAGCCACAGCCTTGTCTATAGTTTTGCTAATTTTGCGTACCTCCATCTAAAAAACCTAAATTATTTCATTTTTTAAAGCTGCCTAAGGAGCAATATCATGAATGCTTCTGAAAAGGATGGTGGAGATAAAAGAGGAACTATTAAAAAAAAAAAAAAAGTCAAGAAAGCTGACAGAAATGGCTGGCTATGAGCTGAGGTACCACAAAAGCAGACCTGAGACCTGGTGTGTAGTAAATGCCTGTTGCTCAGGACTGCCTGGGCAGAAACCTGCATGTGCGTGTGTCTCTATACATAGTGTGTACACTATGTACATACACTACACCCACGTGTGGTGGAACCCAGCCTGCAGGGTGGGGGGATCCTGTGGCCAGGGAAGAGCAGGCCTATAGGGACTGGCTCAACTGTCCTGCTGCCTTGGTGCTGCTGTTTAACCACCGATACGGCTTTGGCATGAGGAAATGATGAAAAAAGCAGCTAAGAGTCTACATGGGAGCCTCAGCTCCTGGAAAAACCCTATGTGGTTAAACTGACTGAGCACCTGGATGTCCCTGTGGCTGGTTTTAAAGAGGAGAGGTTGCTCAAAGCCGGGGAAACTGAGTGGCCACAACAATTCCTGCAACATCTCTCTGGAGGAAACGCCCAGGCAAGGGGCAGGCTCTGAAGCACCGCCACATTAATTAGCTGTCAAACTGCTGTCAGGGATCTACACGAGTACACCATGTACTCAGAGAAACACAAAGGAAAAACAAGGAGTGTAAAACCACATCATATTAATAACTTACAGCAAACTGCACGGATTCACAGTGTAGTTTTCACAAAGAAGCTCCCTGAATCACAGAAACTTCCTGAATCATAGAATTATTCGGGTTAGAAAGGGCCTTAAAGACTGTTGAGTTCCAACCCCCCTGCCATGGGCAGGGACACCTCCCACTAGAGCAGGTTGCTCAGAGCCCCATCCAGCCTGGTCTTGAACCAGGGGATGGGCCATCCACAGCTTCTCTGGGCAACTTGTGCCAGTGGCTTACTACCCTCACTGTAAAGAATTTATTTCTGGTACCTAACCTAATTCTCCCCTCTTTCAGTTTTACCTTTTTTTCCCCCATTGGTCCATTCCCTGATTAAGAGGGGACAGAAGAAGTAAAACCTAATTTATTTAATCTTATAATCTTAAGAGAAGGATTATAAACACAACATAAGTTAAATTTTAAAACATACAGTTGTGAAATATTCATGTATAAGCATGGCCATAAGCACTGTGCAATGACAGAGAAGACTGGACTTCAGAAACCTACAAACTGTATTTAAGGTAAACCAGACATTTAGTCTGGTTTGCATTTAGTGCAAAAGAGCATGAGAAGACATTCTAACTACAAAAAAAAAGACAGTATTTACCCAAAGTTTCCAACCAAGAATGAAAAAAGTCACTCTGTATTTTCTACGGGATCACTGTAGGTAATCTGAACAGCTTTCCTGCACCAGGATGACCCTGACAAGTCATGTCTACTGCTTGGCATCAAGGTGGAGAGGCTATAATACCCAGTTCTACAGATCCCAGCTTCCAGGAAAACAACTGTGAGTGAGTTGAGGGAGCTATGTATTTTCCTGTTTCAAGGCTTCCATTCCTAAATTAGTTATAAATATGTTCTCTTAAATTGTTCTACTTCTTCCTTTCCTTAATCTGCTCCACCTCCTGTTAGCTCTCCCTGGCAGCTGAGGACTACAGTAGGGAGTATTATTTAAACAGCAGTAGCAAATCAATTAAGTCAGCTGGATTTCTATACCAGGGTCACCTTAACTCTATAAACCACAGAACATTAAAAATCTGATATACCTCCCTAGCTACTTACAGGGGAAGTGGTTTTCTTTAACCACTGCCTGACGAATGATAAACCATCACATTAAATGCTTTACTACAAAGCCTACTTGAAACAAGACCCTTTGCTATGAATGCTAACTTTCTGCTATCGTTACCTAAAGAGAAACATCTTCAATTGCTGCAACACATGGTGGGAGACTATGCCTTTCCCACCAATTTAGCTTTCCTGGTACTGACCCCAACTTTCGCTATGCTGGCACACGGATGCTGGTGACTTCAGGCAGGATGAAGAGTGTGGTTTGCATTCTCATTTTTCTTTGCATTTTCCCCTTAATAAATTTGATGCGGCCATTCTGTCTCATGATCTGAACAGTCCAATAGTTCCAGTGGAAGACTGAAAAGGCTTTTGAGTCTGTACATTATAATAAAGTGAATCAAGGACTAATGCGGTTTTTAAGATTTATGCAAGTATTGATTAACTCTGTACACTTTAACACAAACCACAGTTATGTACTCTTAATATTCTGCTCCATCCAAAGCGATAAAAAAACCACAGTAGTACAAAATCAACATAGTTCCATTAACCTGAATACTGGATATAATTTTTTTCTTTTATCTTTTCTTTTTTCCCCCCTGAAGACTTCTTGCTTCTCTTTTTTCTCCTTTGAAAGCACATAATAATTTGCAATGCATTTTCTTGTTTTGCATTTTCTAATCATTCTCCAGGTCTTTTATACCTTGCTCCCCTTTACACTATCACACGTTCTTCCACTGCACTCATTCCCCTCTCCCTGGCAAGGCCAAATGTTTTAGATGCATCAATAGACAGGTATTTCAGCACAGGGCACCTTGCTCAAGAAATTCATGCCCTATTGCACATACATTGTGTCATCTGCACTACAAAAACACCGACTACATCTCTTTAATATTGTACCAGCAGAAATTGTTTGGTTTTTTTTTTTTATCCTTCCATATGGAAGGATAAATGGAGGAGCATGTTTTGCTCCTCTTAGAGCTGCTGATGCTCAGTTCTCATTATGCAGCCTTTTGATTCTTCTTAATGAGTTAGAAAGGCTGGGGTCACCCGCACAGCTCAGTCAGTGCTTGTTAACAGAACAGAGAAAAATTTCCAATTCCTGTGTGAGCCCTTTTGCACAGGAGGAACATATATCAGAGTGCTAAAGATGGCAAAACCAAAACCTTTCCTTGCAGGGATTAAAAACATTTTTTCTGGCAAGATCATTCTGTGCTCTTCAGGGAGGGTTTGGAGCTACTTTACTACTGGTTTTGCCAGTAGTAAAATATGCATTTTAAATAAAATAAGTAGTAAAATAAGTAGAAAATACCAGCTATCAGCTATCAGTCTTGGCTCTTTCAGGTAAGCTTGTTATTCAACAGTGACTTGGTACCATGAAAGTCTTCAGAAAGCAGAAAGGAGAAATCTTGAGTATCTGAAAAGACCATCCAATTTAAAGCTCATTGCTGTACAAAGACTCAACATGGAGCACACCTCCCTCACGATGAAACTTATACACCCACCACAAATGTCTCTTGAACCTAAGACCTCTGTAAATCCTCATCTTGGAAGTCTTAGTAGGATCTTGTATCAAATTACTCTTGTTAAGGCAAATAAAACCCACACTCAGATGTGTGCCATTTCAGAGTCCCTGGCTACAGGGATGGCTGACAGGGCCCAGGGTTTAAGGAAGACTCACGTCTTTACAGAGCTGCAGGTGGATGCCAACTGATGCATCTCAAAATAGCACTGCAGACCTCTGCTTAGGCAGCTGAATCAATTTCTGAGAGTCAAAAATCTTTACTTATTGGTTAGGTGTTATCCACTGACAACCTAGTTCCCACCTCAGGAAATTTACAATTTGTACTTTAATAGATGATGGCATTCTGACAGCACATTGCAGATCTCCTTAAAGGCTTGACTTTGTCCTGTTAACACAAGTGGCCAACAGTACTCTCACCATGTCTTCCAGAGATCAACAAACCTGCTTCAGAAATGGAAGAGAATGAAGACTCTTAAATGTACTGTCAGACCCTACATCTCCCTCTGTTGCAAAGAGAGCTCTATAAAATTATTATGGTGTTTTCACTTTATAAAGTATAAAAACTGCGAGAAGACAGAAACTATCACATCATTTTCTTGAAGTTAAAAATAGCTAACTTCCCATAGTGGCAGAGGGGAAGTGTGCACATGAGCAGGTAGAGCCTGACTCAGTTTTGGGTATTCAAAGTGTTCATTCGTTCTATTCATGTAGACATCTGCAAGATCAAATGATGTGGAAGATGAATCTGTCTCAATAAGTACCATTGCCAAGGAAGAATTCGGAAGGTGTTATTCTGGTTCCCTGTTTCCTTTGTGGCCCTGCTCAAAGTGTGTAACAGCTTTATCTAGAGCTTTGTACAAGCATAGTCAGCTAAAAAGATCAATTTAATTTAAATTCAGCTACCCAAAACCTAAATCACTCATTCAAATCTCCCAGAAACAGGCAGAGAGATCTATGCCCTTCTAAGATAGAGCCAATAACATGGGTGCCTCCAAAGGCACTTCACCTCTCCTCTACTGGCTGCAGAACCTAATGATTAACTTTATCTAGAAAGTTAACTTTCAGATAGATGAAATTAGGTGAGGAATCTTGTCTTGCCTGTGGAAGTCTCTTGTCTATTGCAAATAATAGACTTTTCCTCTCTTTCTTCTTGTTGTGGTATCTTGAGAGACTTGCACCCATTAAAGCATGTTTTTTTTCCACTTCAGAGCAAGGAATTTATGATCATGACAGTCTTTTGGCTTCCGAAAGGAACATGTTTCTAAGATATAAAGTAAAAGAAGTGCAAATTCTTCTGAAAAAAAGTTCATAAAGTGTAAATAAAAAAAAAAAAAAAGATCGATCATAGGAACCTTTTTATTTTTTTAGGTACCACTGCTCTTCAAGCAAGATGCTAGACAATGCTTCACTCAAGAGAATGGTCTGTTGTGCTGCACAAATGTTTGTTCAGCCTTCGTGTTGAAAAGTTACAAAAGGTTGAAAACAATCACTTCATCTTCATAAAAGCCAAAACTGTCACCTTGTTTCACATGGAAAGGTGGCCATACAAGCTCTCCTCATGGTGGCTCTGCTGGAACATCTTTCTTTGACAAGAGCATTGCTGCCTTCTCAAAACGCACCATACACATTTCTGAGGTGTCAGGCTTATAAGCAAAATTCATATAGTTTACAAAAATTTCATGTAAAAGAAAAAAGGCAGTTATACTTTCTTATCCCCATCTACATCTGAAAGTAAAAGTAGTACTTCCTTGCACTGCAAAAAGATTAGTTTGAGATTATGTGGCACTCGCATGAGTATTATATCAGTTTACAGCCCTTGCCAAGAGTCCTTTCTTTCTACACAAAGCAAAGACTCAGTATGATTTTCAGCATTTTTTGTCATCCTGCACCCAGCCTACACAAGAGTGCCGGGCATTATCAGAAGTGCCAACATGGAACAGCTGACTAATTCCCAAATATTTCAAGCCTCTCAAGTAAACTGCCTGTACTTTCCCTTTGGGGGCCACACAGTTACAAGTAAGGGCTCTAAGGTCACCTTGTTGCAGTAAGTTCTTGTATTTTGTGGTCAGTGTGCCTTACTTGTATGCTCCTGTGCTCAACTGATCATCATAGGTGCGCCAGAGGAAAAAAAACTTATCCTTTCCTCCAGAGGGTGGTTGTAACCCACTTCCAAGTACCTGTGGATTTTATCTTACACCCCAATATTGTTGGGACTTGAATATGGTGCTACTCTTGCTCATCTTCCATTCCCATCTCCACCACTTCTTGTAGCATGTTACAGTTGTGGCTTCTCTTAAGCCTTCGGGTTGCTACAGAGAGGAATGTTTCATCCCTCATGGAAGTTTGTGGAGTGCATTTCCTGCACAATCCTCTACCACGCAACTGCCTGCAGCTACAGGGGACTAAATCAACCAACACAGACAAGCCCCTTCCTCCCTCCTATGTACCTGTACACAGAAAACTAGGAAAAGAAAAGCCCAGCTTAGCAACAAATTGAATCTGCCTTAGACATAGCAATATATAAGTACCCAAAGTCACATGTTGGTATCTCACCTGCATATCTCATTTTACTTTCTTTAGCTTCAGAATGGAATTTGACTCCATTCAGACTCAAGCACCCTCTGATTCTTCAAGACAAAACGCCTCAAAGACAAAGAACACATCTCTTGCATCATGCCATTTAAATACCTTATTTACAGTCCTCACATTCCTCCACATTCTTCATAGGCCTGGGGAAAACAAAAGTGTCCAGTAGGACTGGCAAGTTACAGCTATTTTGGAGTGGGAAGGAGGGAATTTCAGAGGTGCAGGGAATTCTCTGGCAGCTGCCCCATCTCCTACATACAAAAAGAGAAATCTCCTACAGGCACCAAAAAAATAAAATAAAAAAAATTATCTCTGCTACTAGCCATTAATAGCTTTATAGGTCAAAAACTTCACATCTTTGATACAAATCGCAGGCAACAGCTAAAAGGGTCTTAATACAGCCTTTCCCAAATACCATCTCAGCTTTAGTGCTGAGAGCTGCCCTTATGTCAACCTGCAAACACTCATTCAGTTATAAAGCCCATAAGGCAGAGACAATAGCAGTAAAAATCTGAAACGATGGTAAAGTGATCTTAAACTGTAAGAGGAGTCTATTGATGAAGCAGAAGTGAAAAAAACCTCTCTGACCCATGACCCTTCCACAGTTATATAGCTCTTTTCTTATCATCCCACAAGAAAAACCCAACAAATAAGGTCAACTGTTACCCTCTGTCCCAGATCTAAAAGACAGACTTGTTTTATATCCAGCTTCATTTCTACACACATAGATTTCTCTTAAGTGTTAATGAACCAAATCTTTCAGCTACAGAATTGCCAGTTAGCAGCAACTCCTCTGAAGGAAGTGAGAAGAAAACAAAATCTGAACACTGAAGCTCAGAAAAGCAGCTAGATAAGGAGTAGAAAACCACTTTCTGCCTCTCTGAAGATGATTTTTCCCCTCTTAATAGTTGCTTTCAGAGAACTTTGGTATGGCACGATTAACGAGGCAGTCAAATTTAATAAAACAACAGCTGGTTTTCTGCGTTGTTATTTTTTTAAAAGATATGCAAATGAAGACAGTTTGTTTAATTGCCTAATAAATATGGTAAACACCACTCAATCTCTTTGTGGCAGTTGGAATGAAATTTGTAATAATCTGCCATTTTCTACACTATAGCTTCAACTCCACTAGCAGTAAAAAAGTCTTTCTCCCAAACACTAGCAAAAATATCCTCACCACAACATCACACATATACTTCTCAAAAGGGAAGCATTTCAACTAGAAATCTTTGGATGTACTTACTGAGATTGTACCATTGTCTAGACCTATGGACAGCCTTCTGGTTTCCGGGTTAAAAGACATGCATGAACATGGAGCTGAAAAAAATGAACATGTTGATGAAGTTAACAAAACTGCGATTCTCATTTTCTTGAAATTCTGGAAAGCCTAAAACTAGCTAACATGCTTTATGATGCTGTTCAGAATTTTTTTTCCCTTCCAATAGACAGCATTAAAAAAAAAAAAAGCGTTCTTGCAATTCATTCAACCCTATCCTATGAGGACACAGAGCAATGGCTATTTCTTGCTCCAACTCCTTCATTTTTCCTTACTAGTTATCTGAAAACAGGCATGTAATACAAGTGCAGTGGTGGTGTTTTGATATGAGGCACCTGACATTTCAGTATAAATCTGAAAGATTACTTAGCTGAATAATTTCGGTTTTTACATTTGCCTGAACTTTACTGACAATAAAATGAGACACAGCATTATGTCAGAGCCTCGCATCCCATACCTACAGTAATAAAACTGTTGTAGGAATCAACGTATCAGCCAACATTAAAGACTGTGAGTCCAACTGCTCCACAGACAATACTATGACAGTATCATATACTATGGCCAAAATAAAAGATTGTATTGAAAACTAGCCACTGCTTTATTATAACACAATCACTCTAATAAACATTGGGATATACTCTTAAATGGCACACAAGTCAGTCATACTACACTCCCTCAAGGATCTGATAAGATTCACATCAAGGGTAAAACCAAAATTTTCTTGCAAGGATTCAAGAGTTCTGGTTGGTTTAATTGAGACACTGAAGCTGCATTCAGAAAGTAGGGATCTTTTTTACAACTCAACACAGCAGCAGGCAGCTGGGAGCCCTGCTGTCCCAAACAGAAACCTTCTGGAATCATTTTTCAGCAGCAATTGCCACATGCAGCTAGGAGCAGGCATTCTTACTTCTTTGATAGCGAGAAGAATGTTTTCTTAAACCATATTCTTGTCATAAATACAGAGTATAGTCAGATGTGCATTTAAGTCTGCTATCCCCCCCTCCCTTTGCTTTCTATTCTCCTTTTTGATTACTCACAGTGTTTCTGTTACTAACAAGCTTGGAGTCCTCTCTCTTTTTTGCAGTACTGTATATCTGGTATATTCTCATTTTGTGTAACATCTCACATAGGATTAATCAGTCCATAGCTCAGCCATATCAAGTCTTCCTTAGTTTAGCTGGCAGCAAAGCTATATGAAGAAGAGGAAAGTCTACATTGACTGTTTAATAAAACTGGTTCTACCTTCAGTATTGAGTCTCCCTTGAAATGCTTCCTAAAGAACAACCAACTGCAAGCAGAAAGCCTACCAGATCCACATCCAGGCAGGCACCTCCATTTCTTTCTTTCCTGGAAGGGGTGACTGAATTAAATCAATGAAAAAGCTTCAGTTAAGGAAACTGCCAGAAGAGAAATACTTAACATAGGGCTACTAACAGTGACATAATTGCTTCTTCCTACACCTCTTCCTGAGAAAAAGCAAACTCGAATTGTGCCCTTTGGATGGTGGTGCATTTACTATTATACTGATGCTTCTAGTGTTGTAGCAGAATGAGATGGTTGTAGAAAAACAGACAGGGAAAAAAAGAAAAAGCAATTCTAAGCAGAATAAATATAAAATCCTTTTGAAAGCACTTAAAGCCAGAACGGGCATATTTCACATATCAGCTTTCAAACACCAGCCACTGTGCATACATTGAAAGAGGTGCTAGTAACTCAAAGGCAATAAAGAGCTCACAGAGAAAAAGTCTCAGGTAAATTAGCTATTTGAAGTATGCTTTTTCCAAATAGCCTGAAACACTTCAGACACAAAAGGTGCAAGCAACTGCTTGACACAGTTTGATTACAAAAAAGTCCCTTCTAAATCTCCGCCCCCCTGTGTAGACAGCCATAGCAGTGTTAAGATACTTATGTTGCTATAACCATTTTCCTAAGGGAATTCTTCAGTAACATGTGCTCTTGGAAAAATCATTATGTCAGCACCAAAACTATGTCCACACAAGCTACACTAATGTAGTTAAAGTGATGCCAGTTGCAACAAGACTGCAGCAGCTTTAGTGGAAATAAAATTACATTCAGATACTTAAGCTCTTAGACTCGTTAAGAAGAGAGGGAGAAAAAAAACCCAACAAAATGCAAACAAAACCCCCAGCAAACTACCCCAAACCCTAGGCTTCTGAGATTTTTAAGATTCTTTTAAAATATAGCCAGGAAAAGTAACAGCACTCTGAAGGCCTTATATCCTCACTTCCATAAATCCTTTACTCTGATTTACACCTGTGGGACGTTTTTGGTTGGGTGGGATTGGGTCTTTTTGGTTGGCTTTTTTTTTTTTTTTTTTGCAAACCTTACTTTTCTTGACTACAATTCCTTTCCCTTTCATAAATTTGTGTCTCTTAAGTTGGCTTTTTTCTCTTGTATAGATACAACTCAGAAGTCATACGTCTAACCACAATTATATGTCCATACTCTGTGTTGCACACGTGTAACCAAGGCTGCACATCAAACTATGAGGAGGGTTAACCTGCTCATCAAGGGTCTGTTGTTAATACAACTGTTGAGACAACACTGGCTGGAATGAAGAAGATGTGTTAGGTAGGTTTCCAGTTTACCATCTTGCCTCACTGATGATTTAACAGTGTCTGTAACACCCACAGCTCGCTCTTTCTCACAGGCTAGAGGAGCTGGTCAAAAACACGGCCACAATGTTGTCCAGAATTTTCCAACTACAGAAACGCCTATATAGGCAGGGCATAAAACTTCATAATTGGGAAAATCCCACCTCTTAACAGCAGCAGAGGTACCTACATAAAAGGCATCTACAAACTTGATCTTTTTTCCCAGTATTGAATGGGTTTCACGTTCAGAATGCACTGATGGCCACATTTTGGTGCAGAGCTTGACCAAAGCACATGGCTAACTTGGTCCAACTCCTCATCCTCCTCATTCCCTAGAGTTCCTGGAGTGCAAACTCAGTTATTAAGGCTATCTGATATCAAATCATAAAAGGGTGTGTGTCATGCATCACCATAACCAAAGTCACAAGATGTGCTAATGGTGTATCTGTCGGTGGAACTGCCACTCACAGCTTGCTAAGCAGCACCAAGGCCCAATCATGCCTAGTACATTTTCACACAGAGAACCTCTGGGCAATTGTTGTTCTCTAGACAACAAAAACCAATGTGAACTTAAAGCAGAGGACCATCAAAAAGGTGTTCCACACATAAACAGACAGATCATTTCAACTCAAGTGCAGACTTCTGCAGAGGCTGACTCCGAGTCTTTCCTATGACTTCCTAGCTTAAAGCTATGGCTGATAGCAATGTAATTGGCATTGCTCCAGTCATTAATTATATCTGATCATTCTTGAAACTAGTGAATAACACAGCATAATTTTAATATCTCATGACTCAAAAGCTTACCAGCCTTCTAAGTGAAGGAACAGTGTCAGGTGTTCAGATTTATGAAGGAGCCTTAAAATAGTCCCCTTTGAGTGGATCTGGATCTATTCCATCTGGAAATGATGATTTCCAATTAAGGTGTTATTACTGGAAATAATGCAGCCTAGCTAAGACCAAGGGGGAGGACCTAATAAGACTTTAAAATGCAAGTGTATGCAAAAATATCATACAGAAAAAGAAAAGTATCATTACCAAACTGCTCAAAGAGTCATTTCATAACAGTTTGACTGGGGAAAGCAGAACTCTTAGGACAGGTCAAGGGGATTCAGGCTACCCTTAGTGATCGTGACAGAGTTCCACAGACTGCCATATCGTTAGCTAATTTCTCATACATTTTTGAGCAAAATTTTGTGCAGGAAATACCTTTGAAGCTTGACATACTCTTATGAGCTAGTCCATCACCCAAAGGAAGAAGAGAGATCCTCCTCTCTATAAAATGAATGCTTTCTTTAATCAAACACCATGGCCTCTCTAGGGTCCCAAGCTGATGTTATTGTGGTATTAAAACTTATATCTGTTCAATATTTTATGTATCATGGAGACAAATGTCTCTTCCAAATCTAGCCATCTTAGCTTAAAATAATTCTTTTTACAGTAAGAACATCTTGATGGGACTTGATATGTGCTCCCAAATCTGTGAATTTAAGGTCAGCTTTATAAGCCTTCCAAAGACAGGCTAGCCTAGCACATCTTGAAGCTGACTGAGGAGCATCAGCACACCCTTGCTGCTGGAGATCTGCAGAGTTATACTCCTGCACTCAGCCGCAGGTCCATGACAAAAACCAGTATGGCTGTGACTTCTTCAACTGTCTCCTGCAAAAATAGACATTGATCTGCAGTTTCTTTTAAAGCATGAACACTCTCTGTGGGAAAGGAGACAAACAGCTGATCATATTGGAGTGATCCACCAGGGAGACTTGTCTTTCTGTATTTAATTGCAGGAGTAAAATGATTCTTCTTCACTGGAAGATATGGTTTCCCTGTCTAGTACCCTCTCTATCATATTAGCTGCTGCAGGTTGTTAAGCTCTTATCAAATAAAAACATTTACCATTGCAGTCTAATGGACTGAGCACACACAGTAGGAAGGACAGAGTGATTTATCCTGGAGACTTACAAAGCTTTATGGACACCATTAGTGGTGGAATATAAGACTACATTTTGAGCTCCCACATTTTTTAATCTATATTTGCATTAAATGCTCCTCCCTTGCTAGCATATCTGTATCCTTTTGCTGCTGTAATCCCTGATGCCTCCCAGCAGCATTAGCATGCAACTTGGTAAAGCTTCACAGAAATCAAGAGGATTGTTCAAGAATAATATTTAACACCGAGTGGTAAGTTTGTATAACATGAAGCTTCATCAAAACCAGAAAAAGCCATTTTTCAAAGACAGAGTAGATAATGAACATCTCCTTATACTTACATGGCATTGCATGGTATATGCTGGGCCAGTACTGCCCACTGTCTCTCTTCAGCCAGACACGAACTGTTCTACAAAAAAAAAAAAACAAACAACACAACACTCATGAGGAAGAATGAAAAAGTAACCATGAATGAAAATGAAGTGGTGACAATGAATGCAGAAGACCTTCTTCAAAATTGAATTGTTTTGCCGAGAGGGGAAAATAAACATGCAAACTCCTACAGCAGCCTTATACATCAACCTCAGATTAACTTCTGCAAGGTGATGAGGGTAGCCCATTCCTTGGTTCCATGTAGCACTTAACTACGTGGCTTAACAATCTTGGCTGAACACAACTGTATTTGGAAACTGCTATGGCTTTTTGTTCTTCTCCTTTCCCAAGAACTAGAATACCATTGTTTATTCAATGCCTCAGATGAGGATTTGGGACACCCATCGTATCCCAGGAAGCCACCCCTATACCAGCCTATCCAGTGCCCTGCAGAAGCCTTCCCTCTGCTCTCAGGGTAGGCCTTAGTCCATCTGCTGCCTGTTGTTTTGTTGTTTTGCTTCAGGAAAACTTCTAAGCAAAGAAACAAGGTTCTGAGATTTTTGGCTTCTCTTTACTAAGATTATGTCCATTCATGACAACAATGAGCTCTTCAGCTTCACGACCCTCTCTCCTTGGGGTACTCAGAGTGCTATCAGGTGCCCACTGAGCATCAAGCTGACAAAGCCAAACTTCTATCCTTCTCTGAAGAGGATGATCAAGGCAACAGGCAGCCTGGCAGTCCTCCTCTACCCCATCCGTTCGGAGTTGCTGTCCTCAGAGGCACCTGGAACCATATAGTGCTCCAGGCCCCTCCACAAACACACCAGTGGCTTCCTCTCAGCTACAAGAGAGGAATGTATTCCACTGTATCTCAGGACTACTTTTGCTTTCTCATAACCATGTCATACTGGCAGCTCCCTGTCATTGAATCCACACCCTTCACACACTTGAGACGCTTGTTGCTTGTCTTCTGAGCAGAGGATTTGGACTGATATATTATCTGGGTCATTAAATATTTATTATTTCAGTCATCAGTGTCATCAGATGTTTTGGTCAAGTCTCTGAAGCCTCTTTCTAGCTGATGAACTAAAGAGAGAGCTTCAATTAATTTAATCAAACCATGCCTAGTAACAGTGTCACCACCTAAAGCAGCAGGCAATGAGTAATCTCCTGCTAGTTCCTGCATAGCCAAGGTGACTGTCATCTCAATTACAGACAACTGTTACCTGCCTTACTGTTCTTCAAATCCTTATCATCTTCATTTTTCACTAATAAACTCTCTATATAATACTGTTTTCCATGCATTACTGATTTACACCAAATACACTAACCTTCTATAGAAGACTTAGTTATCCAAGACAGCATCATGTTAGTGTAGAATAAGAGATTTTTAACCCAACACCCAGTTCTAGTCAGTCTTATCCACCAAAGTCAGTATGCAATAGCAGATACAAGACGGATCTGTAAAACTATTGTTAAACATAAGCCTTATTTTCCTGTATAAAAACTATAACTTGCACTTGACAATATCAAGGAAAACAACAAAAACAAGCAAGAATGGCTCTTTCCAGTTCATGAAACATGGAAATATAGCTTATGAAGAAGCTACTACATGATCATTACTACTGCTACCTCGTTTTCTTGGGAAAGCAGTTTTCAGCCCTTTTTAGACAGCAAAACTTTAGAGCAACATGTCAACCACAGAATGATATGGGGTTGGAAGGGACCTCTGGAGATCATCTAGTCCAACCCCCCTGCCAAAGCAGGTCCACCTAGAGCAGGTTGCACAGGAACTTGTCCAGGTGTGTTTTGAACATCTCCAGAGAAGGAGATTCCACCACCTCTCAGGGCAGCCTGTTCCAGTGCTTTGCCACCCTTAAAGTAAAGAAGTTCCTCCTCATGTTTAGATAGAACTTCCTATGTTCAACTTTGTGCCCGTTTCCTTGTGTCCTGTCACTGGGCACCACTGAAAAACAACCGGCCCCATCCTCTTGACACCCACCCTTTAAGTATATATAGGTGTTGATCAGATCCCCCCTCAGTCTTCTCTTCTCCAGACTAGAAAGACCCAAGTCCCTCAGTCTTTCCTTGTAAGAGAGATGTTCCAGGCCCTTAATCATCTTTGTGGTCCTCTGCTGTACCCTCTCCAGCAGTTGCCTGTCCTTGAACTGGGGAGCCAGTTTTATATCATATTATATCATATCATAAATATAATATAAATTTATCTAAGATATTACATTCACAAGACAAGTGTGAACAGAGATGTCATGCAATATAATAAGGCAATTCAACTAGTTATCTATCCTGCAAGCCTCAAGCTAAGGGCTGCACCATTATGTATTTCCAGACTGCATATATCCAAAATCAGATTTCTGCTCATCCTTCCCTGTATACAAACTCATTGTTCAGCAAATATTTCAGAGACCTGTGTATTGGGCACCACACAAGCATCACCATTTTAGAAATGACACAAGTATATACTTTGACAGAGCACATGGCTCTAAAAACTAATATTCCACTGGGTTAGAAAGCAAGTCCCATGGTTAAAAAGCACTCACAAATTACTCAAAACACATAAAATTCATGTCTATGTGTAAGAGCCTTTTTGCCACAATCACATTGCAAAATTTGAAGTAGATTTGAAGCAAAACCACTAACATTTGTTCAGGGAAAATTAATCAGTTGATAACAATGCTGATAATCATATTATAGATAGGGGTAGGGTCAAATCCTTCTGTCATTCCTTGCTATAACTGACTGTAGCTGTTGTCATAGCAGCACTCTGATTACAGACCTCGGGTCTGGGAAGACATCCAGAGGCACAGGGCTGTATTCCAGGGTCCACCCAAAGGGGTCCACCTTTGCTAAGAAAGTGATCACTGTAGTTCTGGAACTACAGCCCCTCTGTTTCCCAAAATAGGCAAGCTCTTTATTCTCATCAAGTGGGAATGAATGAGTATGCACAAAAAAATCATGGGATGTATCACAGGGAGCTGAAATAAGTCAATATGAAACAGCACTGAGGAAGCACACCAGTATCCTGTGAGAGTCTTGTCTTCCTTGACCATCCCAATCTCTATATTCAGTACTACCAGTTTCAAAACTCCCTGGCTTTGACAAAGTTGCCTCTCCTTTCCACTTAATGGCTCTGGCAAATAATAAATACAGACAATTCAGCTTGTTAAAAGAAAAAGACTCTGTATAAGAAAAGATCTTTCAAAAGCTGGAGGAAATGAAATCAGTTTTATTTGCAAAAATGGCAATAATTTGGGTGCTTTGGGTTGTTTTTTCAACTGTACCCACCATGGACTTACGAATTAATTTGACAATTATATCAATATAAGACTGTTAGATGAATGATATTAAAACAAAAAACATTTTCTGCTTAAGCTCAAAAAAGTCCCCCAAACCTGGTGAGCTTCCTAGTTAAGAGCTAAACTACTTTTACTAGTGTAGGGCTCTTCTGTAGGCACACAGTATGCTCATTTCTTTACATTGTCAAATATATTTCCATTCAATGACTAATTCATGCAAAATGAGAAACAAAGCATTCTAAGAATAAAAAGACTACAAACAGATGTTATCTAACTCTAAGGTGTGTGAAAAGGAACACAGCTCCCTTTCAGTTCATGTAATTCATTACAGAAATCCTTATCCCCCCAGTAGATCATCTTAAATAAAGGAAAACAAAAGAGCTCATAAACAATTTATTTTAAAATTAAGGGTGATTACTATGCATACCTTAAAAACTAGCATTTAAAAGTTATGTTAAGCATTATAATAGAATTCCAATATCTGCATATCTGCTGATGTAAAAGCGTAAACATTCTTCCTCGTGTCAGAAAATGATGACTCAGGATTTTTTTCTCTTAAAATCACTGGATTAGATATGGCATTTTATTGAAAGAAGAAAAAATCACCTCCGTTCAATAAAATTTTCCAGGTAACTTCTTCTCAAAGCAGATCTGGGCTAAAGAACAAACTGCACCAACCACTGAACTTGGGAGAAAACAAATACTCTTGGAAGACAGCGTCTTTTATTCAGCTGCAGTTCTGCACATTGATACTTCTTAACACAATACTATCCACTAGACACCAAACCCAGAGCTTTTGAAGCTTCTAAAGAATGCAAAAAAAAAAAAAAAAACCCAAACAAAACCAAGCATGAATGAAAATAAGCTTTTTTAATGGATATATAGCATGAAGAGTACTTGGTGATTGCATGATTATTGGACTTAAACACAGCACCCACCCAAGTCAGGATCCATTCTTCAACTGCTCTACAGTGATTCTCTCTCTCCGGCATCACCATGGAAATTAGTTATCCCTTCATTTTATTGCCAGTAAATTGGCTTGGAAAGATTTTTAGAACCTGTCAAATTGATAGATACTCTTCTAAGTCTTTTCATAACAGAGATTATTTATTTTTAAATGAGACAGGCTACGCAGAAATAATTGTGCCATGCAAAAGACAGGCTACGTCTTCATATATTAAGGGGATTTGAAAGAAAAATTGCCTCTTGCTGTTATGCTCAAGAGTATGTGTCTCAAGTCCAGGTGGCTGTGGTTGTACCAGCACATCTCAAATGCACTGCTAGTCTGTGCACATCTGCAGGAGGCTTCATCTAAGCACCCACTACTCACAGAGGTACCTATGTCAGTAACAGCACATCCACCTCAGCGTGGCAGCTCTTCACCATCTACAGAAATTTATTCAAGTAGTGGTAAATGCCACGGTATCTTCTTTCTGGTAAAGACATTTTGCTCATAAAAACCCTAGTTTGTGCATTCAGGTTGCAGTGTGCTCCATAAAAGCCTGAACAACACTGCTGGACAGGATGCAAGATTCTCTGCTTGATCCCTAGTCTGACCTGAGCTGCTTCTCATCTCACTGCTGGAAAACTCAGTCTCACTTGGAGCTGTGAAGCTGAGTCTCTGTGACTGACTCAGAGGCGAACTGAAATTAAGGCAAAAGACACGTATCAGTGTTACGTACAGTACAGACATATTAGACATGTCTAAGCATTGTCCCAAGACGTTTGCATGTAGCAATACTGTGAACTCTGTTGCAGGGAGATTCAACACCACTATTACCCAGAGAAACAAGTTATTCCTATTCCACTCCACTTCTCCAGAATATCCGTAAAACCACCAGTTCTAGCTGTGAGCGAAGAAATCCAATGTATCAGTTTCCCATAACAGATTCCTCCTCTCCTGTTTGTGAATGTTTGCCTTCCTCACTCCTGCCTTTTAAAATATTTATCTATGCTGAGATGCACTTGTGTAATGCACTATGGGCTTCATGCCCCAGGCATATGCCAGCTGTATAACAGGTAGTCCTCAACACAACAATTTACTACAATATTTTTTAGGTGTTCTTGAGCTTCAGGAAATTGTTGTACATGGCATTTTAACATACTCCTCATTATTCTTTAT
>BJBW01001652.1:0-12284 GCA_004320125.1 Scolopax mira | reverse complement strand
TTTCTTGTACTTATCAATTCCCATTTGCTTTTGGGAAGCATAAACAGACAACCTTTTGAAGGTAATCGCATTGGATGATTTAATTATTGCAAACCAATTACTTTCACCTCCTTCCCACATTCAAATGTTTCAGTAATGGAAGTTATTAGAAAGATCCTCATTAGATTAAATACAGGCCTGCTATGCAATAAGTGACTCAGTGGAACCATGTTAAAAATACCAACCGGATCAACAATTTGCAGGAAAGCAACCCTCCAGCTCCCCTCTAAATTGTCCATGTAGCAAAGGCAAAAAGCAAGACCTTACCAGGTCACCAGCCTGCTTCCAGGTGCCCAGTAGGAATATCTGTCCAGAAGAACATAAAACATTTCTTTTTTCCAAAGCTACCATGGACTATCAACTAAGGTAGTGATCATTTTTAAGTTATGCATGCTTCACTCTGCATAAAAATTAATTAATTACTCAACAGACAAAAAGTAAACTTATGCTTTTGAATCTATGAAGTGAAATCTGGACATCCCATTTTCAATATACATACCACCAGCATGATATTTCTTAAAAATTTTATTCCTATACAGATTAATTTACAGAAAAAGATTTATATTTGATCCCAAGCACTAAATTATGTCCCCAACTGTAATTTACAACAAACATAAATGCTAGTAAGCTGAGACAGAAAGAACTTCCTCAGCTTTACTCTTCTTTCCCAGTTTGCTCTGAAATGATACCATGACATCAGTAAGAAAACAGCACAACACCGGGGAGGAGAGATGAATGCAGACTCTTTTCAGCAGTTGCCAGTGAGAGGACAAGGGGCAACGGACACAAGCTGGAACATAAGAGGTTCCACACAAATATGAGGAAAAACTTCTTTACAGTGAGGGTGAGAGAGCCCTGGAACAGGCTGCCCAGGGAGGTCGTGGAGTCCCCTTCTTTGGAGATTTTCAAGACCCGCCTGAATGCAGTCCTGAGTAACAAGCTCTAGCTCTGGGCAATCCTGCTTCAGCAGGGGAGTTGGACTAGATGATCTCTATGGTCCCTTCCAACTCTAAAAATAATTCAGTGAAATTCAGTGAAAAGAAAAAAATCCTCCAAGTAATAAGGGGATATGGAGGAAGACAAGATATCCTGGCTCAGTCATACCCTTGGGCCTCTATTTACTTTTCATATAAATGTTTTCCTGGTTAACTATACAGTGCAGCATCTAGTAAATTATGCCTTTACTGTGCTGGAAGGAACCCACATTTCCACACCTTTAGGATGATGCTCTCTCTCAGCATTTTAATTTCTAGATGGAAGTCATCTGCATCATCCATTGCAAAAGACTAAATTAAATCATTATCTACTTCACTGCTTTTTGGAGGATATTCGATGTATTAAACAGTTTAACTGTTCATTGCAGGTATTTGAGAATCCTAGTGTAAGGAAAATAGGGTTCTAGCTGCAAAAAGGCAGGAGCATGCACAACCTGTAAAAGTGTTATTTTCCACTGCCAGTATACTTTTGGCACTCAGTCAGAAAGCACCTAACATTTAATTCATGCAACACAAAGTTGTAGAGGAAAATCTGTGGTTTGGATTTTGAGAAGAGCATCAATCATGTCTTGATGCAAATGAACCCTTTTCCAAGCAAGCGGCTGTTAAGTCCTAACATCTGCACAGTTACCATAACGGTGTTACCTCTCAATTTACACATCTATTTCTGTTGCTCTGTGAAATTTCACTTTAATTATTTTTCTCTGGTTTTGTTCTTCATGAAAGAAAACCAAAAAACAACCCAAACCAAAACCCACCAAATCTAAACCAAACACAGCCCTCATACCCATATGGTATAGGTAAGTCCTTCAGCTGACAAACGGGATAATCAGTTCATCATGTGTGGCTGTAGATATTGAATTCTTATTGAAACACCCCCTCTAAGAACACATAGGCTTTTGTATTTCAAATATTGATGAACAATTATGGCAGTGTTTTTCCAAACACAGCGAACACATCTACTCAGAATGTATTTGCGTCACACCAAGATGCCTCTGGAAATGCTCTCCTTTGAGAAGGACTTTCTGCAGAGGAATCCCATTTCCAGTTCCTCCAGTTTACCATTGAACTTTAACAATGATTCATGGGTGATAAAATGTTCCCTCAGCTTTTCTCCTCATTGCTGTTTTCCTCTCAGGGAAGACTGACTCAGATTTTCACTGTCCTCGCACAAACCCGATTCTCCTACCTGCTTTGCTTTGCTAGAGGAGGCAAGAAACCATTCTCTTGTTCTGATCCAGCAGGACAACTTTGGCTGAGGACTCATGGTACTCTCTGGGAAGGAAAGCAGCAAGCCCAGCAGCTTCAGTGCCAGAAAAAAGGGACGAAGAAAGGAGGGCAAAGCAATGCAAACCCAACCCCGTCCTGAAAGGTCTGCTCTTCAGCTCCAGTGCCTTGCCAAGGGTTCTCAGATTTCTTATCACTCATACTGAGGAACGTGTTGTGAGGTGCCAGCAAAAGCCCAAACCTCTGATTCTATAATTTAGAGGTGATCTGGCATTTCAAGGGCTTACAAGACAGTCATAGTTTGTCACCTCTGCAATATTATGAGGGTTGTGTAGGGAGACTGAAAACAACACAAGTGAATAGAAACAGTTTTCAAACCTGTATCACAATACTGAACATCACATCCTAAACTTTAATTTTTCTAATTATGAAACTTAATCTCAAGTGTATAGTTTCTCTTCACATCCAGTTCTTTCATATAGCCTCATTACATCTTTCCCATTCTCCAGCATCTAAGTTCATACTGTGATAATTTTATTCCATAATCTTTAAGATAGATAATTGCTAATTTCAACATCTTCTTGCTCTTGTGTTACAAGGCTAGAAGTTTCTGTTGTCTCTACTTTCTCTCACGGTTAGTTGCTGTGTATACTCCTAGCATTTCTTACATGCTTTCTCTTTAAGGTAACCAATCTTTTCAGTCTCTTTGGGAAGCTGTTTATGTGTCTTGTTCTCCTTACCTGTCTTCCAGTCCCTCTAATGAGACAATATTCTGTCTGAACTGGCATCTTCTGTACTAAATGCAGTCTCAATCCACAGACACAGAAAAACCTACTGAATTATAAGAGCATTATCATTCTTTATGCATCTTCTCCCCGCACATGCCCTAGCACTGTTTGTTTATTTGGCAGGAGTTTTATATGTTTTCTTCTTCACACCAGCATGATTTAGAAACTTACAAAATATGGATGAGAGAAAAATGTATATTTATCAGGACTAGATTCTCTCTGCGATACACTGCTGTCTACTTACTATGTTCTCCTGCAGTTCTTTGCATCTCTCCAAACCCAATCAGCCTGTCTGCTAATTTGAGGCAGACTGTAGTGGTAGGGAAGGGAACAGAGGATTCCCAGCTACAGCTTCTAGGGGCAATCCCAGAACCACATGTTCCTGGCAAAGAGAGGTAGAAAGAAAATGATAAAGGAGAGCAATAGGCAGAAGGCAATCCCAGGCTAGAGAAAACCTTGAAGGTATACAACACGCTTTCTCCTTGTGAAGATGGGACAGGAAAGCCACGTTTATTACATAAGCATAGGGAGGATACAACCAACTCCCTCCTCAGGTATGGAAAAATGCATTATTTGACTATGTGAATCAGTGCAGCTTTGTAAAAATGTCTGTTGGAATTGTGTGTGACAGGAGGCAACTGCTTAGGTGACTGCTACCCATCCACTAAACCAATAAAGCCTGTAGCTGCTCCTGTTTATTTGTCTTGTAGGTCTTGCCTTATAGGTAACTGCTGCTTTGCAAGAAGAGACAGCTTCCAGTTCATGGCAAAAGCATTAAACATTATTAGAAACCCTCTGCTGGCACTTTGTTCGTAGCTTATTTCACAGATCTATTTTTCTCTAGAGGGTTACAAGAAGAGTCCTCTGCAATTCCTGTCCAGATGCTGTCTCAGCTTGCATTCTCCAGATCGTTATTGCTGCCATTCATAGAGGAAGTATCAGTCTGATCTTGGAAGAAGTAGATTTGAGATCTTGAGAAAAAAGAGCTGCCTCTTTGTTTTGCAACACCTCACATTAAAATATTATTCCAGGATAATACAAAAGGCAACATCCTGGAGTTCAAAAGTAGTAAGCTCTTACTAGGTCACGCTATTAGGCACGGTGATGGTTCTTTTAGGTCTTATTAGGACGGAGCTGGTTTTTTCTCAATGGTGCCCAGTGACAGGACACAAGGAAATGGGCACAAACTTGAGTATAAGAAGTTCCACCTAAACATGAGGAGGAACTTCTTTACTTTGAGGGTGGTAGAGCACTGTGACAGGCTGCCACAGGTGGTGGAGTCTCCTTCTCTGGAGACATTCAAAACCCACCTCGACAATCTCCTGCGCAACGTGCTCTAGGTGGATGTGCTCTGATGGGGGGGTTGGACTCAATGATTTCCAGAGGTCCCTTCCAACCCGATATGATTCTATGATCACAATACACATCATATATTCATAGAAATCAGGGATTTGAGGCAGAGTGCTTTCAAAGCAAGGACTTTATATCAGGACTTTACATCATTGTTGATTTAACTACTGAACAACTGTACACATTCACTGGAAAAAGCTGATCAGCTTTCCCCATCCTGAATAAGGACAGGATTCCTTACCAGAGACCTTCTTTTCAATAAGCTCCTGCAGCAGCCTGTCCAAATTCAGACAGGTAAGGATTCTTGAACTCACATTAAAAAAATACTGTCAGATATGGAGATTACAGCAGATGCAAACCATTTTATAACATGTATCACAGAGCTGGCCTACAACAGCAGGTATGAAGAGCACATCATCCATTGTTCTACACCATCAGAGAGCGTATGCTGAGTGTAAGCACTGTGCCACCCATCCCTCTCACAAGTCAGGGTGGTGCTGTGCTGTCACTACTATCAGCAAATCAGGTAATTCTCGTTGAAGCAAAGTAAAGATTTGGAGTGTAAATATGTGGAGAGACTAAGCTATTCTACTAGTAACAAGAGGATGATTTGTATGGTTTCTTTTTAGAAGAGGATAACTTGGTGTTAACTGAGAACACAAATCACCTCTCTTAGGCAAGTAATATTTTCCTAGTGACCTGAGTTACAAGCAGAGGGGTTGCATGCACATGAACACAGCTTGTGCCACACCACTCCATCCTTTCAGCAGGAGACTACTAGTTTGCATAGGCATGGACAGTTCAAAGGAGGGTCTGAAGTAACGACTTTGGGCTATTTGAGGGCTGTTGAAAGCACAGGATGTCAGCAGATTGAAGCAGACTAGACCTATCACTGACCTTGGCAGAGGACACAAGATTTTAACTGGTAAAGTAAGATAGAAGACAGCTAGAGACCACCCATCGAGCAAGTAAATCCTTGTGCTATTAGTTAAAGCATAAAACCAGATCACAGCATCTGCCAGGAAAAAGACGAGCTGAGATGGGTAAAGGCAGTAAATAAGGGAAGGGTCCTCTATGATCCATCCGTCTGCCTTGCAGGCTCAGCACTGCCTGAAGTGTTAAATCAGTTTGTAATTCTGGCTCAGCTATTCACAGGTCAGACAGGATTGCTTCTTATGCAGAGGGCAGGGAGGGGACAAACAGCTTTCCTTGCAGACAGTTAAGCTACTATGCAAAAAGACTGAGATCATACGTCCAGTTACCTTGAGCCATGAGATACGCTTCCCACAAACTAAACCCTACTCTTTTTGTTTCAAAATCCACATGAGTTCTGCTGTGTCAAGCAGTTCCTCCTCCCACTTTCCTATTCTGGTATCTGAGGCATGCTGAAAACATCCAGGTGGAATGACCTGACAGTCCAGTAAGTCTCTTGCACATGTCATATCTAGCACAAATCATATCGTGTCTTCTTATCAAACACACAGAGTGAGCTTTGGAGGGATAGACACAATTTGTGAGCAGTTATCAAGAAACGTAAATCATTAACAATCTGCAACAGATTAAGTAGTTTACTTAATTCAGAGATGTCCCAACTACTGAGCACCAAGGAGGGAAGCAGCACACATGGAGGGCATTTAATAATTTACTCAGAGGCCAGTGTCAGGTAACAATTTTTATAATTAATTTTTATTCCAGTTGGAGGAGAAGAGGGAAAAGAGATTAGACAGAGCTGTCCTGTGGACAGGGTCTGGCCCCTAAAACAGATCAGCTGGACCACTTGGTCTAAAAAATACCAATAACCAGGAACAACAGGTTTACAAGAAAGACCCAGAACAGTTATAACCTTGAACACTGTAGTGAACAAAAGGTTTGTTTTGGAAACACACACAAATTTTCATCATCTGTGCTGCACAGTATAAATAAATGCAAGCTAACAAAGGCTCTTAGAAATGCATCAACCAGATCATTTCACAAATGCATTTTTGCCCCCTGGCACTGCACCATTAAAATACTTGCTTCATTCATGTAAGTCTGAAAGACCAAGGTTTATCTTTGATTTTCCCATTTACTTTTTTATTTGTGACAGAGCATTTAATAGTTTTGTTTGATCAAACTTTGAAGAGGAAAATATTTCTGTAGAAGGAAACAAAATCTCATGGTATGGCAGCTAATTAGATGCTACTGAACACTGGGGATCTAGGTCTTAGCTTTCCCACTGGTCAGCCAGTAACCCTTACTTAAGACATAGGAACCAAAGAAGACATGCAGTAGTCTACTTCCACTCATGCACTTAAAAGCTTAAAGACATTTTTCTGTACTCCCATCAGCTCTCCCAGTCATCCCACACTGTCAGCTCCTCTGGCACCCTTCAACTGTATGCACATTTCAACCATGCTATTTCTCTCCCCAGAGTTCTGGATCCAGCACTCTGGTTCAGCAAGGGTTGACAGTGATTTACAAGTCCTGATAGACTTGGCCTTTTAAAAATACTAATGCTATTGGCAAGAACATAAGCATCTGATGTGTGTGTGTGTGTGTGAAAGCTGCAGGATCCCAGTCCTGTTTCCAGAAACGCTCATTAACCAGTAGATACCAGACTACCAAGGTCACCTCTCCTTGGCAGTAGCAAGTCCTCAGCATTTGTGCACCCTCAAGCAACCGCCAAGGTAGCCCACATACCTGCTCAAGCAGCTGTTTTCTCTTTCCTCACTAAGTCAAACATGTCTTTGAAGTGATGAGGCAAAGGCAAATATTGCCATTCCCTCCACCTCTCTGCAAAGGAAAGAATCCCTTCCCATTTGATTTCCATTTCTCTACTACTTCCAGTAGTCCCAGTCCACTCCCCGTTACCTGAAAGGTAACTGTCTCTCAATTACTCAGAACAATTCAATGCTTTTTAATAATATTGAAACAAGCTTGAAAAATATTGATTAATAAACTGGTTTTCAGAAGGCAACATTTAGCAAATGAAAACTGCTAAACACATCGAACACCTTTCATGTCACCAATGCTCAAGGTGGTTTTAATTAGATCACTGGTGCCAATAGTTTTCCCCAATCCAAGCTGCCCCATTTTGACTTTCACAGCAGATGACTGCTTGATAGTGGTGTTTAACAGCAGTCAGCATTAGCAAGGATGTATGGCTGCTTCAAGAGTTCATGCAGGAAGGAGGCAGCTGTCCTTTTATGAATTTCTAATTGAAAAGATGGGGCCACCAAAAGAACGAACAGGAAGGTTAGGAAAGGAGAAAGTGAGTTGAGGAGTTGTGTTAGAGATAAAACATGAATGGGAAGAATCAGCGGTAGGGAACGGGTTATAAAGTATGAATGATACAAAGCCTGCAGTAAGGACAGCAGCGAGCACCTCGTTCTGTAACCCCTAGACAAGAAAACTGAAACAGCACAGTATTTCAGTAATAACATACCCAAATTGAGGCAACAGGCTAAAGACAAGCCCTTCAAACCCCAAGACTCTCCACGCATCTCAGTTACTGGGGTATCAAGAAATCTGTGAATGAGGTCCATGAGACGTTCCATGCAAGAAACTCAAACTAGAATATATAAATTCCCTCACAATCCAGGAAGGAACAGTAACATACTGTGGAAGATGAGGAAAGCCCAACACTCCTCACCACTGGAAAGCCTGTCTCCAAGACACAAATCCTGGCTCAGCAACTTCTGTCAAGCTCAAGAGCAGGAGGAGAATGCAACTGCCACAGGGCAGCACCATGCCAGGGTGTCAGAACAGAAACGCTACACCCAGCATGTATTTTCTGACTCCACCACTGCCCCATCCCAATTAGTGTGTCAGTGGCAGTTAAGGGATGCCTATCATCCTTCTGCCTATCGCAGCAGCTGTAGGTGCACTCATTCAGTAATGCAAATATCAGCTGTGCTTATGAAGAGCTCCTCCGATTCTGGTCACAATGAGGTCAACAGTAAAACTCTTAAATGACACAGGAGCACGATGAAACCAACCGTGATAATTTTAGTGTTTGCAAAAGCAAATTACTGCTTCTTCCTAATGGGACATATATTGGTGTTCCCACATCAGTGGGTAAAGAGGAAAAAAAAAAAAAAGGACTGAAATAAATATCATGCAAATCCTCAACCAGATACCAAATGGAAACAGCTTGTAGAAAAATAAACTATGTAAGACTACAGAAGAAACTTTCTCTCTATAAGCCTTTGCCCTAACAACATCTGTAATTCCAGTTACATTGTCAGTGGCAGGTAAATTGGACAAAGCAGAAAGACCCACGCAATAATTACAGAACAAGCATCTCTAGCTGTAGTGTGCTTTCTATTGCAAATGTGCTTTGAAGATTTAATTTAATTATTGTACCTCAAGTTTTCTATGCTTTTCTCAGGTAGAGAAGCTAACAAGCTACTGAAGTAGCACACTTGCCTGTCTTGATTCCTTTGTGGTACCACCAGTTCTACTAGGAAAAGAGTTTCTTATCTTCTGTCCACCTCGAAGCTATAATACAACCTTCGTATCCTATTAGAGTTTTCTGTAGTCATCTGGCAGCAACACCAAAGATCTTCATGAAACCTTGGTTACAAGAAAAGGTGTATGGGTGGAAAACAATGGTTGGAGTAAGGTCTGTGGCAACTGTATGCCCAATTTATTTGAAGTATTTTAGGAAGTGAAAGAAGCAGAAATGTCATTTTTATGATTGAAGATCTTTTCATCTTTGAAAGTCTTAGGTAAAGCCTCCCTGCAGAGGGTCTCCAGACTTACTTTATCTTCTCCAAGCTTTGCTCTACATTTGGATCACCTCAATGAAGAATTCTCTCTTCAGCCTACAACATCCAACTGTATATGCATTTCAAAGGGTTTGTATTTCAAAATTGGGCATTACTACAGCTTAGTGCTGCTCTGTGACTTCAAAAATACAGAACCAAAGCTTTCCCTTGGCCTGAAACCATGGAGAGACCATCACACTTATTAGAAGTAAAACTTGGGCTTTTCTACTGGCAACACCTGGAGCAGCCCCAGAGCAGCTGCAATGACATCAAGCCCACTGGAAGGATGTCACCCTAGTATAGTGTAAGCGGGGAATGAACTGGTGTGTGAAGAAGCACCTGTGTCCAGTCTCCCAGACATACAGGACATGATGAAGCAATGCTCTGCTCAAACCAAGGATACTTCCCTGGGTGTCAGAAGCAAAGGCTCATGGAGACAAATTATCTTGATGGCTGTTGAGGAACATGAGATGTACTTACACAGGTCCAATGCCTGGGCCTACAGCGGTGCCACAAGTAAAGACAGGAGTCTTTACCACAGGTCTTGGTCACAGAGACTATGAGTGCCACCTCAGTGCTCCAGCTGGGTTCCAACCCAGGCTGCAGCTTCATGGGTCACTGGCTGATGTTGCACACAGGAATTTGGCAGCACATACACTTCTGCTCAGCATTGCAGCCCTGGGAGACCTACACTCCCCCGGACATCTGGCTAAAGTTAGTCTTAAGAATCTCAAACTATTTTTGGTCTCAGACTCAGGCTTTTTATTAAACTTATTGTTACAGATCTCAAACCAGCACAAACATTTACAGGCAGACCAGCTTTTAAGGGCTGTGTCTTGTTTAAACCACCAGCTTGGTTTGGTTTTGGTGTGGTGTTTTTTTTTTTTTAAATCAGAGAACAAATTTCCCATAGGCAATCTGAGTTCCCGCCAACAGGGACAGCCACATGGGTACCCTGGAGATGTGAAACACACCTGGATTACTAAATTACACAGGCCTGGGACCAGTCTCTGGCAGAAAGGCCACCTGGCATAGACATAAACAGCAGCTGCATCCAGGCTGGGAATGGTCCTTGGTCCAAGCTGACTCCCAGACCCTGGCTGGGGATTGTTTGACTCTGCAAATTGGCTCATGGTGAAAACAGTGCCTGGTACTAGCAACCAAACAGCACAGACAGCCAGATCCCCGTGCCTGAATACATGTTCTCACGCTAATTAATTTGTTAGAAATACAGTCATTACAGCAAGCGGCCATGGGTTCAGCTGCCCGTTTTTCACAGCTGGTTCATGCAGTCGTTGAAAAGAGGAACAATATTGATGTATGTAGGGCTGATGAAGCCTGCCCTACATACACCACCCTGGGCAATGCGGGGCTCGTTTAGAAGAATTGGAAAGTCAGAACAACAAGGGGTTTGCTGTCTCTGCTCACAAGATCCCTCCTTTCTTGTTACATTGTACACCACAATAATATCTCAAGGTGATCCATATTTTCCCCACTTTCCCTCCTTTGTTTTTATTAGCCTGAGGCCGGTGTAAAGGCATTGGCCAGCAACTGAATAAACTACAATTTCTGGCTTAACTAGAATCCACTATAAAGGGAAATCAAGCTAAAAACAAAAAGATGACCACTGTCAGGATAATGCTTCAAAGCATCACAAGGGCTGGCTTTCAAAATAGGGGCTTGCCTGCAAACACAGGGAGTACCTTTTAGTTCTAGAAGAATACCATTGAGTCTGAGGTGTCAATACACGCATACACACCACCTTTTGAAACCATTGTTTGCACTTTTTAATCCACATGCAAAACACTTGAACACAGATCACTAAGCAATTACCCATATCATTTGCTTTACCCACATCCAGAACTTTTGTCAAAATGGTTATTTATTTACTTCCCCCACATGACTTTGTATACAAAACACTTACCTACACAGTTAATAGTCCTGGTTTTGTGATTAAGAGATTAATAAAAATTACACTTGTTTCTAAAAGGATGTGGCTTTTTATGTAAAAATACCTGTTTGCATCAAAAAGTGCACATGAACACAATCTTAGTTTTAGAATAAAGGAAAGACCATGGGAGACACTGACTGAGGCAAACCAACACATTTTTTACGTTTATCCAAGCTTCTTGCTGTTCACCTCAACCTTTGCAGTTCTTGGATTGTTCATTCAGATGTGTTCACACCTTGTAAAAAGCAGACAACAATGTTCATTCCTGATTCCTCAAAAAAGAGTTTATAAGTCATAAGGCTTCTTGAAGGAAGAATATAAGTTGTGACCAAAAGGATGCTGTGGATGAAACTAGTCATGGGTGGAGACTTCTTAGCTTGGTTTCCTGTTAATGAAAACTCATTAAGGGAAACCTCACCAAGCTCTTCTCTTATCTACCAAAGAACCTGCTGGGGAGGAAGGAAAGAAGACTACAAATATCCTAAATCATAGAAGCTTTCAGAATTCAGATAAAGTTCATGCATTTTCTGGCAATTTTTTTTTTTAAACAATCAGTACATTCATAACTCCTTTTTCCTACTGCTTTCCCTGATATCTAATATTGGTCAGCCACAGTATTGGAGGAAAAGTTAACTGCTGGAAACCTAAGGACCATAACCACCAGCATTTATAGCATTCCTTGCTTGACAAATAAACCTATTTTTGCTTTTAATCTTTCACTACAAAACTAACTTTGTAACAGAAGTGGCAGCACAAGCTACTGCAGCAGGGCTGAAGCCAAGTCTCTGCAACAGCCCACCACACTAAACAGGGCTTCTCATCTGCCAGTGCTTCATAGATCAGGCTACCATGGGCCTCCAAGCAACACAGCATCCTCTCCAAAATTGTATGTGCTTTTACTTTTTGGGTACAAAAAGCAATATAGCAGCAACAGGAATCAAGATGTGAACCTCAAGGTTCTGTAAGTGTTTGTAAGGGTCTGAGCTGATGACCCTGCTAAAGTCCAGCAGGATCACTTACTAGTTGATATTTTGAAATCATGATGATGGATTTGTATATTCCTTCTAATTTACTGGCAGTTGCAGAGGTTAGCAAGAAGAGATTTGTTTATGAAGCCTGATTCACTTCCTGAGGGGAAAAGACTGCGCTCTTCTTTGGAAATGGATTATTGCCTATAGATTGTGTA
>BJBW01001651.1:12167-34603 GCA_004320125.1 Scolopax mira | reverse complement strand
TTGAGAGTGAATAGCCAGCAAAGGACTTACAACACCCATTGATTGCCTCCCTCAGAGTTCTCAGCTGTCACTGCACACTGGGACAGTCTCAGACTACCAACTAATTGAAATAAGTCAATCAGGCAGATTTTTCTTGGGACACACTCCCCCCAGTATCTTTATTAGGGCAACATGAAGAAATTGATGCACCCCAGATAAGGCATAATCTGTGAGAAAACCAGTATCAGTGCAACATCTGATGGTTCCCCAAAAGTTTGTGTTTCAGAACATAATGAAAATATTAGTAATTTCTGCAACTTAAAACGAGAAATAAGGGACAATAAATAAAGAATAACTGAGGGCAAAACCAAGGTCTGTAGAGATTCACATCGCAAGAACAGAATTGCCCACTATTTTATTTTGAAAGAACTACCTCTACGGACAAAGGGTTAATCCTATTTGCTTTTTCAAGGGCAAAAAGATTGGATTTTTACCTATTTGAGCCTCGGATGAACCTGGAACATTTCCATGAACAGACTGTAGTTGCCAATACACTGTTTTTGGGCAGGCGAAAAGCAGTGCACGGAGAGCACGACTGAAAATATGCCGACACAAATTCAAAATAAATATGCCAACACATAACAGCCCACAAAACATGACTTTTTTTTCCAGACTATTTGGAAAGTACCTATAATAACCTGCACTTGTAATAACCCCGAGGCTGTCACACATGCTACAGCCTGTGACTTGAGTGCGTTTAAAAAAAAAAACCAAAGAAATTCATCTTACCTGTGCTGCTGTTGCCTAAAGTTCCTTGGCTTCCGATCATCCCTTCGTTCCTGCCCATCAGTCCTGGCTGAGGTATCACTGAATAGGGGCTGCTCGTTCTTATGGGGGGGAACGTTCCCGTGCCTGGGGGGTTCTGCAGTGGGATGTCAAGTGGTAAATTCTGATTTGGTAATAACCTGCCCAGTTGCCCTGCTCGTGGGTTATTAAAAGCTAGACAGGAGGAGCAAAGGGGAAAAAAAACAAAACAAAACAAAAAAAAAACCAAAGTTAGAAGAATGGAAACTTTACTTGTTAAAAAAAAAAAAGAACCCAAACACACTTTAAGCTCCTGGGGCTGAGCTATTTAATGCTGCATGATTTACCCACTCTCTATCTGTCTGAGAAACATCCCTTCTTGACATTTTTATGTAAATTTCAACATGGAACATTCTGACAGTAAAACTGATATGACGTATATTTTTAAAACTTTAAACGATGCAATTTCACTGAGAGAAGAGCCACTGCAGCAAAATAGACCTGTACATGATGTGCACACTACTGCCAATTAATCTTATACCTAGCAGGGCTCTAATTGCATGCAGGTGTCATCCTGAGGCAGATTGTTAGGAATTATCTCAGTTTTCAAAGTTTTCCAGCATAAGCTGCGCCCCTGAAGAAGTTACTAAAATTAAGGGCAGACTGAGTTTATATCAGATCCTGTAGCCCCATTTCTATATCTCCCTCTTAATTCTTTTTTTTTTTTTTTTTAAATTTTTTATCATTAATAAAAAGAAGTACTTCTATCATTCAGAAACAACAAAAAGCTCCAGAATTAGAGCTGTGCTGCCAGAATATTCTGGTAAACAGAAGGATGTTTGATGGTTACTGTCACCTCGATATAACTATTTTCTTCCATGGAGGTGTTCTGTGCTCCTAAAAATCAGGCTCTACAAAGAAAACTGCAGATTGTCCCAGAAAAGTGAGCTCCAGATCAGGACTGGCAAACATCTGGCTCAGCTGGTCTCTGGGAGATGTTCCAGTGCAAGAAACATCCCCCCGTGGGCACAACTAGTTGTCAAGCACCAACCAAACATTGACCTTGGGCCCGTGATTCCATTTCCAATCACACCAATAAAATTCATCCAAAGAAATGAACCATTTCCCTGAAATTATTATTCGCAATACTCCTGGACAGCTTCCCCATGGCCAATCTCTGATGTAAATGTCGTCCACTTCTGCGTTTATATATTCACTGAATTATAAAGCAGTCAAAGAACTTCTTACTTATATCAGATTAACGTAGTGATACCTTTGAATTTGAGAACTTAGATGAAGTTTATCGACCTCGTTAAAAGCACAAAAGCATCTTATTATAAAGGTCTCTGACTTTTCTTCTTATTTTATAAAGCCAGACCACAGGAACTCATTGTATGTATTTATTTTTTAATACATGTGATCTGCCAGGTGAATTTGTTTATACGTATGTATAGGAAATACATCCCATACACCTAATTCCTAACCATCAGAATGAAATTTTGTCTTGATTGTCTGCTCAGACAGGCAAACAAAACTTACTTATAAGAAAAAAAATGACATTCCCAAGCTTAGGGGCATGCTAAAGTCTAAGGATTGAACCAAACCCAAACTTCAGTGACAGTTTCAGACAAGTCTGTGCCAGAAGTTTGGAAAGTCACCCAGAGAAGGAAGTTGGATTTTGGGTTGCTTTGCCAGCACCTACTGACCCAACAAAAAGGAAAGCTGGAAAAGCAGCCCAAAATAGGAACATCATAAATAGGAGGTGATGGTGCTCCCATCACATGTTCTGCCCATGGTCAGGATGGGACCGAAGGAGGCAATCTAGCAGCTTTCAAGCCTTATATATATTTTTTTAAAAAAAAAAAACAGATTAAAATATTTAAGATATTTTCATGTAAAACCTGTAAAATGAAAGCTGGTTATTTCTTCACAAAAAACCCCAACAAACCCACCCCTAAATCTTTTTTTTGGAATCACAAATGATTCGATGTTCATTCGACATTGCTTTTCCCTGAGCGTGTAAGAAGCCACTCACTGGTACTGCAGCCCTGTTTGCTGTAAGCTCTTCTGCAGAGAAGAAGACAAAAGTTCCCCAGGCACAGACCGAGGTGGGCAAAAAAGTTTTAGGACTTTAATTTACTTGGGAAACAGGACACTGCTTTTACAGAGCTGTTGCTAACTCCTAAGACACATTCATTTATGATCCTGCTCTTACTGCCAGGAGACTGAAAGCAGAATTAAAGTCAGGTGAACTCTGGAAGGAACCACCAGAGCTTGTTTCAGGAAGAACATGCTAAAGATTTCAGATGAGCAGAGATTTCCTTCTGGCTTATGTGCTGCTGCTCCTTGTACCCCCATACTTACAAAAATGAGTACAAAAATGCCATATTTCTATAAGCAGCATTGATAACAAATGGTAATTTAAGGATCTCCAGTGGTTTCAATAGGCATTGAATCATTAATATTTATTATTAATAGTAATATAAATATTTATTTTAAAATTCCTAACTTAAAAGTGGCATGGTTTTTCATATTTTCATATTATTAGAATGGCTCAAAATATTATCTAAGACCTATGCTTTATTAAAAAAATCCCCAGTGTTCATTGAAGAAAGTAAACAGATGTTGCCATTTTAGCCAACAGGAGAAAAAAAATAAAGCAGTGGCATTTTATTCTATTTTCTTCAACATTTGTAGCTGATAAGCCCTGGAAAGTCTTGCCCACTTTCCATTATTCTGTGGTGGCAGACCAACATTTCAACACTGATTTGTGAGTTAATTAATAAACTTAAGAAACACTGTCAGCTGGAAGCGACTCAATTAAAAGCCACAATTTCAAATTAAACGTGGCGATTCCTCTTAATCAAACGTCTTTCTATTAATCTTGTGGTTTTAGAAGAAGACCCTTCTTCACGCCTAGAAAAGCCTCTCTTGTCCCTTTTATTGAACGAGCAGCTGGAGTGAACGAGTGGCTTCGTTACTGAACATGGGGCTCCATCCCAAAGCCACAGATGCCACCAGCAGCATCACCTACAACCCCAACAGGGGACCTTTCATTTTTTTTGAGGGCACCTCTTAAAACCCCTCAAAGCTCCTCTAAGGGCGGGGAGAGGATACAGCAAAGGGCTACAAAGATGATGAGGGGACTAGAATCTCTCTCTGATGGGGAAAGGCTGAGGGACTTGGGTCGGTTTAGTCTGGAGAAGAGAAATTGAGGGGGGACCACATCAATGCTTATCAGTTTCTACAGGGTAGGTGTCAGAAGGATAGGGTGAAGCTCTTCTCAGTGATGCCCAGTGACAAGACAAGAGGTAATGGGCACAAACTTGAACATAAGAAGTTCCACCTATACATGAGGAGGAACTTCTTTCCTGTGAGGGTGGCAGAGCCCCAGAAGAGGCTGCCCAGAGAGGTGGTGGAGTCTCCTTCTCTGGAGACATTCCAACCCCAACTGGACACGTTCCTGTGGGACCTGCTCTGGCAGGGGGTTGGACCGGATGATCTCCAGAGGTCCCTTCCAACCCATATCATTCTGTGAATCTGTGACTTTCAGGGTGCTGAGTAAATTAGACAGAACCTCCAAGTGTGTTTCAAAACAGAGGGACCGCAGATGGCGCTATGTCATCACACAAGACCAGAGCAGGACCAAGAGCTGCTCGGTTCCTCCCCGGTGACCCAGGGGTAGCACCACCACCACCGTTTTGGGGGTTCGCAAGCTCTGCCAACACACACACTGCAGGGAAGGCAGACTCACTGCTCTGGGAAATCCTCATTGCTGGTTTCTGGGTGGCCACGGCCGCGCCGGGGCTGCTGTCACTGGTGAGCTGCATGAGGTCATTGATGATGGCTTGCTTGTCGACCGAGCCGGCTGGGGCGCCTGGGCGGCTATCTGGGAAAAGCTGCGGCAACTGGCTGTTCTGCAGGTCATCCAGAATCTCCTCCAAGTTGTCCAATTCACTGCCTGGCTGCGATGAAAAAAGAAAAGAACAAAACACAAACCCCACAGTACAGGTCGCTGCTCACCCGCTCCCGGTGTTCCTGCTGGCCCCGAGCCGGCACAGGCTTCCGATGCTTCCTGCGAGTAGCCCGAGGGGGAGGAAGGTCACAAAGTTGGGAAAAGGGGACGGTGCAGGCTCCCCAGAGCCCAGTGTGGCCCTGGCACCCCTTTAAAGCCCTGGCATCGGGACATACGGATCCATACGTTGGGCAAAGGGGAGATTCTCCCTGCGAGCTCCATGATGGGTGCAGGGGAGGAGATCCCACAGCGATGGAGACGGGGGTTTATATAGGTATAACCCATATTCCCTGCAGCACAGTCATATTTCTAGTCTCTTTATGACTTGATTAAAAGCATACGATGGAAAAGTTGCTTCATGGCTACAACAATTCCCCACACGCATTTTCTTTCTTACATTCAGAACCCCTACACCAAGTACCTCTACGGAAGTTAACGGGCAAGAGATACACATTTCAATTAAGTTCTATAAATTAAAGCCTGTCAATTAGTTACTAGATTTAGGAATTTGCTCAAAACTGCCCGGTCACTGAAAATAGCTTGTCTACAAGGAAGAAAAAAAAGAGAAATCTTGTTAATTCAATTCAGTAGAAAATTATCATGAAATAAAGATGGGAAAAAAATCAAGTCCATCCTACAGTAACACAAATACTGATCTGCATGTTTGTCTTAAAAATGTTGATTTCCACCCATATTTTTTGTGGGGGGGTCAACTTCTCTGTCTATAAACCCTCAGAAATAAAACCTTCTTCTGATTGAAATCTGGGAATTGCTACAAAGTATTTTCTCCAATCCTAAACCTTTACAGGGGGCAAAACTCTTTTGGGTAATAACTACCGAGAGGCAGCCTGGTCTCAGTCACCACCACGTTGCACAGGAAACATTTCGTGAGAGCATTTATGAAGAAAACCCACTCAAAAATCAGCGCCTTCGTTAGGAAACATGCAGTGAGGGACGAGAGGCAGAGAGCGAGCAGCCAGCCCTGAAGATGGGGAAGTGAGAAATACCACCACAGCCACGCACACAACCCAAATACAATCCTCCCTGTTCTTTTTAATCCCACCTACACAGCCTGAACTTGTTATTTATTGAGCTCACGCCGCAGATGAGGATAACGTAGAAATACCTGAGATGGCTTCCAACCACCCATGGCTACACACGAGGAGGAATTTCTTTGCTGTGAGGGTGGCAGAGCCCTGGCAGAGGCTGCCCAGAGAGGTGGTAGAGTCTCCTTCTCTGGAGACATTCCAACCCCACCTGGACATGTTCCTGTGGGACCTGCTCTGAGTGACCCTGCTCTGGCAGGGGGTTAGAGATGATCTTCAGATGTCCCTTCCAACCCCAGATCACTCTGCGATTCTGTGATTTTAGTCTGTTAGAAAGCAGCATGTGGATGACTTGGAATAACACCAATAATCCTGGTGTTACTGGCCAAATGGTAGGAAATCACAGAATCAGAGGACTGGAAAAAACTTAAAGCCTCAAGGCAAAATCAGAGTCTGTGGTTCCCTACAGAAGTTCACACAGCTTCTTGTTAAAGACATCCAGTGACAAGATCCCCAGGGGAGTTGGTTTCAGCACTCTGCCATTCTTAACTCTTGGGAGTTTTTTTTTCTCAGTGTCAGTGCAAAATCTCCCTGGCTGAAATTAAGGCCCTTCCTTCCTGTTTTATTCAGAATCTGGAGAACAAATTGCCTTCCCCCTTCTCTTTCTGTATTTGAAAACATGTGCCTTTTGGGGTTTTAAGCTCAGGTCATTAAGCAATCTCAACTTGTTGAATTTTCTTCAGCATGTAAAGTGTTTCCTAGACCTCTCATTACTCTTGTGGCTCCCGTGGACTGTCTTCAGTTGAACCAAACTTTTGCTGAAGTGCCACGTCCAGAACAGGACCTACGATGAAGCCTTACAACTGCCGAGTAAAGCCAAAAATTTACTCTGCACATAGTACACTCAGATGGCATAGCCCAGAAAAACCTGTGATTTTTTTTAATTACGTGACATCACTGACTCTCACTCATCTTGTGTGCACAACTTGAACACAACTTTGAAGAAGTCCTACCTGTCCAGTTGTCCTCTCCTTTTTCAAAAAACCTCTGACAACAGACTTGACTAATTCGAATAAATACCATGTGTTCATCCTGAATGTTCTCCTAAGCTTTTTCCTCCACATCTCTGGGTGGCTGCTGAATTTGAATCCTGTCCCCAGTGTATTTGCAGACACCCAAGTGTCACACGTTGCTTTACTCATTCTATGATTCTATGTGGGAGGTGTCCCTGCCCAGGGCAGGGAGTTGGAACTTGATCATCTTTGGGGTCCCTTCCAACCCAAACCATTCTATGACGCTATGATTTACCAAGCAGATGCTGTTCTCTCATGGGTCATTAAGGTTAACTAAAACACTGAGCAGCTCTAGATGCTCCACTGACTCCTACAGCACCTCCCTTCTGACAGCGAATCCTTAAATAACTACTTCGTGTGTAAGGATTTCCAAAGAGCTTCCTACCCACCCACAGCACTTTCGTCTTGACCATGCACCTCCAATCTGCTTACAAAGATGCCAGACGTAAGAGGGCCAAAAAAGCCTTACTCAAACCAAGACACATGGGCATACGCTGCTTTTCTTATGTCAAAAAGCCCACTTACCCTCTTGCCAAATCCCCCCTGCTGACCCCCCTCCTTCCAGGCACCTAACAAGCAGTTGGGTGGACAACAGCTCACTGACAGAAAAGGGAGAGACAGGAGCAACCAGATGAAGATGGCTGGGGTCCAGAGAAGGACCACAATGATGCTCAGAGGGCTGAAGCACCTCTGCTATGAAGACAGGCTGAGAGGGTTGGGATTGTTCAGTCTGGAGAAGAGAAGGCTCCAAGGAGACCTCAGAGCCCCTTCCAGTCCCTAAAGGGGCTCCAGGAGAGATGGGGAGGGACTCTTGATCAGGGAGGGGAGCCATAGGATGAGGGGGAATGGTTTTACATGGAAAGATAGGAGATTTAGATGAGATCTTAGAAAGAAATTCTTTGCTGTGAGGATGGTGAGCCCCTGGAAGAGGTTGCCCAGAGAAGCTGTGCCTGCTCCATCCCTGGCCACCAGGGCTTTGGGTGGAGCTTTGAGCAACCTGGTCTGGTGGGAGGTGTCCCTGCCCAGGGCAGGGGGTTGGAACTCGATGAGCTTTAAGATCCCTTCCAACTCTAACCACTCTATGAATCAAATGTGACTGTAAGAAGTATAAATCATTGTGAAGGCATGTGAGGAGCAGATTCAAAAAGGTGCTCTGAGAGACAGCTCAGCCATGTCTACAGGAGCCCCATTTTGGGCACTGGGAGACACGGTACTAGACGGCTGCAAGAGGCAGTGCAGGAGACTGCAGAAGGGTATCATAAATTATCAAAGGATGATTCAGTACTCTTTGGGGGAATTAACACATATGGCCTTCATTAAACATATCTGAGACAACAGTGAAGGCAAGTTTTATATGTCGCACTTTTTTTTTGGTTGGTTTTGAGCCAGACTTTGTGTCTTTTTTTCTTCCCTTTTTAAAATTTATTTTTAACATTCTGGCTACTGCAATTCCTTGTTTAAAATCAGATGTAAAAAAAAATGAAAACAAACCAAACCCAAACCAAAGCCAGAGAAGAACTTATTGATCCAAACGTGTCAGAAAACTGCACTCCCCACAATGCTCTTAATTGCTCTCAGGGACATGGTAAAGAAAGGCCAAATACAACAGACATAATATAACAACACAAATATGTAACCATCCTTTTTTTTTTCCTTAACTTAATCAATGCCAAATATTTAATCTTTATTTTTTTGATGGCTGCAAAAGCTCTAGATTTAGAATTAACAGCAAGCCATGATGGCAGCCTAAGTCTTTCCAGACCCACCCTCAAATGGCACCATATGTGCAGAAACCACCATTAAAATATTTGCTTGGTTAGATTCATGGGATTTTTCTTTTATTTATATTCTATATTTATTTTGTTAATGGTCTAAATTGAACTTTATGTAAAGAGAAGGCACACCCTAACCTCCCTGTAAAACAATTATTTGTCGTGAATTAAAAAAAAAGTCATCTGCCTGATAAAGTGCTAAAATATCACTAGAAAGTTCTCCTGCACATATTTTCACTATCTTTAAGCCATGCAATTACAACAATCTCCACAGAGCTTGGACACTAAGTGCAAAAAAACGTAAAGCAAACTGTGCTTAGAAATATTTTTGCATCTGAAAAAGTAGCTGCTTTCGAGGTACTTATCACTGTTACGTAGAGAAAGGCAGATTAAAGTGTTAATTCTTACGGAATCTTTGCAGCTCTACAGAAAGGCAGTTACACCTCAACATGAAATCTGGTTTCCAGAAGTTGCCACGTCAAAGTTTGGCTTCCATGGATTGTAAAGGACTGAGTCAGATTTGAAAGTCTCTGGAGATCTCTTTTTTCCACCACGGGCAATGCCCACAGCTTGCACTGAGACCCTGTGTTCCAAACTTCATGCATCTCCTTAATGACCACCTATGACAGAGGCATCCAGGACTTTCTCCTTACAACAGGATGTCTTTTTGTTGAGGAGACAACTTGAAACTATACCTGCCTTATAGAAACCCCAAATTAGCTCATTAGCTACCTCCACAGCACAGGCAAAACATTTCACCGAATCACAGAATGATACGGGGTTGGAAGGAATCTCTGGAGATCATCCAGTCCAACCTTCAAATTTGGCCAATAAAAAATAAACAAAACTTAATCCCTGCTCCAAACTGGCCATAAACTGAAGGAAAGCAGGAAAAGTAAATCACAGGTGGAATCAATATAGTCTTTTTCTTCCTGGTAACTGGAGTAAACATCCAATTGGCTAGAAATCCTGTTATCAAGTTAATCTACTACTAACTTCTGGAAACAGAACTCTAATTGAAAGACATTCAGAAAACAGACTCCCCATTCTAAGGTTTTGATAGAATTTCAAGAAGAAACCAACATCCTTCATTAACTTAATGGATTCTGGGCACCAAGAAATAGATCTCTGGAAGATGAGGAACATGTGTAAAGAAAATATTTTAGTATTGGGAAGATAATGGTTTCCACATAAAGTAAGAGGACATCAGAGCTGATAAAGTCTTTGAGGAACACCAGAACAGTTCCTGAGCTTTAGGACGAAAAGGTAGATGTTTAAGATGATTTCTAGAACAGCAGTGGTGGAGGCTGTGGCATCCCCCTGTCAGAGGAGAAAAGGAATTTATCTATCCTGTAGTCCCCCCATAAAGTGGGCTTCAGGAGAGATGGGGAGGGACTCTTGATCAGGGAGGGGGAGCCATAGGACAAGGGGAAACAGTTTAAAACTGAAAGAGGAGAGACTTAGATTAGATCTTAGGAAGAAATTCTTTGCTGTGAGGGTGGTGAGAACCTGGAAGAGGTTGCCCAGAGAAGCTGTGACTGCCCCATCCCTGGAGNNNATGGGGCTTGGAGCAACCTGGTCTGGTGGGAGGTGTCCCTGCCCAGGGCAGGGGGGTTGGAACTGGATGATCTTGAAGGTCCCTTCCCTTCCAACCAATTCTATGATTTTATTCAACACTACACCAAACACTTTCTTAGAGAATAAGCTACTTCATATTTCGACACTTTGGTTTCTCCATCTGTATCTGTATATAATAATTCATACCCAATTTTACAGAATAGTTTGGAATGTGAAACAATAGAGCTAAATAAAGCATTTCTTTAGCAAGGCAATCCCTGATGTCGTCGGGCTATGACATTTCTCTGACATAACCCTACACTTTCACTCTCCTTCCCGCAAGCTCTTTGCTCATCCTTGTCACATCTGACCATCTGCTGACCAGTAGCTGACTGGCCAGAAGCACCAGAGGGGTTATGAGAGCCAGCAGAACCAGCCAGGCACAGAGAAGAAGGGTGGTGGGATGAAGTCCTACCACGGAAGCTCCATGGTAGGTGGTGGACCGGCAAGGGGAAAGTAGGGATGCCCTATAAAACAAATCTGGAGCAAATCAGGACTCGTGTTTCCACCGCCTTCCCTTTTTAATAGGGCAGAACAATATGAGCACTCCTGATGCTCAAGACCAAGAGTCCTACTGGTGTCTTGCTGTTGGGAAAACTCCACTGAGCCTCCCCAGCAGGTCCCTCCTTCATCCTCTTCCCCCAGCAGCTGCCTTAACTGGAATAGCAATCAGCCCAATAGAGCTCGATAACCATCGTACCCACCAAGGAAGGGAAAAAAGGTAGGGCAGCACTGGAAATACTCTCTGCTATTTGAGAAAGGCTTCCTGTCAGTCGCTGCTCTCTGCAGAAGTGTATGTTTAAACACACTACCTAGAAAACTGCTATTTTTAGGACGGTGGTGCACTTCAAAGCATTTCCTGCCCAGAAAGTCACACCAAAAGTAAAAGGAGAAAACGTAATGGCTCTGCTGCCTCCCGACACCCCGATCCCCCTCGCATGGGCCGCCCCACCGCAGTTTCCAGAGAAACTGCACACTCCGGTGACTAATTACTTAAAAATACAGCATTCCTCAGGGAGGAGAAGTTTTAAATAAACCTGCAAAATAGGTAACACAAGCACACAGCTAATTTTTACATAAGGGAGGAAAAAGGTCGGGGGGAGGGGGGGGAAGGATGCAGGAGGATGGAAGAATTTAGCACAAGAATCTGTGTTCTGGTCTTGTACTAAATAGTTCCAGCTTTGATCTAAATTTAGGCAATGAACACTTCCTGTGGGAGACCATCTTCCAAAGCTGAAGAGTTTTTGATGCTAAATATTTTCGTGATTTTATAATTGGGGTAAAGTGGTTATTTGTTTTAAGGCCTGGCCTTCAGCTAGATAAACGCTTACTTTATTTTATATTCCCCACCATTTCCTCTCCTACTCCACGTTGGACTTCTGTTTATTCAGCTCCAGGTTCCACTGCATTTTAAGTAGGTTTTAAAACTCTTTATTTACAACCAACGGAAGCAACAAAAGCCCTTCTGTCATTATCCAGCAGCCCTCCATCAGAGCTCTGGACTGGCTTCTCCATACCTTGGCACTAAGGAAGCCCAAGCACTTCAGCCCCTACTACTTTATCGTGACTCCTGCACCGCTCCGTGGTTTTCTGAAGAGCCCCAACTCCTGGCCCTTCCTGCACCTCCAGTTCCCTCTCTCCTGGGAGACAATCCCCACCTTCAAAATTTCAGAAAAGGCAATACACACAGAATCACAGAATGGTTTGGGTTGGAAGGGACCTTCAAGATCATCCAGTTCCGATCCCCCCCTGCCCTGGGCAGGGACACCTCCCACCAGACCAGGTTCCTCCAAGCCCCGTCCAGCCTGGCCTTGAACCCCTCCAGGGATGGGGCAGCCACAACTTCTCTGGGCAACCTCTTCCAGGATCTCACCACCCTCACAGCAAAGAATTTCTTCCTGAGATCTCTTCTCAATCTCCCTTCTTTCAGTTTAAAACCATTCCCCTTCGTTCTATGGCTCCCCTCCCTGATCCAGAGTCCCTCCCCATCTTTCCTGGAGCCCCTTTAGGGACTGGAAGGGGCTCTAAGGTTTCCCCGGAGCCTTCTCTTCTCCAGGCTGAACACCCCCAACTCTCTCAGCCTGTCCTCACAGCAGAGGGGCTCCAGCACTCTAAGCATCTTCGTGGCTTCCTCTGGACTTCTTCCAATAGGTCCATGTCCTTCCTGTGCTGAGGGCTCCAGAGCTGGACACAGTGCTCCAGGTGGGGTCTCCCCAGAGCGGAGCAGAGGGGCAGAATCCCCTCCCTGGCCCTGCTGGCCACACTGCTGGGGATGCAGCCCAGGACATGGGTGTGAGAGCTCATTGCCAGCTCATGTTGAGCTTCTCATCCACCCATCCATAGTCCATTCTCCAACCTCGTCAAATTCCTCCCCTGATCTTAGAAACATGAAGCCTAAAAATAAAAAAAATGAATAGGGTATTCACTTCATGAGGTTCATAATACTGGGGACCTGATTTTCAAATGCTTGTGGTTGGCAACGCTTGTAGACACCGAAGACTCTTTCTTTAAAGTGAGTTTTATAGTTACATATTTACATTTAGGGTGAGACACAACTTGCCTATCTTTAGTCATGAAAAGGTAAGGCAGCCAGTTTAAACTAGCCGTCTGGGCTACCGCTAGTCAATGAGAACATCACTGGAGAGCAGTTTACCTCCCTATTTTAGGCACAGATTAGGATAAGATACAAGAAATCCTGGAGTATTTTTCCATCAATGATAAAAGAAGCCCGTGCGACTACTGTTAGACAGATAACTTCTCAAGGGAACAAAACCCACTCTTAGTGAATGGGTTCCCTTCTCTGCCGTTTCTTCTCTACTCCACAGAGATCATCAAAGAGGAAATTTAAATTCTTTTAGAAATTTAATCTCTCAGACCACACCATCTGAAGGCCATGATTTTGATCTACATAGACAGGACTTTTTCTTTTTTTTTGGTGATTACCAAATTCTACATTCTTGTCCGGTATCAAATACTAAGCACTGAAGGATCTCTGCCATCACTCCAGTATTGACTTCCATGTGGAGAATCTAAACTAGGAATTGTAACCTATTACATATTTTTAGAACAGTTTATTCTTGCCAGTTTAGCTGTGAATTTCTTTACATCTATGTTTTTCTAGCCTAACAAAGCAAAATTTCTCACAGAGAATCCAAGCCCTCCCTCTACAGGCACTACGAAATAGCAGCTCCATTCAGGACAAAACTAACATCCAGGCTTGAGGATAAATCCCTGTAGAAATTAGTGTAATTTGGCTCAGTTTTCCCCTAAAGCATGGGAAGGATTGAAAAACCACAATTGCTCCTACATAATGGCAATAGCTGTCAAATTCTGTTGAAAGAGAAGAAGTGAAGTAACCTTAGGAGACGCCTGGATAACTGAGATGTCAACAAAGCTGCATCCACACTCTAGTAGCATGTTTGGCCTTTCTGTTTTGTGGTTATAACCGCTGTTGAAAGAACTGTCTACTGGTTAGAGACTGCCAAAAGGGCAAAGGGAAAAAACAAAATGTCCCTGCTGTGACTTTGGGCTAAGAAAATGTTGTCTATCCCTCCTCCTTATATACAGAAACTATATTAAAAAAAATTATGTATACACAATAACAAAAAATACAATAGATTCCCCAAAACAAACAAGCTCAAACACAGTCCACACATTGAAAATATACAATATTTGCAATATTTGAAGGATATGGCTGTGAATTAGAGTCATGAAGGTTTGTGCAGTGTAGGATCTGGTCATGATTTACAAACTAAGGCTTCACGCCCAGGGCACTGCCTAGGGATTAATGACCGACTGGGAGAGTTGATAGTGTAGGACAAAGCTAAGCATCATTAACTCCAGCTAGTTATAAACTCCCCAGAAAATGCCTTATACTGAAATTGATATTGTAATTACCCATTTTATAAATAAAATAAGTAGCAAATTGCTTTTGCTGCATCCCTTTTTCTTGCAAAGCTCTGAAAACTGGCACATTCTGGGTGATGCGAACCTGGTGGTTTCTGAAAGTGAATTCCGTGTGAAAGCCAGTGAAATGACACTTTTTAGGTCCTAACAACGCACAGTTATTAGTATGTTGGGCAGCAGAGCAACAAGCAGTCTTGCACAGAATGCAAAGAAAACCTGAATGTCAAATTCAACGCAGATAACCTTGCGGAAGAAGACCTGATCTCTGCACTGAACAACTCAACTTGGGGTTGAATATCAAAAATTTGAAGTAAAAACCCCCAAATGACAATCACCTCCCCAGTTGCCACAGAAACCAGGGAGGTCTATATGCCTTGAGTTTAATTTGCAGATCAAGTGTCGGGCAAAGACCAATAATGCAAAGTTGGTACCAGTCCTTTCAAACAACTCCTGTCCTTGAGCACAAAACTGCTTTACATAGGACCAAGGAAGATGCTCCGAGGGCTGAAGCCTCTCTGCTGTGAGGACAGGCTGAAAGAGTTGGGGTTCTTCAGCCTGGAGAAGAGAAGGCTCTGGTGAGACCTTTGAGCCCCTTCCAGTCCCTAAAGGGGCTCCAGGAGAGATGGGGAGAGACTCTTGAGCAGAGAGTGCAGTGATAGGACAAGGGGCAATGGTTTTAAACTAGAGCAGGGTAGGTCTAGATTAGACATCAGGAAGAAGTGCCTTACAATGAGGGTTTGAGACATTGGCACAAGTTGCCCATAGAGGCAGTGGAGGCCCCATCCTCGGAGATGTTCAAATAAGGCTTGATGAGGCCCTGAGCAACCTGATCCAGTTCAAGATGTCGCTGCTCATGGCATAGAGGCTGGACTAGATGACCTTTAAAGGCCCCTTCCAACCCAATCCAACGCATTCTCTGATCCTATGATTCTACACGGGAGAAGCCTAGTTGCTATGCTGGGCTAGGCCAAGAGCGCACCTTGCCCATAACAGTTCAACACCAGCCTAGGAAAAGCTCCAAATAAGCTTGCATTAACCAATAGTTGGGAGTATTTTCTCTTTGACTATGATGGAAAAGGTTCCCTAGTGTTCACTGCGTTCTCCTATCTGCTCCCAGGCAGAGTGTGGTCTTCCAGACAGAGTGATGACCACAACTTAGTCATGCCAACTGGAACACTGAGTGAAGGCTGGATTTCTAAACACTTCAAAAGAGCCTCTTGAAGCGTCAAGAAATTACTCTTAGATCAGATGGCAAAAATGCAGGCCTAGAACATCTCATGCACTCGTAATGCAAAGATTTGCTTACCTGTTCGTTAGGCTCAAAGCTTATCTCTTCTTTTTCTGTCCTCATAGCTATTAACTTTGTGCTACCGGAAGGGTCTGTCTTACTGTCCAACCGCTCCAGTTTTGGGGGTATGTCTGGTAAACCAATATCTTTAGTATCATCTTTATCTAGCAAGTAGCGAAGTAGTGCATTATTATTCTTCTTAGGACTCGCTGGCTCCTGTTTTACAGTCACCTCTGAACCCGGAGCTGTGCTACTGGACTCCTGGCTCAGTTCTTTGCCTGTGGCCTCGGCCGTGAGCTTGGCCAAATCTACAGGAGAACTACTGTCCTGCAATAGTCTGTGCAAAATTTTATGCTTCTCCTTGAGCGAGGTTCCGTGTGCTGAACCAGACCCAGGCAACCCTCCCGCGGAGTCCTTGCTAACGTCTCCCAACGTGCTGGACAAAGGCGAAGGCTCCATCTGATCCGATTTGGTGGTCAGCAATTGTAATAGCTTTGTCTGGCTTTTTCCATCGTGCAGTTTATTCTGCCCATCGGGTCTCTCGCCACTGACAACCGGGGGCAGGTTGCTCTCATTGTTATCTTTCTGTTCTCCTGAATGGCAGCTGCCCTCTGCTTGTCCAGTTGTACCTTCCGATTGCTCCCCGTAGAGTCCAAAGCAGTCTTTAGAGTCCAGGCTTCCCATCTTGCTCAGCTGGGGAGGATTCATATTCACAGGGGAATTTTGCAAATTTCCCATTTTTAGGTCAGGTGAAGCCAACGAGGATCCTAGAGAAACGCCGTGGCCCTCGCTGAGGGCCTGAAGGGCGTTCAGGGAACTGTTGGTGTAGTTATGGCTATTTCCTGTGCTGCTGCAGACTCCCACGGGCGAATGCAAGCTTCCTGCAGGGGAGAACTGGCTGGGTGGGATGCGAGGGCTTCCTGCCACTCCAGGGCTCACACGATGCCTTGGGGAAAGCATAGAGTTTGGCTGCCCCGGGTTCATGCCGGGGCTGCTTTGTGAGGGGCTGTTCATTTTTAGTGCATAGTTACTACCCTGAGGAGTGGATGCTTGTATGCTCGAGACATGGTTCATTCCCCCTGAACCACCGAACCTGCCTGCTGGCATGCCCATTTGTTCCTTTGGGCCATTTATGGCAAAATTTATATTGCTACTGATGGTCATATCCTGACCTGGGTTCCCACTGCACATGGCCTGATGGGCAGGGCTGCTGGAGCTGATCGGGTTCAGTATCTTCCCCATCCCTTGTCCAGTCAAATCCTGATTCATTCCGCAGACGTTCTGCTCTCTATGTGGGCAAGGGGAAGAAAAACAAGCCGTGAGCGAAAATGACAGTAGCCAACTTGCAATTACACTGCAGGAAAAAAAAAAGAAGCAGAACCCCAAAGCTCGCTTTAATGTAACGCAACAAACCTACAACTAAAATCAAATTGGCAATTTGACAAAAGTGATGTGCAACTCGTGACACGGCTTCACGTTAAGAGTAGGGGTGTTTCAGTACCTTATTAACAAATCGGTGGAAATGAGGGAAAACAAAATTATACCTCATTTAAATGGCAGTCACCAGAAATGCAGGGAGGTTACAATTTCAGACTCTCTCCCCTTTTCTGTATATCCCTTCTCCACAATTTGGCAAGAGCTAGAAGTGACAGAAATCTCATCTGAAACGTCTGACCCAAACAAATGCATGTTTTACAGGACAGCTGTGGACAGCTGTTTGCTGGAGTTTTGAATTTCTAGGAGTCAGCCCCACCGCAAGGCTGGGGTGGGCTATTTGCCCACCGAGTTCGCAGCGAGAAGAAAGTTGAACAAGTCCCATTTGCAGACTGCCAGAGCAGGGTGGTACTGCTCCAAACCCAAATCTCAGCCAAGGGAACTACTGGATCCTGCCCCGGGATGGGAAAAGTCTGCGAGCAATCCAGTCCTGCACGAGCGTTTGGGAAAAGAAGAGAAGAAAGAACCCCCCGACCACACAGGAGCTGAAATCCCTATTTTAGAGATGTGGGCTCTGAGAGGGAGGAAGAGAGACACACGCAGAGAAAAATTTTGTGAGAGCACCTGAAGGGCATTTTGCTTTTCTTCAGGAGATTTTAATTAGTCTACGGGAGGATGCGATATACGTTTTACTCCTATGCTACGGCTTATATTGGAAAAATCAAGACATATTCACAAATGTTAAAAGCTATAAAAGACAGACAGTCTCAAGTAGATTAGGAAGTAAAAAAAATGAGGTTCTGAGAAAAAAAATTCAATTCAACTCTGGACTTCCAAAACCAAATACTAATGGAACATTCCTAATATGTATTTTTGATGAGATGAAAACCATTCCTGCTTGCAAAGGGAAAGTGCAGAGAAACCTTTTGTGTTTTGCTAAAGCAGGAGAAGAGGCAGAACTGAAGGACACAGAGCAGTGAAGCTTCTTACTCTCTATTTATTACCTCAGGTATAAAGGCAAAGGTAAAGAACATTAACTATAAAAAGAGAGGTGGATTTTTAAAACCTTATTACAAATACAATAGTACCAGTGTTCTGCTAAAAAAAAAAAAAGGCAAGAATAGTTACAAGTACCATTTTTAACTTAATGGCGCTTTTTTAAATTTAAAATTTAGCACTTCCTGTACTACCAAGTATATTCAGCAATCCAAAGAAAACAAATTTCAGACAGCTTTTTGGTCAGGTCCATTTCAAAATCTACAGTCTTTGTAAAATGGTTTCACTTCTAATGATGCTCAAAGCTGTTTTCTTCCTCCCAAAAAAGCGATACTGTGGATACAGGGAAACAGCATTGTCATTATAATCAGAAAATAAAACCTTAAAAAAAATCTGTCACAAACATACCAGGACATGCAATGGCTTAATTCCAATTTTACATTGAAGTTCTGAAGCGAGTGATTATTTATTTATCCTTGACTTTAACATATTATTGTCTGTGCCTTTTTTAAAAATAAAACCTAATAGTGGTGGCATTTCTCAGGATTGGGCATGTGAAAGTCACTCCTCCAAGCACCACAAAAGACAAGGAATGAATAGCGACAAGGAGTTATAATAATAATAATATAATTATGCAGTTTGTCTAAAATGCAGTTTTAATCATCAGATCATATTCTTTAAAGAAGACCCAGGGCCCAACATGTGACTGACTGCAAACACCAGGAATTCAGTCCTTCAAAGTTGTCTAAATCTAAGTACATTTGGAAAGTTTCTTCTGCCTACAATGCAAAATACAGGAAATTAAAAGCCTGAAACCAAGAACGTGAGATTAAAGGAAATTTTGTACGTTTAATGGAAGATCTTGATGCGAAGATCACAGCACGCCATTTCTAAGTCCTGAAGTAATCTCTTTTCCTGCTGGAAGCACCGAATTCAAAACCTTATTTTGTTGCCGTGCGATTAGTTCTGAGTGAACTGAACGTTTCTCAGCCCTCGATCTATTCATTTTGGCAACTCTTTGCTTTCCCCTTCTCTCTGCAGAGCGTGGATGTGAGAAACGTGGGAGGGTTTTACCTGTGGAGCATATGCAAGGAGATGACAAGCTGAGGTTCACTGGTCGTCTGAGAACGGATGAGCTTGCTCTTGGTTTGGGCCGAAACGATAGTGCCGTCAGACAAGGAGAACCGATAAACAGGACTAAATGCCAGTCCCTGCCTTAGCACTGCAAGCAAGCAAAAAGAAGGGAATTAGATGAGTGAGAAAATAGAGAAATAGAGGACAGGTAGCTCAGTTGCTCAACAGCTTGATGTTCTCTATCCATCAGCACAAACGTTGCACGAATTAAAAATAAAAATAATAATTTTGAGAATAAATAGATGGGATGTGCATATAATAAAGGATCCCACATACTGTACATTGATCAAAAGAAAATCTGTAAGGAGTGACAGCAATGGTGGGACAGACACTATGAAATACATAATATTTCAGGAGTGGACCAAGGAGTCCATGATGTCTGTTTCACTTTTCATCATGTATGTGTCTAACTCCTTTACTTCCTCATACGTTTTTTTCATCTGCACCATCTACATCACGATGATTAATATAAATGCCTTTAGTTTCTAAATCATCTGTTTCCATTAGCCTGTATCTTTTCCTCCTTATTGCCTGCTTAAATTATCTTGTAGCAGTTACTCTCACTACTACTTTAATTTAAGAAGTACATAAATCTTTTGCATGGGTACAATTAGAAATGAGAAGAACTGGGAAAAAAAAGAAATGATTACTTTTTACCGAAGAAATACAAAAATATAAAGCTCAGACAAATTGCAAATACAATTACCTAAACCAAAATTGAGGCTGTGCTATCATTCCTCAGTGTTAGATACATCTGCATGTCAGGTTTGAGGTTGACCTCTCTGCACATATTCTGCAGCCCTTCACTTTTCAGTGTAAATCTGAACTGCAACAAATTCAGTTCCCTAACTTCTGTAGACCCCTTAAAGTGACATTTCTTTAAGTAGAAATGAAAGTCATGCTATGGAAAAGCAAAATATCCAAACATTTATTTCTACTGCTCGCTCTTCTCCATCAATGAAACAAATGTGATCATTTTCAATTCCCAGTCCAAAAGCTGTTCCATTGGGGTTGCAGATATGGCAGGAGGGAAATACTTAACTTCAAAATTTTCATTAAATTGTTTAGACAAAAAATAGGAACGAAGTACTGAAAATACTTTTAATTTCCTCTTTTTTTCATACATACACATTTTCTGCGGTTTTCGCTTTTCTATTTTTTTTCTTTAATTAATAATATCATCTGATCTTTGTTTCATTGCTTGTCTTTTAATATTTCCTGTTGTAATGAAATGACACGGTTTTCCAAGTGTGGCTTTATTAAATAGCCTCCTCTACAGAGCTACCAGATTCCCAGCCTTGCAGGACTGGTTACGATTGCTTTCCTTCCCTCTCCCCCCGCCTCCCACCGTTATATATTGTTCTGCAAGGTTTTAAAGTATTATTTAGGCAGTGAGAAAACAGGAAGCACAATTTAAACAACCCGAAGGGGGTTTTCAGAGTAAAAATGTAAAGAAAAACAAAAACCTGCAACTGTGAAACAATACAAAGCAGAATTTCACTGTTAGGTATGTCATTGTTTCAGTTTAACCTTTGGGCACCAGAAGGTCCAAAGCTCTTAACTTTAGCATATACCACATCAGGAAATTCCAGTACTCAATGCCAACAGGATACAAGTGAAATCTCCACTTAAATCATTTTCCAAACTAATTCTTTAAGCAAACAAGAATGTTTCCGTATTCCTCTTGAGGAAATGCTATTTTTCTGACTGCGGCCAATAAAAACTTACCATATATTTTGCACTTTATGCTGAGAGTTAATTTGAAAGCTCTGTGGCTTTTATAATTAATCAAGCAAATGCTGGGTTTTTTTTCTTCACACTGTAACACTGAATTACATGGAGGAGACCACAACTTTTTCTTTGCTTCTATTCTCTAACCAGAATGACTTCAAAAATGCAAGGGGTCCTGCAATCAAGTGCAAAGATGCTACTGGCCAAGATCTGCCTTGTTTTTCTTCTCCGTGCTGCAGGGCAAGGGAAGGAAACATTTCAGCCATCGCTCCTCTCTAGTACTGGATCCTTGGCAAAAAAGCAATTTCAGAGGTTTTTCCCTCCTCCACTCTCTTCACTTCCACAAGAAGTAAAGAGTCCAGCCTCATTTAGACTAATTCTACAGTTTATTCGATGATATTAAGTCTCTCCTGCAAAATGATAGAGTGTAAACTCCAAAAGACATATATTTTTATAGCTTCAGAGGTAGCTTAGAGAGGAGCCAGTCAGATCTTGGCACTGGATGTAGAAGCTGCTAATTTGCTCAGGAATCGTTTGAAGAGGACTGAAGTAATAAGTGCCTGGATGCCAAACCAGAAACTCCTAAATCACTTTTGGCAGAGACAGGTCCTTACCCCAAAACCGATCTCTAAGCCCCTGCTGTAACTTCAATTTCAGATTAACTTCTTCAGTTCTGTCCGAAATCACAGCAGGAGACTGTAAGCTTTGAGCACTCTTACTGTATACACCCCAAAAGCTGTCATCTAAAAGATCACAGTATTTCTGTGCCCCCATATTCCCAAAACAAAACCTGAAGGTTTCATGAAAGCAGAACATATTAAAAAATATTTAATTAATGCCACATGACTAAAGCTTTTCTTTTTTTAATTTTTTGGGGGTTTATTTGATGGAATAATTTGAGATTCCAACTACAATTTAGTTTCCAAGACAGCATGGCAGTTGTTTAATGGCCATGGCAACTATTTGTTAGAGGCCAGCTGCAAACCATGTTCTACACACATGAACCCAAAGAATGATGCTCCTGCATTTGACGTATTCCCCACTGGTTTTGAAAGGACTTTCCAGAGGACATTAAAGAGTTATTTCTTTTTAATAATTTGGATCTGTGTTACTAGAATTGGCAGTATCAGGGTTTTACGAGAAGAAAAATCCCCACCCAGTCACTACTACAGAAACCTCCTGGGGAACCTGGTGCTCCCCTAGATCTCCACAATCCTGAGTGTGTAGATGTGCTTGTTGTGTATCCTATAGCCCTTATCAGCTAGATACAGTACCGCAATGTTGGTTTCCAGTGGTTCATCTCTGAAAATTCACACCCAGTGCTTCTCACAGGAAATGGGACAATAAGAGTCCATTTTCTTAGAGAAAAGGAATACAGGTCAATGAACGGCCATGTGTGAGTTGAGGTTCTGAAGAATAACGGGCAGTGAATGTTCTGGTGGGCAACACTCTGGGGGTGTCTTTCTTTCTCTCTAAAATAATTTACAAATTTGGGCCTCTTACCACAAAAAAGACATTGAGGGACTGGAATGTGTCCAGAGAAGGGCAACGGAGCTGGTGAGGGCTCTGGAGCACAAGTCTGGTGAGGAGCGGCTGAGGGAACTGGGTGTGTTCAGCCTGGAGAAAAGGAGGCTGAGGGGA
>BJBW01001650.1:67585-79242 GCA_004320125.1 Scolopax mira | reverse complement strand
TGAATAATGACAGGACCAGAGGAAATGGTCTGAAGTTGCCGCAGAGGAGGTTTAGATTAGATATTAGGAAGACTTACTGAAGGGTGGAACAGCCTACCCAGGGAGGTGGTGGAGTCACCATCCCTGGAGGTATTTAAGAAATGTGTAGACGTGGCACTTCAGGGCATGCTTAAGTGCCCAAGATTGTTGGTTTATGTCTGTGGGTGGGTGTGCTGTGGGGTTTTTTGTTTGGTTTTTTTTGTGGTTGGACTTGATGATCTCAAAGGTCTCTTCCAACCATGAATATTCTGTGATACTGTGATTCTGCATGCAGATCAAGCATAGTACTTCTTAGTCTAACATGGCTGATCTCTGTAAATATTGGTTATCTTTTTTTGTTCCTTTTTTCACCTTCTCAGAATTTCCATAAATTTTAAAGAAATGTGGACAACAAAACAGGAGACTCTAGCTTTGGAGTCACAAATTTTACTACTTCCCTATTTTCAAATACACAATTATGGAGCAAGCTCTTAGGGCCAGAGCATGAGATGATGCAACATTATTTTCAGTTGCTTTACCTCTGGTTCAGTTGCTTTACCTCTGGTTCTTCATTTGTGGATATGAATCTGCGTTCAACTCTGTACACCTCTGTACTCTTAGCTGAATTGGTCTCTGTTGTCTTCAGCCATCACATTGTGCTGTTGTGCTCCTTCTAGAATATGAACCGTGAAGATTTAGCATCTTTCTGTCAATTCAGATCTAGGAGGTACATGATGCATCCTTGAGAACAGATGGTTGAATTCACATACACTGAAGCACGCAGTGCTACACTGATTTCTTAATCTCATTCAGAATAAATGACTTGTATATGAATAGATTCCCCAGGTTGTCAGAGCATCATAAACAAAATTGTTTGCTAATTGCACTCAGCTACATCTATGCAAGGTTATCCAGAAAGGATTTACAGACCGCTTTGCCTTGCAGAACCTCTCTGCGCTACAGCAGGGAAAAAGGAAGGAGAGCCCCTGCCTTGATGCTTAGCTCTGCAGTCTGACGTCCCAATCTGGTGTAGTTTTCACGTATAAATTGAGCACATTTCATCTCATATCATTAAGAAACCACAAGTGCAAAACTTTTTGGAGCTATGCTTTATAGTGCTACATTTGACAGCAACTTAACTTCTAATACTTTCATTCTGACTTTTTTCTTTCTATGGTCTTTTCTTACCCTCTCTATCACTTTTCACACTGACCAAGTTTGTTGCAGTAGCACAGAACAGAAGCTTGCTTTCTTCTTGTTATGGTTGGCAGCTTTTGCAGGTACATTAGCCAAAGGCGTTCTAGTAGCACCTTAAACCTTAACCCAGAGCTCAACGTGTTTACTTGAAGTAATATCCGCCTGTAACTTGTGCACAGAGCACACAGGCACTACTATGTTACCCATAAGTTCACAAAGCTTGAAATACTCAATCAGTTGGCTGAACAAACTGAGATAAAGTTATCAATTCGTACCCACCGGTGAATCTCTACTGTAGATGCACAAAAGTACTCTTTGTATGAGCCCATGGCTTCCAAGGAACCATGTAAGTCTTTATGGTACACCCAGTCCTCTTAAACTGGCTTCAGGAGTATGAAAGACTCAAACTAAGAAACAATTAGGCCAAACCGATTACCTACTATATCACCTTCAGTCCAGGGGGTGAAATAGGACTAATAATGTACCTATCAGAAAGCTTCCAGCCTCACATAAAATAAGAAACTTTAAAAAAAAATGTATAGTTTTAAAAAGCCTAGATTTTTTTTCACCATAAGTCTTGCTTTGATGACCACCTTACATTTAGCAGCATATTTTTTTCTGGAGTAAGGGAATGTTTATATTAGAATGTTACATGTATTTGTGGCAAAGATGTTTCAGTATTGCGAAATATTTACCATTATGGTATTTTTGTCTTCTCCAAACCTCAGATGTTTTCCATAGTAAAAGTGTCTGTTTTGTAGCTTTGGGCATTTATTTGTCTGCTCCTTTGTCCATATTAGTACAATCATCCATCAAAAACAGGGTAAGACCCTGACCAGTGTCTTGATCTTCATTTTCAACAGCCTTAGTTTTAGCTTCTTGAAATGTTTCCAGAGTAATCCTGAGGCCACTACCATTAGCATTACCACTTTGTTAGCAGCCTGCAGAATTAACGTGCTTGTTACGATCTCTGAAAATGTCGACTATGTGCACTTTTTCATTATTATCTGAAACCATGCAGAGATCTGGACCTTGAAGTATCCTAGGTCTTTTCCTTTCCTCTTTCTCCTTCCCCCCCACTCCCAAGAGGCAGCTATTCATCTTCATTAGCCACTTCTGTTAGCTTGCTGCCAACTGAGACCAGAAAACTAGCTGCATCAGTCTTGCATGGCAATTCAGGAATTAGAATCCACAGTCCTTGGGTGCAGGAGGTTAATGCACTAATAAAGGTTGTACCTTGATTAACCACATCATCTCAGCTTGCCCAGGCAAAGCTGGTTTTCAGACAGTTTATCATATCACATGGCCCAATGCATTCACTGAAAAACATAGCTCTTAGTTAAGAACAGATATTCATCACTGTGACTAAAGAAGAAATTTTGTCCATTTTTTTTTTCATTTCAGTGAAGAATATTTAAAATTTTTAAGGAAATCCTCTAAATTCTGTTCCATGATTTACCTTTTTGTAAAGGTACACATTCTTCTTTTCCTGATAGAGATAAATCTTTCTATCTTAAACTCTTATATGAGAGAGCATGGTAGGGGTTATGCCCTGGTTAACGCTTGCTCTTAAAATCTGACATTTCTCTTGGATATCTATAGCTTCTTCTGGGATTATCAACATATTTGGTCCCTGCAAAATGAATACAAATTTGCAAGACTCCTTGTTAAAGAATTATAATCATACAATAAACGACCTAAATGAGTCAGTTTGGTAACTAAGTGGCTATAGCATTCTTTTACATTTATCTGTCCTAGATGCTGAATCTTGACTGAATGTTGCAGGTGATCTGCGGAATGGTTCCACTAAAGCAGACATAATGTATTCCAAACAGAAACTTATTGCACTGGCATTTGTGATTTGCTGTAGAGTGAATTGATCCACAGATCACGTTGCAAATGTTCATGATTTGGAATGGTTTAGTTCTGTAGATACCAAACATCTGGAGATTTAATGCTGAACACATTCTTTAATGCTGCAGTCTGCAAAATCTCTGACCTTCTCCCTTTCCAAGGGCCTAATTTCTCTTTTTTTTTTTTTTTCCTTTCTTTCTCCCCAGCCCGCAGGCGTCTGCGTGCACGCGTGCACACACACACACACAGAGAGTCCTGTTTCTATCAAACAATTTCAGCTGCTGCCCATCCATGCAGGTCTGAAGAATCAAGCACACACAAATGACGCAGTCAGAAGCTACACAATTACCTTTATTTCTTTGCTTAGAAACAAAAAAAATTCCATGATAAGCACTCTCTCCTGGATTGTCATATGTCTTTGGATGTTATATTGATGAAGTCTATTGAAAGGAATTCATATTATAGAAAGCAACGAGGTATTTGAAGGGTCTTGGGACTGAAGCCAAAGGGGAAATGTGGTAGAATGTGTTTTGCAGCAGATTGCTATGAAAAAATGACTCCTTGAAATCATTTTAGCAGGAATAGGGGAGACAGGAGCACTACTGACTGAGGTTCAGTGCTGAACTGGCACCCAGCTCAGCATAAATAGTGTCCTTATGGCTATTTCAGCTACATGACAGAGAGCTCGTAGTAGTTCCTTTATTTTGTCCTTCAGTTAGTGAGTGAGTGAAACCACGTGTGTCACTTATCTCACTTTAGAAAGCATCTTGCTTCATATGTGACATAAACAGTAACAATGAATTAAAACCTGCCCAAAGAAGTGGATGGAAAGGGAATAAAAGAGGCAACAACAGAAGTTGGAAAATGGCAAGGTATTTTGTTGGGTAGTGGTGGTGAGTAACATGTTACTAACAGGATAATGACAAAATAAAAGCTGTTCAAATGGAAAGGGGAAAGATTTTAAGTGCTCCAAGAAAACTATAGGGCTTATGAGAAAGAAGAAGAGGAGTTAGGTAGTTTGGATAACTGACATCATAAAGAAACAAGAGGAAGAAGCTTTATCTTTCATTTTAGAGATGTATACTTGAGATTTGGGTTAGAAAAGTTGCAGCAATAACAGATACTATAGGAATTGGTTCTGAAAAAAGAAAATTTACTTTTCACATCATGAGAACCTTATCATAGTGCAATGCTGTCAGCTTCAACATAGTCTCCAAAAGTTTCAGTGTCAGACTCTTTGCTTTGGTTGTTTGACACTGAAATCATAGCCATGTTGTCAGCTAGTGGCAGTGTAGCTTTGTTGAACTGAAAAGGATCTTTGCCAGATGACAGCAGTTAAAAAGAGAATCTCCTGTGTTAAAAAAAAATAATCTATTTTATGAAGACAGGGAGTAACTGGATTAGAGGTTCTCAAACTGTGTACTGTGATCACTTGCTAAAGGGTCTTGGAAAGCTCTGTGTTAGCTTTGTGTTGCCTTGATTTCCAGATGAATACATGTATCTAATGCTTCCCTAAAATCTGCATTTAAGTGTAGGTAACTATAGAGAGACTCTGTGGCCCCTGTGAGGTAACCAGCAGAGTATTTCCAAAGGAAAATTGTGAGTCATCAATCTCCTGTAATTCCTGCGACATGTCAGTAGAGCAGTGGATGAAGTTGAGCCAGCTGAAATAATTTTCAAAAGGTGTTTGACAGGGTCCTTTATGAGATGCTACAAACATTTCTTAAATCATCATCTGTGGAGAGACAAAATATTCTGAATCAAAAATTGCCTAGGTGAGCACAAGTAAAGAGAAGGATTAAACAGTCAATTTTCTTAATAGCCCTATGGTAAGTTCTGGTTTTGTCAGCGAATGAACAGCAAAATAATACATGTGGATAGACTTTAAATCTAGTACTGGTATCCCTACTTCTTATTAATTACAATTTTTCTGAATCATTTCAATCGTTCCTGGTATCATGTGCCACACGGCAAGACTGATGGCACTAGATAAATAGCATTGCCTTAAGTCTAGAGTGAGTACTATTATTTACCTCTGCATGGTACTTTTCCTGGAAAATTACCTACAAGCTAGGGTTAAAAGCCCCAAACAAAATGCTGCCAAGCAGTCATTAATCCACAAGAAATGTCTCGTTACTTAATTGTTGCTGCGGAAACTGAATTTGGAGCAAGGATACACAGTACTATAGATTTCTTTATTTGAAGGCTTTCCCTTCAGTAAGAAGAAAAGCCAAGTTGGCATGTTGACTAAGATTAACTAGGCTTGGACTTTTATAGCTTGTAAAACTGGACATTTACTTATAACTGCTGAAAACTGATTTACTACAGGCAGAGACCAGTGTGGTTGTAGAGCTACAATATGTGTGTGAATGAGAATGCCACCACCACACAGATGTCCTTTTGAAACAACACAGAGGCAACCTTCACAAGGAGAAACGTGTGTTAAAAAAAAAGAGGGGGTCTCAGAGCCATCCCTTGATCTTGTGTATCTGCCTGCAGGAGGAAGGCAGTCATCATCTCAAACAAGCTGTCCTGGAGTTGGACACACGTGATTATCCACGTGTATTTTTAAGCAGTGTAGTCTGGTCTTCATTCTTTGATCCAGAAATCTTTGATTTCCCCACTCTGCACCCCAAATGGTTTCTCAGTGCTTTCTTTAATTAACATTGTTCAGGACTTAAAGGTTAACTTAAGTTTGGAGAAGGATCTAAATTGGTTTTAAATCAGACCGTTGTCTTGTAGGGGCTGAAGCATTTTCGGGTACAAAGTATTTTAGACATATATGTTTTGTTCAATTTATGCTAAAAAAAATCTCTAATTTTTCTAATTTCAAAAATCTTTCAAGTCAATGAATATTCTGATACCAGTTTTGAGATGCAGAGGGTCTTAAGTACCTTTAAATTTTCATCAATCCATTTGAAACAATGCTTTCAGTCCACTGGGTTCTTTATGCCAATAATGCCATTCACAAACTCCAAAGAATGGCAAGTTAACGGAACAGAAAAGAGAAACTTGCATGAAAATTTATTTTAAGAATAAAAGTCAAGTCCTTTCTATTTTGTTAGTTAAATAGTTGCTTTTTGGGCTTTCATTTTCAAACATTTCACACCATGTACTAAAAAAATATCTTGATGCAATCATATGTCAACACTAATGCTTTTAATCGGTCTCAAATATCTTCAGACAGAGTCTAAAATCACGAGATTTGGCACACAGGGGCATATTCTAGATTTGTTTCTGCCTGACGCTGCAAAGTGTTAACACTTGCTGGACACCTAAATCCTTTCTCCTGATTTTTGAGATTCTGTTCTTGGCAGCCAGAAGATGGCTGTGCGTTAGACATAATTTAATGTTTCTCTTTTTTAAAAAAATATTTTTATATATTTAAATCTTACCATTCCTCAGTGATGACAACCTATAGTTTGTGGCATCTTCAATATTAGTTTTCTGATTTTTTGTTTCTAAATTGGTTTCATTTTATAATTGTCTGAATTCCAAGGGGTAGTGATAAATACATAACTCAAAATATTATTCTAGTAAGTTCACATTTAGATATTCATGATAATGGCAATTATTAACCCTGGCAAATATCAGTAGTTTTACTAAGTCTTTGTGTCAGAAAGGGTTACGTCAAATTTAAATTATGTAGAAAGCTTTATTATATACCACAACTCAAAGTTAAAAGGGAGGAGAGTAGCTAGCTGAAAAAAAAAAAAAAAAAGACCATTAAGACCATTTTTCATTGAAGTGTGGATGAGAAATAATCTTGGGGAAAAGAAGAAATGAAAGATTTTGACTTGTCAAAAAAAAAGGTCACCCTTATTTTTAATCATCCCTCTGGTCCTTTCCCTGGATGAAGGTATCATTGTCAGACTCGGGCAGGAAAGGTGGGAGGGAAGAGCTCTGCTGCTGTAACAGATTGGTTTCTGCATGGCATATAGCAGACTTCTCAGAAGATATTTTCCCTGAAGGTGGCAGTGGGGGTCAGCCACTGTGTAACCTGCAGGAACTGTTTCTTGGGCAAATGGAAATCATAAGTACCAAACAGCATATTTCACAAGTAGGATAAGTTCAGGTCAAAGCCAGCAGACATTCCCAGTCTGACTGCCCCGATTCTTCAGTTGATAGAGATAACGTAAAGCGTTGCCCTTCAAAAGAAAGGGCCACGTAGTTCATTCCTATGCATACTTTTTTTGCTCAGCACCTCAACTTGTAGTAAAAAACCACTTTGTTTGGGAACAGTTTTACCTGTGGAAACACCTTTAGTCTATATGCACAACATCCCATTTTCTAGAAAGAAAGTAAATGGTCCTGTAAGGAAAAAGCAGAGAAAAGAGGTCAGAAAGTGACACATTTTTAGATCACAGCCTTAGGATTAAACATCTGCATTGCAAATCTCTTTTTTTGTCAGTTTATTGTCATAAATCATTACTGTTGGAATATTTCTCAACATGTAATTCGTTATTCTTTTGAAAACAATAGCATGTGTCCCAGGTACTTGTAGCAAACAGCAAAAGCCTGTGTTTTTTGTTGCCTGAGTTTAAAGAACTTACTGTATATTAAAAAATCCTATATACTGCTATTGCTGGCACTTATCAGATGAGGAAGTCATAAGATGAACAATCTGCCTCAAAGAACTGAAAAGCAAAGCAATTCTGATCCTGAAACTGCAAACCAGATGATGCTCTGATTAGAGGCACGCACATAGATTACAGAAGTATAATAAATCATGTAACTTTTTAGCCTCAAATGAAATAGAAGAATGTAGGTTTTATTAGGAAATAAACTGTTTATCAAGAATGCTTTAAAGGTGGCATTTATTAGTAATAAATTATGTTGAAAGGTCTGATCCTTTCACTGGCAGAACAGCCAGAGACTTTCCTCTATGGAAAAAATGCCCCGGTTCTGTCCGTGCTGGGTCAGGAAGCACTTCCATCAGCACTAACAAAGGATGGACAAGACATTCACCCACACCTTTCTCAGACAAGAACATTTTCTTTTCTCTTTAAAAAGGAATGAGTCATGGAAATATAACTCCAGTATTATTTTGGGACTGATCGTGGATCTCAGCATGACTCCTTGGAATATCACTGAGAAACAATTCCACAGTCAGCTAGTGGTATTAAAACCCAGCAAAGCATCTGCCAGGCAAACTCTTAGTAGTGTCAGCGAGCCCCGAGCCCCCTGCTTAGGCAGGATGTTATTTGCTTCTCAGCTCTAGAAAACTACAGACTGACTCTTCAGGGTTGTCACACACCATGTTACTTCTCATATTAATTCTGTTAAGTTGCTGTGTACCAAATATTATGGCTGTTGGTATTGAACATGTCAAAAAACATGTCCATCCTTTAACAGCCTGCACTAGAGAGGAATATAAAGCCTCTCTCTTAACAAACTTTTTGTCTCAAGTGTTAAATTTACACCTCGAAAGCAGCCTTGCTTTGGAGACCAACTCATTTGGACTTGAATAATAGTATTGAAGGTGTGTTTACCTGCTCCCTGAAGCTGTATCAAAGATGACTGCATACAAATCAGGTCAAGCTATGTATTCTCCTAGCTATTAAAAAAAGTCCTTCAAAACAACACAGGCTGGAGCCAAAGGTGGACTATGGCACATCTTGTTTAGGGCTTGCCACTCATCTGTGTCCTGCAAGACACAAACACATCCCAGTTAGGAATTTATTCAACTCCTTTACAATGATAAATGCAATTTGAGGAATTAACCATTGAGCAAGCATTAAGCATTTATCATTCTGACCTTGCCTATGAAATCTATGTTGTGATCAGTCCATAGTTTGAGCCCCTTTACTTGATCATGAGCTGAAATTTCTGGGTTTTTTTTTTAAGAAAAATTCTTCTGCTAGTCCACCAGCCAGCATACATTGCATGATTAAAACGTGGTTGCAGGTTGTCAGACAAATCAAATTTTTTGCACTTAAAATGCATTAACTATTCAGGAAAATGAAACGGTGCTTAAGAACTGCTCTCAGGAGTCTGTGATAAAAATCAATGTAACTCATGCATTGTCTAGATTATATGTAAACTGGGCATTTCCTAGAAGCTGCAGTAACTTAAAAATTCCACTACCACTCTTGCTAGTGATATATTATCATTGTCTCCTATTCCATTGACTTTCTAAACACAGTTTGCTGTACAATATTGTTTTCCAGGAGATGACCCATTCATGGCCTCCACCACTGTCAGCTATTCACACACCAGGAAAGGCAGAACAAAGCAAGTTTCCCTTCCCAAACAAGGTAAGACACAGAACATCATGCCTCCTGCATCTTAAAATATGTCCTACATGATCCCTGAAAAAGACTGTGAGGTCTCTGGGCTGAGTCTAATGCTGTGCTGGTGACCTTCCTCATGTGTGTGCCAGTACCTCCCTGCCTTTTTCCTGCTTACAGCCTCTTCACGGCTACATGGGTCTTGTTTCTGTATGTCCTTCCAGCAGCACTGATGCTGGTGTGGATGTCACAGGTTCCTCACCACAGGGCAGAACCACAGGTGTCATCTGTGGGGTGTCCAGATGTGGTGCCTTCTGCAGGCACCTGCTGAGGTTCCTGACTGATACCTCAGGGCATGTACAGCTGCTGCAAGTCAGGAAGCTCCCATTCACACCATTATTTCTGCTTCATTTGGCTTCACTAGCCAAGATTTTTGTTGAAACCAGTCAGGTCTGAGGTGGGCTTTCCTAATAACTGGCCTCTGCAACTGGAGTCTGTGAAGTGGGTGTACATCCCCTGCCACTAACCTGGCTTCAGGGGCAGCTTTGCATGCAGCCAGGATGCAGGCACCTGTGATGCTCAGAGGGGCTGCAGAAGTATTTGCTAGGGAAGTATTTGGTCCCTGACGGGACAAAGGCCACTGATCCTGTTGATCGTCCCTTGAAACGAGCTCCACTACTCTACCAGGGAGGATGTGGTGTGGCATGGTAGAGCCCATCAGCATGAGCTTGGGGAAACCACATTTTTTATACTTGGTAAGTCAGGAGGGACTTACTTTACTTGGTAAATCAGCTATCCTATGCAAGAGCTAATAAAAATTTCACATTGCACCACCATATACTGTTTATATGCCACAAGCATATGAAGTGTTCAAGCTTGAAAGATGGCATTGATGCTGTTTATAGCTTTTCTCCAGTTAAAGCAAATTCCTTTGATAACTTTTAGGTCCATTGTGCAAAATTTAGTGCAGGGAATAATTATAACCAGAAAGCCAAGAAACTTTCAAGATTTGCCTACAGTAAAACAGCTTTTCTATGGCCGAGTGTCATAGTTTTGAAGTACTAGGGGTGTAAACCAAAACATCTCTAGCAAATGAAGTGATGCTTGCAGCTCTGTGGTTTCTGCCATAATTATCGCCATGCAATGTGCTTGACTGGCACGTGTGCAGATGTGCACGGTCAAGGTCTGCAGCAATCAGCATATCTGAGTGGCCATCACGGATGCATTTCCTCAGCACTAAATCTATTGTGATAAATATAGGAATAGGAGAACCACAGACCATAGGGCAAAGATATGTGAATAATGGTTGATATTGACTTTCTCATCTTCTCTCTATGCCTGTTCATCCATCTCTCTGGGAAATATTCTAATAGTTGGAATTACAGAGCTGTTTCAGAGACCTGCCATTCATTTTTAAAGAGCCTTTTCTGAGTGGTTTGCTTTTCCCTTACCAAAGTAGAATTTCCATTTTATTTAAGCATAAGGTGGACAAGATTTCATCTAGTAACATATGAGCATACATCTGTACATATAATAACATCACAACCATATTGTGGCCTGGGTGGGCTGCATGATCAGAAATTCAAGTGCTTTCTGTGAGATGGAGAAGTACCTGACAAAACTCACCAGACTCCTGGAAAAATCCTGCATTACTGACCATAGATCATGTTAATTTTAGACACCACCTCTCTTTTAGAATATTTTAAAATAATTAAAAGCAACTTCTGTGGCTTAGTCTGAATCTGCACAATCACAAATTTTAGAAGGCATCTGTTTTGCAAGCCCCAAAATGCAAAGAAGGATTTCCTAATTTTTCAAACATAATTTTGAAACAGTCATAAGCTAGCTATTGTGAAAGCTAGCTTTCACAAAGCATGGTGTAAAATCTTTGTCAGATCTTGTAGAGGATGTCTCCATAACTGTTAGGAAGCTTTCATACAGGTAAGATATGTAACTGTCCCAACTTGTTAAAACCTAAGGACTGCACCAAACTGTTGTGAACCACACATTATTCAGATAAATGGGCCTGTCGGTTAACTAGTGACCTAGACCAGCAAAGAGACTAGAAGGCTAAATTCAGAGCATCAGCTTAATCTCTTAGTTCCAAGAGATGCATGGTACAATGAATTCATTTTCAGTCTTTATGGCAGTGTTGAGAGATCAGTTCAGTTCACCCCCCAGAAATATCTGGGGGTCCTGGTAGACAGCAAAATGACAATGAGCAAGCGGTGTGCTCTTGTGGCCAGGAAGGCCAACAAAATACTGGGCTGCATAGGGAAGAGTGTGGCTTGTAGGTCGAGGGAAGTCATTCTCCCCCTCTACTTTGCACTGGTGAGGCCACAACTGGAATACTGCATC
>BJBW01001650.1:0-67570 GCA_004320125.1 Scolopax mira | reverse complement strand
TTCTGGGCTTCCCAGTTCAAGAGGGACAGGGAGCTACTGAGAGAGTCCAGCGAAGGGCAACAAAGATGATTCAAGGATTGGAGGATCTCCCTTATGAGGAAAGGCTGAGAGAGCTGGGTTTCTTTAGTCTGGAGAAGAGAAGGCTGAGGGGAGACCTTATTAATGCCTATAAGTGTCTAAAGGGTGGGTTAAAGGAGGAGGGAGCCAGACTCTTTCTCAAATATGAGGAAAACTGCTTCACAGTGAGGGTGACAGGGCCCTGGAACAGGCTGCCCAGGGAGGTCGTGGAGTCCCCTTCTCTGGAGACTCTCATGGAGTCCCCTTTCAAGCCCCGCCTGGATGCAGTCCTGAGTGACATGCTCTAGCTCTGGGCAATCCTGCTTCGGCAGGGGAGTTGGACTAGATGATCTCTATGGTCCCTTCCAAAACTAAAAAAATTCAGTGAAATTTGCAATGACTCTTCCAGCCAGAGAAGCAAGTGGGCTGCAATCATTTTTAACGGAAGACAGTTCCCAAGTATAAAAATACTCATAATTTTGGAAATGAGAAAAAGAGAAGCTTGCAGGACTCCTGCCCTGCCATAAGGATGCAAATCGTGCTTACTTTTCTGTCTATAAAAACTGAGTGTCAGCATCATTAATTCCCATACATGACATTAGTTGCCATACTGCTTTTAACCTGCAACTCAAGTAATTAGTGATCTGACAGCTTGAAACTTGAAATTTATTAATTAGGCTATTAAAGTTGCAAAGGCCACAGCAACTGTAGCTAGACTTGTTTTGAAATCATCCTAGTACTAAAAGCTAAATAACTGAGGTTTACATATTACCAATATAACAGAATTGCATATTTGAAACTGCATACAGATGTGTCCATCTTTATAACTATGTGCTTGGTGGATGTATGTGCACATTTTGTACCTATACATGAAATCAGACCTCATTAACATGGGAAATCTGCATTGATGCACAAGAGTAGAAGAAAGTCCGGGTCAGGTTTGCCATGTGCGGCACTGCCCAGTAGGTTTCCCAGCACAGTAATAGAGGCATAAAGTTACATTTCATCCTTAACTTTGAATTTTCTTTCTCTGTGGAATTAATTTGTACTCTTGAATTTGCTAGGAAGGGTCTACAACAGTCTCTTTATTTCGTGTTTTTCAAAGCTTAAGGATAATTGAATCAGCGTGTGATGTGACAGGCTGTGTGTGCTTTCCTTTCTCCTATCTCTGTCACACTTTGTTACGAACAAATGATCAGGCATTATTTGATTATAATTTTATTTAAAACATCTTAATAAATAAACTTTAAATGAATAATTAAATTTCGTAAATAAGAGCTCACTTGATGCTTGTGCGAATGAGCTTTCATGTTCAGGCATTAATTCTCTACTCTTGTTGAGGAAAAAAATGCTGTTAATTCTGCTGCCTGCTTTGCTCTCTCGCCATTTTTACTGTGATTTCATGTCTTGAAAGTTTGATCAGGTGTTTGATTTCTAGTTATGTGTATGTGATACTATGGGATCAGCCATCATTTTCTTATTTGAGAATTAATTTATCCACTCCAGGAAGCTATTGGATGGTTATTCTCAGAAGAATCTAAGTTATCATAGTGGTGACATTCTTTAAGTGCTCAATTAATTTACTCTTTCATTTCTCGTTGATTTTACCAAGCTGGAGCAAATGCAGTAGGAAATAATCTCCAGAACTGAAGACGTTACCTTTAGTGTTTAAGTTACATAAAGTCATACTTTTTCCTACCTGAGTGGGAACATTCTCTATTTCGGTATTAAATTTTTGTGTTAGCCTTTGTTATTAAGAATAATTAGTTGAGACTCAAGACACTTATTTTAAAGAATCAGTTAAGAGGAAAAGTGAAAATGTTATAGCTCATATGTTTTGCTAATGTCGAATTTGAGACTATTCAGAGCCAATGGCAGAGGTAAGATACTGTGCTAGGCAGTTAAAGGGGAGGGTGTCTTCTTCCTGAGGTTAATGAAAATGAAAAAGGTTGAATGAGATCCTTGTTTAGTAGTTTCAAACACTTTTAAAAACCCAAGGATATTTTCATCAATTCCCCAAAATTTCTCTAGGTAATTAATTCACTGTTTGTGAAACTGAACATGCTCTAATAGCCTACTTTTATTGGCAACCTAGTTGGTGACTAGAATAGCATTTAACTTCAAGTGTACATGTCACTGCATTGCCACTGCAAGCTAATCCTGATTTGAAATTATATTGTCACCAGAAAAAAACAGGCTTTAATATCCCTTCACCAGAAGCAAAAAGAATCGCAGAGCTGAGGCAATTTGTCAAAAGTAGACAATTTCAAATTACTGAGAAATTATTGTCATCATTTGAAACACAGTATAGATCTTAGGGCATGCCCAAAAATTTGATGTCTCACATTTCAGGTGTGTGGGATGGCAGTGAATTGCAGACATGTTATAGCATAAGAATTACAGATCAGAGCCATGCAGTCTGGAGACCCTTAATGAGCCAAGCCATTGAGACCTCAGTCCCTGTGGTCCAGCCAGCCTCCATTTAGAGATACCAAGAAACTCTTGGGGCATTGAACCGCTGGGGCATGCTTCTGAGTGACTCAGCAGCAAAAACAGGTCTGCTGAGTCAGACCATCCTTGATCTCTCTTGAGACCTGCAGTTCCTTTCTGGATGAGCTGTGCATTTGGCTCATCACTCAGCCTTGGTAGACCAGGGATCTGGTCCAGCGCCTAATTCTTCACCAAAAATGACCATGAGTGTTATGCCTCTCCAAGCAGTTTTTACTGCAGTTATAACTGCAGCATGTATATGAGGTGGTATTCCTGGGCATGTCTGAGTTATTCAGAAGCAGAGTTACATACAGGTTACCTTCCTTGCTGTCATCTGTAGAAAAGTGGGTTTTTTTCCTTAATTAACATTTTTCTGTTGTTTATATTTGTATTTACCTTCTATTTATAGGCTTCTTTCATATTTTTATAAATGCAAATAAGTTCTTTGAGTAAAATATGTGAACATTTGCAAGTGAGGAAAGAATGGTCTGATTTATTGCACCATATTCACAGATATTGCAGTTGTGATACAAGGTTGACCTTGTCATCTCGGGGACCCAGAACCAGAACAAGTCTGCATTTCCATTCTCTGGTGCTGTCAATATTAACACATGAAAAGGAAAGACTAACTGTGCTACTACCTCAGGAATCCAATGGTCCATGAAACAATATTGGTCTTCCCTCTGTCTTCTCATCTAAATTTGCAGAAGATAATAGACGAGTTTTGGCTGATCAATAAATGACTCGTGAGCAGGAGAGTCATAACCGCTATACAAGGAATTGCACCATTAAAGGGTTGTTGTGAAATAAGTTTACAAGCCTTAGAATTGATGGATTTTCAAAGAAATATTGGATTTATTCTTGTAATTGAAAATTACTTGGAAACTGAATGAACAATTAACTATGCTGTTTGTATTGTTAAGCTAATGTTCAGGCAAATATTGCAGCTAGAAATTGCTGTGAAAATAATACACTACCTTTTTTCTATTATTACTGTAGGAATCACAACAGGGATCTACAGGACACAGCAACACAAGTAAGTACCAACTCGTTTTCTGGCTGCATTGGGTGGAGATGACAATGACTATGAAAAATAAATGACTGATAGAGTCAGGAACCAGTAGCAGACTGGGGCAGACCAATGCCTCAGCAGGCAGTACTCGGCTGTGGCCAAACATAGAGAACTACATTGAAGAGTGACCATCAAAATGTCAGCTACATTTTGGTGGACTGTGAAGAACAAAAGGGATTCATTTCATTATGGCCATTTCATTATGTAGATGAGAAAGAATGAAAGGGGAAGAGTGGCTTTTTTAGAAAGCCAGAAAAGAGCTGACCTAGTTGCCTGTCCAGATCCAGACTGCCAGAAATTTCTGCAGGAAGACTTGTTATAATTTATCTTTCATAGGCAATGGTATATTTTGTGGCTATTGCAGAGTAATAAGCTCCATGAATCCTGCCAAACTAACACCAGATAATGTCTCAAAGACCATATGGCCGTGGGTCTTTTTGGCTAGCAACATAGGCAGGGGAGTGATATGTGCTTGTATGGGTTCCTGGTTGGGGCTTTTCAGTGGACTCCAATTTACAAATCATGGTGCAGATCAGCAGCACTTTAATTACATTTAGTTACGGTAAAAAACTTAGTAACTGTATTGAAAGGAAAGATTGAATTGTTCTGCGAAACAAAATATTAATCCTTTCCCCTGACACCTCTGACTGTTGTTAGTGTTGTCTTGCATATTAAAAATACATGATCCTCTCCTGCTCTCAACATAAAATCTTCCCACCCAAAAGAACTATTTTGCGAGCTTCCTGACATGTCAGACAGCACAGAGCCCTATTTGCAAATTACAGAGCTGTGACTGAAGATGAAAAATGCCCTGAGCTAGTAGGTAGGGCTTTGACAGTGGCTGGTCACCCACTGCGTCAGGGAGAAGACGTCCAGAGAGACAAGGCTGAGAGATGTAGGCTATTAAAGCAGTGCAGCTCTTTGCTGGGGAAAGGTCGGCACGCGGAAGACAATGTTGTGAAGAAACATGCAGTGGTGTCACTTAATTGCTGGCATCAGTTTGATATTGCTGCAAGTACCAGCACTAAGGAAATAATAAAAGGCAAAGGGGATGAGGTTCTGTCAGAAAATAATGAATACAGTAATGAGAGAAGGAAGCACAAAAGGGCCATAATAGAGAGGGCTATGCAAACACGCGCAGAGTCAGGAGCTTGACAAACACACCAGCTGAGCTCAGGGCTTCACGATGACATCAGAGGCCACAGCGTTTGGCCAGCTTTGGTCATAGTTTCATTCTCAGTATTTCCTTCTTTTAAACACTTGAATAAAATAGGTTGCTCTGAAGATCTAATGAAACCTGCTTTCCTGTGGATTAGGAAATAAGTCCTACCTCTTCATAACTTTACTCCTTACTCCAGTGGTCTCCAACCTCACTTTACTTCCAGTTCCCCCATCTGCCCTCCCATACCACAGCACCTCCAGCTTCTTCTTATCTCCTCATTCATCCTGCTTAGCAAAATCAGAATATATTTGCAGCGGAGCTGGACCTGCACTTGGTACTGCAGTACCCGTCAGCCAAACCAAAGAAGAGCTGAATCCATGCAGAAACATATTCTTCATTAGTGGCAAAAGTTAGGGTCCCTGTCAGACACCCAGAAACTTCTCCTAACGTCGTACAGGGAATTTGACTATTTGAAGTTTCCTGTTGAGGTGCTAGAATAAGACATTGAATAAGACACAGAATGAGATATAGACCTTATGAATCCTCTGTGTCAGACTTAAAGGAAATTAATGAAAAAAGGATTTGGATGTGAGGAAATGCTAGCAAATGACTCTTTGTGTTATCCAAATGCACGTCTTCAGAGACCCAATTAACTGTTATTTCCCATTGCCCCCATGTATTTTTGGAGTGATTTTTGAGCCTGTCACTTACAATGGTTTTACTCCAGCTGCAAACATTGTCTTTCTCATGGATAACTTTTGTGTTTCTCTCATCTTTCCCCCACAAGAAAATCAAAGCAAGTATTCAAGACCAGGCTGAATGGGGCTTTGAGTGACCTGGTCTAGTGGGAGGTGTCTGAGGGTTGAAATTAAATGATCTTTAAGATCCTTTCCAACCTAAATCATTCTATGATTCTGTGAAAAACCCGTCATGGCTGAAGATACACTACTCTGTCACAATAAATATTATTTATTTATGCCTGTTACCCAGAAAGGGAAACTTGGCCTGGTTAGATTGAGTAATTAACCTAAATTCCAACTCAGAGGAGAGAACTCCTCCTCTGGCCACCCACTATTCAATGGCGAAATCCTACAGAAGTTCATTTGAAATTTATTTTGAAATGGGACAAATATAGACATGTCTTCTCTGGTTGTATCTAAAAAGATTAGGAAGGGAGTTGTGTGAGATAAGGTAGAAGCTAGCAGAGAACACCCAGCTCTGTGGCTAAGGATCTGAGGACTGGTGATTCCCACCATGTGTCTTTGGAGGTGTGTGCATGGATAGACAGAGCAACACACAGACAGACGTGTCCACACCTATTTCAGGAGACATAGACAGTGCTGAGCACCTGAAAGAAAGTGTGCTAACAGCAGTCCCATAGCAAGGTGGGTAACATATTCTTTGTAATTTCTGAAAAGACTAAGAAAAGCAAAGGATGACACAAATTTGCCTATAAGAAGAAGCCACAGCTAGAGAGGATTTAGCAATTCGGCAAATGCCAACTTCCTACAATGGTACCTGCATGCATTTGGCAGGTTACATGGAAAATAGAAAACAAATCTTAGTCTGGCCAAGAATGAGATTGAAAAAAACCAAGTTGTTCTGACAGGTAATTTCCTTTTACATATGCTTATCCAAAAATCTTATCTGTACCATATCTGTGACATTCAACTATGCTTAGTCTATACACATTTTTAAAATTTCTGTGATTCAGTCAAGTGAGAACAAAGTTCTTAAAGACTGATAAAGCATTAATGGCCAGATTTTCTACTCTGATAGGCCGGACTGATGTGTTTCTACCATCTGTACAGGCTTCATCCTCCCCCTATACACAGAAGTGTGTTAAATGACAATTAGCATAAAAGCAGCTGCAAATGCTTACTGTAGGGTAATTCATTAATATCCAGTTTGGCTATATCACAGAGATTCCCTTTTCTGTCTCCTCACAGTACTTACGCTGTTTCCCTTGTTGCTGCATTAACATACATTGCTGAAAGTAGAACTGATGTGAACTCTGCTGGCAAAGCACTCAGGAATCTATATTCTCTCTCACACTCAAACAAACCAGTGTTTGTGGTAATAATTCATCACTTATAAAAAGCCTGAGTTACAAATAGAAAATCTTTGAATATATGCCAACTGTTACTGTTGGTTTCTTGTTCCAAATTATCATAATGCAGATGAGCTCCAGGGTTCCAGGCACCCTAAGGCTGACAAACATATCCTGTAGCAACAGCTTTCTAGCCAGTAAGTTCGTCATCTGGATATACTTGGTGAGGTCTCTGCTGAAAGTGAAAAGTGATCTAGAGATTATGGAGTGTATGTGTTCCGTCCTGTGTGGATGCCACACTCATGCTTAAATTTTAGGTGCCTTTAGCTGTCCTCCTGCAGTAAGTGCTTAGCTTCCCTGGAGGTTCGCAGAGGGGCAGCAATGTTTTTGAAGTCATCCAGGGTTTCCCCCATTCTGTTCACTAAAGTTTAGCCACCTGAGTTGGGTAGAACACAAACCCTTCCAGAGCACAGGACAAGATCTGAAAGCACCATGGCAAGATGTTTGCAATACACAGACCCCCCTCTATAGGCACCCGCTTCCAGAAGGTTACTGTCTAGAATAAGTCTTTTCCGCTTGCTTCTGTACAGCAGTGGAAGGGCCTTGGTAGCAAACCCCTGCCTCTTCTGAAGACAATAGCAAGTTTTCCAGATGTGCCCGTTACAGCCATTGCTGGCATCCTAATGCTGTAAAACTGAGGGTGAGGACTATAGCCAGCAGCAAATGGATGATATGTAATGCTTACGTGCATGGAATAGGTTGGGGGCTGATCCAAAACCCATTCAACTCAAGTCAATGAGCAGAAAATCAGACAACACCAAAACAGCCTGACCAAAATGAGCACTTCTCACATTTTTTTCAGAAGGCACAGGTGGATTTTGGTTTAACGAACCTCATTAAAAGTTAATGGAGAAAAACACATCCATCAGTAAACCAGTCACACACAACCTCTGTGCCTCCTTGTCTGCTAAGCAACATAAACTTATGTGTAGATAGCTATTAGCATCCAACAACACACAAGAGGAGTAGCAGCTGCACAGTTGCTAGGTCCAGAATTCAAGGTGATAGAAGTGGAGTGCCATACCCTGTACATCCATGGTAGAGCTAAACAAAATTCTTACACTGAAGCGCAGCTTTCTCAGGTTACTCAGAGAGCAATAATTACAACAAGGAACACCAGCCTTACTATTTGGGGCAGGAGAAAGGAAGGAGAAGGACTTGCCCTGACTTAGAAGCAGCAGTACCACCCTATCAGCTAGCAGTCTGCTTCCCCAATGTCTGCTATGTCACTAAGTTGTGTTGGACAGATAAATGATTTTGGATCCAAGAAGGGGATCATCACAAGCCATCATGCTATGCCAGGACACATGTGAGTCATAAGGAAGTATGAAGAGGCATTCCTCGGGCCTCTGACACTTCTCAAGCATTTGGATACCTGAGTTCTCCTGGGGTTGAGTGCCTAAGCCAAAACATGCACCACAGAGAAGAGGGCTTGCCCAGCCCCCACTTACACGAGCCTTAAACTGTCAAAATCAAAGTGAACCAAAACATCTATTGGCATAATTGTGTTCTAATGACTGCCTTACTGGCTCTTGCTGATGCTGTTTTGCTTTATATGAAATAACTACTGCTCCTGGCGTAGGGTTTTGGAGCATGTGCATGTTGGATGGGGTATACTCTTAATGGCAGAGCTACAGTGCTCTAGAAAAATCCTTTCCATTGCTTCAAGGTCTGCTATCCTCGGTAAAGCTTGTGTCCTTCAAGCAGCTTCTCTTGTGGAGTGTTCTTGCCTGACATTTCCAGAGTACATGTGGCAGTGACAAGAAAAGTCAAATCAGGGTTGACTCCCCCCGTGCAAATGCTGTGCCCTGTGATTGCCTCACCCATGGTCTGCACAGAGTCGACTGGTAAGAGTCGACAGTGTTAGCGATGAATAAAGGGTTGGCACGTCACATCTGAGCAGTTTCCATTTCAGCCTATTTCTGATGTCATTTTCTTCTTTTCTTTTAAAGGGAAAAGTGATGTAGAGCCAAAGAGTCCAGAGAAAAGCGCAACCCATACATCGTAAGTCACTTTTGCATTTAAGATTGCAGAAGGCAGCTGTGTTTTTATCAGATTTGTTGGGCAAAATAGAATTTGCTTGTTTTCATTAAGATAAAGCTCTTTCACTGATTCTTTTCTTAAAACTGCTTTTTAGATAATGAATAAACATTAATTATTCCTGGAACTTCTGCATGCTACTAACTCAGAGATCTTTGCAAGTGAAATGACTCTGTATCACGCTGAATAGATATGAGATGATTTTTGTGGGTGTGTGAAGCTGGCCTTTACAACCTGACTTCAACATTACCTTAATGCTGCCGGAGTTTGTCACACTTGCTAAAAAACATCATGTCACAAATGCCTTTGATGTACTGATGTAATTTTAAAAGACTGCAGTCTGCAGCTTCACCTCTGAATTACTTGAAATCCAATTACAGCTATCTCTGGTCTCTCACGATTTTGTTGATGTTTTTGAATTAACAAAAGAAGTCGAGAAATAGATAGGAACAGGCACTTGTAATATATCAGTGTTCACCTTCACTCTAGTGCAACAATAGAAGCTTTTACCATTTTTAACTCTAGTATACAAAGGACTGAATTGTTTTGCCAACATAAACGAGTCTATGAAACAGATGGGCTGCAAGTTAAAAAAAAAAAAAATCAGTCTCCCAAACTGAGCTAGATAAGTGAATTCCTTTAATAACTACCAGGCAGGAGCATTATGAATGTCTGCAAAACGATTCACCTTTTTAATCCCATTTGAGGGAGGGAAGTTCTCGTAACAGTCAGTCATGTGGATTTTAGAGTGCATCTTGCCCATAATTTATGTTTTCTGATTCCTGTTATTTAAATTCAGAGCATTATATCATGTAAATCTTGCAAGGTGTCACCATTTGTTACATGGCCAAAAGTAGTCACAGAAAGAGGTACAATAACAGTGATTTATTGTGGGATGTTTTGATTTCTGCTCCAAATCCCCATTAAAAATCTTCTGGAAATGAATCTAGAAAAAGATTTGACATGGTGTAAGAAATTACTTGTCCTGCAGATTGTGTTGTGGAATGTAATTACAGTATATGAGCATATTTAGCCCAACTTATTAAATGAATTAAGCATTAGCAGCCTTATGTTTTCTGATTTCTGGGAATGGTTAATAGAATGATTCCAATAATTATCATTTTTTAAAATAATATTGCAATAAAGACCGGAAGAAGAAGGGTTTTAATGCCATCTGGAGGTATTTTGGAGAAATGAACACATTTATTTTTGCTGATATTTAGCAATATGTAAAACATAAGCCCTCCTCCAAAGTGTTTTTTCTGGTTTGATGGTACTTTATTCCTGAGGAATGCTCTTCCTTCATCAGATTACAGTCCCATAAGATCTCAGAACCTGCAATAGAGGAACCTATAGAGGTACACCCCAATGTGTACCTCACATTGTAGTTTTGATTTGAGACTACATACTGTGTCATATGGTGTGCTGTATTAGATACAGGAAAATTCAGAATCTGGTTAGGTTTGAAAACTTCCTTGCCTAATAACAGAACTTCATACAATCTTCTGAAACTGTGTTGTCTACTAGATATAATATATTTATAATGCTTATCTTTAAATTGCTACTATATGCTAAGGCTACCCCACAGCAGATATTGGTTCCCAGAGCACTTTTTAGAACTAGAAACAACCGGTTACCACTGATAAATGGCTGCGTTCAAGAAGCAGAAGCCCTTCTTAGAAGTTAGAAGTTAGTTCAAGAAGCAGAAGCCCTTCTTAGAAGTTAGAAAAATTGTTTGTATGAAAGAGGAGGCAGAAGAAAAAGGAGGAGACGAAAAAAGGGAACTGGGAAGTGCTGTGCAAGAAAAGCAGGAAGAAAATGAGAGGGATACAGCTAAGAAGGAGGAAAAGGAAGTGCAAGTACCAAATTTTCAGGAAGAGATACAAACTGAGAGTAGTGAAAGAGAAAACCAGAGGTCAAACACTGGAAACAAGAAAGAAGAGAGAGTGATACGAGCAAAAGCTATTAGTAGACTAAAATGTATGTGTTCTTGAATAGGAGGCTGAATACCTGAGTGTTACAGTGAAATAAATTAACTCATGTTGATATGTAGGTGCATACCGATGTCCCAGTTCTGGTTTTGCTAGCTTCTCTTGGCCTTTCCCGGGTTTCTTCTCTTTTTCACCTTCCTCTAGGACAAACTTTAATCCCTGGTTCTCAGGCAGTTGTGAATACAGACTTCCTCTGTTCTTTTGGGGACGTAATAGCTTACACCTGTGCACGAGGTGCACAACAAGAAGGACCTGCAGGGCATGCCTACACATGGATGGGTGAGCATATGTGCCCAGGTCTGTCTGCAGTAGTGGATGTGTTCTTCCCCTGTGTACATGGAGAAGACCACGCTGTTGCACGGCTGGCCCTGGCAGTGCCCAGGGTGAGAGGTGTGTGAGGGGGCACAAATGCTGCTGGTGATCCCTGTGGAAAAAAAAAGCCTGCATCGTCTTACTAGGTGTCCCTCCTCTGAGAGTTTTGAAGGAGTCCAGTTGGCATCTCCTGGCAGAGGTGCTAAAAAGGAGTGACACTCATGTAGGAGAGGTGGCATGGCCAGGTGAAACTGTAGATTTGCTTCACAGTGAATCAGTGTTTCCTTGTGAAAATGGAACAAACAGCAACAAAAAAAACCCACAAAGCAAGTCATGTTGGCCTAGATAAAAACAACAGAAAAGATGAAGAGGAGCAAATTAATGTTTCTTTCTTGCAAATGTCTTTTTTATTTTCCTCAGGCATGTTACAAGCCACACACTCGAGCCAAGCTTATATGATTCAATGGCAGTTAATTCATCCTTGGTGCAGATTTACTACCTCCATCCAAACATTATTTATGCAGGTTCAAAGGACAGGTTGATTACCCTCCTGAATCAGGCACTGAAGGACTCATCAACTGAGCATTTACATGAAGTTTCCCCTCAGGACATTCCTCTGGCTTTGTCCACTGGGCTCCAGTGTCTCAAAATAGGTATTGTGTTGTGATCTGGAGCCCTGGGGCCAAAGGTCCTACCCGTAACCTCCAAAAGTACAAATACCTAGAGAGCAGGACATGAGGTGGTCTGTTTGGAGGTGTTTAGGTACAGTAAGTGCATCATTCTGAATAGCATTACACATAGGGGTTTTTTTTCCTGTATGCATTAACTCCCTAGATAGACTCAATATGACATAGCTCTCCACTGATAATATTAAACATGAAGAAACTGGTATACATTAGATGACACACATTAATTGATGCAACATCCTAATGAGGCAGATAAATAAGGGCAGTTATTGCAAATACTAGAGATAACTGAGATGGATGTAGGAGAATGAAAAAGATGGGAAAGCAGGGAGGAGGTCTAAGCAGAGCTGTATCCCTTTGTATGATATTCCTATGGCCTTCACTGCCTTGGCATGCACAATAATCACCTGAACTGGCACTGAAGAATTGCAAGAAAAGGTGCAAAAAATACAAAGGTGTTAAGCTGTCTTGAGTCTTCATGTTCCAAAGCCATGAGAATTCTAGATTTGAAGGGGGTTTTTGTTGTTGTACTCTTGATATATATAGGTCTTTTGGGGTTATCTGATTACAGCTTCGCTGTGCACCTGTAAACTTCCAGGACTGTTCAGAAATATCCATCAATGTTTTCAGCTTTTAGATTCCTGGTGGAAGGTTCAATTTTCAATGGTCATAAAACTTTCACAGATTTTGTTAAAACCACCAAATTCTTATTAAAATCCTTTCTTCTTCCATTTTTACCAATTATAGTTTCAAGGACTGTGTTAAGGAGTGAGGGAGAAATGGAGAAAGAGTCTCTTTCAGTCTTTCACATTTTCAGATACAGGATTTTAGTCTTTCTTTGGTAGAAACTGGATCCTTTCCGTAAACCCTGGAGTGTTGCACTTAAAACTTTTAATTTTATAAAACTTATGTGCAAGTAAAAGTTATTCCAGCCAGTGCATGTGTTTCAGAGGACCTTGTGGTGCCAGGGAAACTCCTCCCTGAGCTGGGGTTCTGAGGTCTTCCATCCTCCTGCGAGCAAAATATGACAGTAATCCAAAAATGGCACAAATACACAAAGTGCTCGGCAAGACTCCTGGGGACTGGCTCTGGGGATGACTTTCGATGTACTGTCTGTTGTGATGTTCTTCAGTACCTTTGTGTTTGTAAATGATTTCCAGTTCAGACTACCCAAGGTTAATCATGCCTGACTGTGATTCACTGCTATGCATTTACCTCGACATTTCTAGTGCACTTACTTAATGATATCAGGGCTAGCAACTAGATACCTCGGTGCTCTCTCTTTATTATCCCTCCCACAATTGTTTTCATGCTGAGCTGCTCCAGATTTTTCCCTCCCTTTTTACAAGAGAATTAACCAAGATTGAGGGAGGCTTTTATAATTTATGGCAGTTATGCAAGTCTTGTCCTTTGCTAATGCTAATGCTCTCTGAGAATCACAGTGATCTCGGTGTGTGTGCGCATTCACTAGTTTGCTTTTGCCAGGCAGAAATAGATTTTGGCTCTGTTCCTTCACTGCACTGGTCCCCAGCATCACTTGGAGAATAGTTTGCTCAGGGGGATCTTCATTAACAGGACTAATTTCAGCAGCTTCCAAGCTGCCGGTTTGCAGAGATTAGTGCTACAGTCTCTTGCCCATCCAGCAGCTGCTTATTGTTCCTATCACCCTGATTCTCCTTGAGGAAGGAAATAGGAAACAAATACACAGAGCAATCTCATTGTTGTTCTTGCTTGATGCGACCTATATCTATATTGGCGTAAGCTTCGCCTGTTGGTTTCTTGCCTTTTCTTTCTCTCTTCTGTTTTGCCCCTTGCATCTTCAGAGTGACTCACAAATAGTTGTTATTCAAGAGCCAAAAACTCCTGCTGGTTTCCACTTCCGCAGATGGGAAGACTAAGGCAGAGGGGTTACAAGGTGCCTCCAGAGAACAGAGAGAACCATTCTCAAATACAGGAGATCAGCTTGGGATTGTGGGCAAGTGCTGCCAATGCACTGTCCTGCTCTTAGCTCCCAGGGAGCTTGGCCTCCCTTCATCTGAATGATGTGTGGTCTTGACCTTAAGTTTCTCAGGCATCAACTGCAACCTGGTTGAGCAGTGGAGCTGGAAGAGGAGCCTTAATCCCACCTCACTTCACTGAAAGGCCTGGTGCAAGTTATTTAAATGTTAGCCTTGGCTTTCCCCCATCTAAAATAATAATTAGACTGCCATGAAGATGGTCTAATTATTAGAATATTTGTACAAAGTATTGAAAAATGTAATGTTCTGTAAAAATGACTAAGGATTACTCACCCAGAACAGTAAAGGAAATAAGCAGTAGTTTAAGTTTTTAAAGACAGACTTGGGTTGTAAGTGGTAAAAGTCCTGAGGAGTGCCAGGATAGGGAGAGCTGCTGCCTCTCCCAGGCGCCCACAGATTTGATGAGCACAGGCAAGCCCTGCCCCATCACCCCACCCCCATGATCCCCCAAAATCTTGGGACAGGGGTCACCCAATTTAAATTAGGATTTAGCTTTTGTCTCACTGAACCGGAGGGAGGGGTAGCAAATAACGAAGGGGCAAAGCATGCAAGCTGCAGAGGTAGAAACCCCTCCAGCGATACATCTTTGATATCCTCCTGTTTATTTGCCAAAAGGACCAAAAGGATGGGTCAAGTCAATTGAACCAGAAAATAGCTAACAGACGGGTCTGGAGGAAATGGAAAGGGTAAAAATCCATGCAGCTGTGGAAGTCAGTTCCAAGAAAAGGGCTGCCCAAACTTTTATGGGGTATAATTCACTTTTAGCTTTCAGATTAAGATACCAGGGCAACCTCCCAAACAGTGTTCCACAGCTCAAGTTGTGACATTGTAGAGGTCAAGGACATCTGCAGCAGACCCATTGGCCAATGATTTGGTGACACCTCTTTTAGTAACTCCATGAACTCTCTTAAGGGCCATCATGAGCATATCAGCCTGCTTGTGAGCCACAGATGACCCTCCTTTGCCCAGAAACACAATTTCCAAGGGATGATAGACAATATGAAATGACATCCTTTAAGTTAATTTTCAAGATGGACTGTTTCTGAAAACACCAGTGCATCAATGGCTTGTAAGGTACATCTATGATGGTTCTGAGAGAAGTCTTGCAGTCCATGCTAAAAAAAACCAAAAAAACCCTTAATGTAATGAATAAAGGCAGTGTTTTCAGAGCGATGGAGGTCTTGAAAACTGTAGAAGTGAAAGTCTGGTGTTTATCCATGAACCAAGTCGCTGGCAGAAGAAGAAGGCTGGCTTCATTGCACTATTTAACCTGTTTACTTGAGCCTCAGCTCTCAGAGCTAAACCCTAACAGTGCCAGACTGTCACTCTGCACAGCCAGTCCAACAAGAACAGCTAAAATTTTAAAACACACTCCTCAGCTCTCAAATTCCCATGAAAAAGTTCTTTTTTCTGCCCTTTCCCCTGAAGAATTACCCTCAGGCAAGAGCATTTCTCTGTGTATTAAATATATAGACCGTTAAAAAATACAAATTCCACTACAACTTCCCGCTCCAAGAAACAAAGTGATTTCACCTGTGGGATGCATCAGAGCTGCTGCAGTATTGTCACAAAGCTGATGTGAACCTTGCCTGCCAATTCCTCACCTTTTCTGAGCACAGATTTTTTGAATTTGTGGTGTACAATGCTGCTGATAGTTCACAGAAAAACTATTGTAAGATGATACCAACAAATCTCTTTTCTTCAAATGCTATAAAGACATTTTCTTGGAAGATACGTGCTCACGCAGGTCTTGACTGAAGCTGTCTTTGAGGTTTAGCAAAGTTAAGGAGGAAGAATGTATTGTATTATCAGTGATTTTTTTGCCATGTAAAAATTAGAGATGTATAGCTGTCGAAGATGATAAAAAATATTTTTAAAAATCTTTTATGACACATAAAATCATGTAAAAAGATCTTAAAAACATGATGTCCATGAAAGCAGATGACATGGGTCTTATTCGTTTAATTGAGAGAGAAAACACCTGGAAGCTCAATCTGACCTTAATTGCAGCTGTGGTTTCCTTGGTTCAAAATTAGCTACTGTTGGGTTCGGGTCAGACAAAAAGGAGCTTTATCTGAGATGTCAACAGGAACAGGGAGAGATGAATGGTTAATAAAAGCACCACTGAGGTCTGGGCAAGTTCTGTGACTGACTTACATGGGGTGAGATAGGGCCTTTGCTGTCCTATTTTTAAATGCTAACTCTCTCTTAGCAGATGCAGCCAATAGCTCGAGATAACCACCCTTATCGCTGCGAGGCTCAGCACAGAGTTTTATTTATAAACTCTGCTTGATCCAGACCCTCTTGTTTAGCACCTTCACCTTTATTATCTACCTGTACTCTGTGTGCCAGAGACAAAAATAATTAGCCATGGGAAGCTGCCCTCATTTTGATACCACCCTTGGCTCAAAGCTGAAGGAGAAAGTGGTTTAATGCAAGAGATGCCCTCACTTCGAAACGGCAGCTTTTGTGCCGTTGGAAAACCTACTGTGGTGCTGGGTGTTATTTCTAATTTTATACCAAGTAAAAAATGTTCTTGTAACATTTAACGTCACTTAGAATAAAACTGACCAATTTAACTGGGTAAAATATTGTCATGCTTGAGGAAATGTTTTTCTCTATTGCACCAAAAGCATATTACTTTTCTCTTAGGCACTGTTTTCCTTGGACTTTGCCATTTGTAAGGCACTAATTGGGAATTTTGAATGTATTATATCTTAGCTCTGAACACAGTGGTTAAACAGGGGTTGCCAGGAAAATCAGGAGATACAAATACCTGGGAAGAAGTCTCTTCCATCAGAAATGCCACTAGGAAGGCAGGCACCCTCGACCCCGCTCCATATTTTTTTCTCTGAAGAAAATGACAAACGGAAGCTCAGTGTCTCGCACGTTGGAGTCGCAATGTGCGCGGTGGTGTTTTTGCTGGGCTAAAATTCCTGGTTGCCGGGGTAACACGTTTTGGAAGTCCTCTGCCCTGGGCAAAAAACACTGCAACTTGAAACCCTCCGGGGCTGATGCTTGGTGGGGGGTACCACCACTGCTGGGTGCGGGGGGGCTGCTGGCTTCGCCAAGGGATTTTTAGGTAGGGAAGCAGAATAAAACGGGTCCAAAAGATGAGAAAGATGATTGGAAGCGTTCGATACTTCCAGGCTCTCATAACCTGATTTTTTTCTTTCCCCGTACCATCACCATGTCCCGTCAGCCAAAGGGCAGGGGGGGTTACCTCGTCCCAGGGCTGAATCGCTGGGTGATGGAAAAGATGAGAGGTGTGTGTGAGTGTGTGTGTGTGTGCCTGGAGAGTGGGGAGAGGAGGAGGGCGAGAGGGGGAGAAAGAGAGATACAGGGTTCTGGCCACCTGCCAAGAAAAATAACTAACATTTTGCAAAAGAGAAATCCTAAGACTGAGGTCATAGTATGGAAAAAGTCTGTTTCACAGACTCTTGAGCCTGAATACAGGCCAAGTTTTTTTATGATGGGATTTTTTTTTTATTTTTTTTAAATGCAGGCATCCTATTAACATTTGAACACTAAAGCTCGTCCAGGAATGGAAAGATTTTAGAATTTGAAGTGCCTTATCTTTCTACTTTGTTGGTACACAAATATATTTTTTTAATTACAAAAGATGTAAGGTTTTGAATGAGAAGCTCCCTCATTTTGCTTTTAACTTATTTTACAACTATGAAGACCAAATTAAGGGAATTTAAGGAAATGCCTGTTTCTCCCACAGAGTGACCAACTCAAAAAAAAAGAGACTTTTCAAGCTCGGTGGACAACTCTTTATTTGCCATGCGAAATACAAAAAGATACTGAAACCTGAAATGATGATGAATTTTCTTATGTGGAAAAGTCCTACTGTTCAGCCGTGAATAGTTATGATTTTTTTAAACTTTTATAGTAGCAAGCTGACAGTTTCATGACAAATTACTTTCATACCTAACTAAACAAATTATCGAAGTTCTTCTGCCTTAATCTCTGGATTTGGATTGAATGTCAGAGTGTGGATATTTTTTTAACTGAGGGGAAAAAATCTTTGGCTTTGTTAGGATGTTATTGCAAGCAAGTTTTCTGGTCTTTGATTTGCTAAGCTACAACTGGAGCCTGCCTTCCTCAGGGTAAGAATATCATTTCACATTATCATTTCACCTGCGGTACTTTAAGAGAGAGAATATTATATCTCAGTGTGTATCTCGGCTTTGTGCATTCTGTCCTTTGTTTAGCATGCAGACAAGCTTCACCTCCCAAAGGAGATGTGGAATATATTTATTGGCAATTTAGAATTGATGATAGATTTGACAAGCAAGCAGGGTGACACACCAAAGCTATCAAAGCTGGAGATGAATCAGAACAAAGGTTTGGATGAGGTATATTGTTCCTGGAATTCAAAAGGGTTATACTTACAGATCATTCCAAAATCAAGGCAACTTTACCACTGACTTATGAAGATAAAAGCTAAGTTTTGCCAAGGAAAAAAAAAACAAAACAAAATATGGTTTGATTGGCCCACAGACTTTTTATGGCAAAATAATGCAATTATAGCTGGAATTTCTGCATGCTGATTTTTATTAGTTTTGTAAGATATTTTCTCAGGATTCATTTGTGCCGATTCCCTCTTTCATGGCATAAAATGTAAGCAATTGTAGGTAGAGAAAACGAATCTCTTGACATTTCTCCAGAGACGCACTCTGAGAGATGCAATAGATCAAGTGTACTAAATTAAAATACAACTGATCTGTTAGCTGATAAGCATGTGGATTTACCATGTATCTAATTGTATTAGAATTTAGTGCAACTTGAGTGAAAATTCTATACATTCACAATCAGCTTTCCAACTATTAAAGCAAAGCAGACCAATCAACACAAATAATATATTTAAAGTATTTATTAGCATGATACAAACATAGGATGAGCAGATCTCCCTTTTATACGTTTTTTGATGACAAAATTTTGTGCCATTTCTGAGGGGAGAGGGGGCCTTCTGTCCTGAAGTCCCCTGGGAGGATAGGGAGGCAACCTAAACGTGCGACCTGCCTTGATGTAGTTCAGATGGAGGCCCATTACAACAACTAGCAGGGAAAAGGTCTAGCTGGGAACCCCAGAACATCAGAGAATGTAAGATCAAAAATAATTTGTCATCACTCTGGTCTGCACTGTTTTAAACTGTTGGACTTAAGAAAAAATTCATGTGGCTGCTTATGTAAAATCCACGGTTTCCCCATAACATACCATAAATGTAATATGAGACACAAACTTTAATACGTGCAATCACTGTAAGCAACAGCCGTTTCTGTAGACTTCTGTGGAAGAAAAGATGAAGCCTTTTGCCACAAACTGTTAGAAAAAAAACCCTGGGCTTTTCCTCTGCCAGAGTAAGGTTTTGATCTTGCAAATAATTTTAGACAAGCATGATGCTTCCCAGCAGGACTTCTTTCAGTATTATTGTTTGAAAGACCCAGCGTTCCTGTGGGTACCTAGACTCACATTTATGCTATGCTGCCCATCTCCAGTTCAGTTAAAAAACATTTCCCAGTGTTTTACTGTGAGCAGTCTCGGTAAAGCAGGATGGCTTGTATGTGTCAAAGAAGTAGCCTGCCACAGAGTGACTACACATGGAAAGACCATGGGGAAAAAAAAGAGGAACCTGTGTTTGTCAGGGCGAAGGTTTGCTGCTTCTCTCCATCCCTCACAGCTGCCACTAGCACGCTGATCATCCTGTCCCACAGCACAGTGATCCCAGGCAGCTCCAGTGACCAAGAGGTCCAGCACTGAGGCCAGGAGACAGACTTGGGAAGGGTGTCCCTTTGTCCTCTGAAAAGCTTTATCTTGTCAGGCTTTGTCTCCAAGAGAAAGAAACCCCTCCCATGAGTGTTTCCCATGGGTTTCATTGCTGTCTAGGGGTGGTTGGCTGATACCACTCTTCAGCAAGCATGCTAGCGTAAGGAGCCCTGCAGCACCCACAGCAGCCTCCTGCGATTGATGCTGAGTAGAGAGGAGTCAGAAAACAAATTTCCAGCTCTGGAGCCTGGGAGACAGTGGAATAGAGAGAGGGGAAGATTAGATATAGTAACAGAAGACTTGTCAAACAGATAGGATTTTAGGAGTTTCATTATTACGTGTAACACATAAGAGTAAACAAATTCAAAGACGTTTATAATACATAAACAATGAGAGGTGGGCAAAAAGCTGGATGGGAAAGGTTAGATTGGTAGGAAGACCTAACAGACAAATATTATTCCCAACTTGCATATTTTTCCTTAAGACCACAGCAGGTGGATGACTTAATAACCATCATTTTGAGGCATTATGGAAACATTAGAACAGCCCTCCTTTTAAAATTATTTTGATTTATTTTTATCTAGCAGAAGTGGCCAAGTACATCTTTAGCATAATCACATTTGGCTCAATGATGTTGCAGAGCTTTGAATTCACTATGAGAAGAACAACTTTTTCTGTGCCCTGAAGAACATAAAAGCCCCGGTGCCTAGCTGGAAAGCAAATACCTCTTGCTCAAACCATTTATGTTTTTTTTTTTTTAATTGAGAAAAATTAAAATCTCATCTTATTCCTTTGCATGCATCCACTCAGAGTTTTATCCAAATAAATCTCTGGTTTTTTTCAAAGAACATCTTCCATATGAGTTGTATTAGCTTTATAAAGACTCACCAAGAACAGAGCAGTCCAGGCTGGCACTCTTGGTTTCCAGCAGAGAAGCAACTGCATGAATCTTATCCTGCAATTCTGCAGCTCAGTTAATTAAGTATTTGATGTCCTAATAAGCTCCTGCCTCCCAAAGCCAAGGAGGGGGAGCCACCAGGCCCCGTTCCCATCTTTGGCTACCAGACAGAGTGACGCTTAGAGACTTTCCACCCATCACACCGTGTTACACAACTCTTCCCCTCTCCCCAGCTCACCACAGAGTTGGTGAAATTAAATAGTATGAAAAATTAACCCCACCTTTGTTGGAATGCATTTGGGTAATATGTGGCCTCATTTGCCTCTACAGGAGAGTATATATTTTCTGCTTTGGGAGTGGGGTCTCTGTGGGCAGGGCAGAGGGGAGCCTGGTAGCACAAACCCTGGGGAGCACTTTTGCAGCCCCACATCCTTGCCCACTCTGGGGCCCACTCAGGCCCCTTAGATCCTATGCACAGGATGAGTTCTGATTTCTCTGTCTATGTCCTATTGCCTGCTGTCCATCCCATGTCATCCACCACCCCTTCTACTTTCATTTCCTGCCTTTTTCTTTCTTGTTGCACCCTTTCTGCTGCTCTCCTACAGTCCCATCCTTGGTTTTGTCAGGTTCGTTTCTCTTTGCTTCTTGCTTTTGCTGGCCTCCCCTTTTCCACTTCTGCCTCACAAAACTTCTGAAAAACAGACAAGAAATAAAGAAATATATGTAACAAGGCATACACAAATATACCCACAGCAGCTTGGGTTCCTGGATCACTGCATATGCATCATCGCCAGCTGCTTTCTCCTTTGTTCCTTGATTCCTCCACCATGTCATCTTTGCTTCATGGTAAAGGGCTGAAGACCAACTTTGTCTTTGAAGGCACTCCTTTGTCAGGTGCCTGGGTGTTGCCCCAATCTTCCTTTGGGGCACATAGTTTTCCATTAGTGCTCTTTTAAGAATCACCAAAAAAGAGAGAGAAATATTATTAGTTTTACCTAGCTATCTAGCTACAAAATGCTTTCCTTTTAGAACTTTCAGCATGATTGGCAGATAGGTTTATTTAATCAAATTGCCTTTTCTGTCAGTGTATCATTTAATGAGGGAGTTCTTTCTTTTTGATTGCATAGGAAATGTGGAAGCATTTGAGATTTTCTGATATGCTATTTACTCATCCATTACGTTGGGAATCAGTTTAATTTCAATGTCAGCAGTGGAATTAATAATCATAACAGTTATCTGTCATAGAATGATCTATTTGGGGATTTTCTCAGCAAACCAAGATATATCCTCCACCCTTTCACTACATAAGGAAGTTTTAAAAAATAAGTCAAATTTGAATGTGTTTTTGTTTTGATTATCCCTTCCAGTCTGATGGTAAAGGCACATATTTTCAAGCTTTAATTCAGAGTTGAGTCACTGATATGAAATCCTTGACTAGTGTAAATTATCTCTCCCTTTTTGCCGGATTTATTTCCCTCTGAGTTTCTCAAACACTTCCACACAGGAAGGCTCCCCTATTAAAGTGCACCATCCCTTTCTGGAAAATGAATAATCAAACAAACAAATAAATAAAGGCATTCCTAGCTTTCCAGAGATAATGCAAAATCCCCTTTTGTCAGTCATATTAATTTGGACTGACTTTAATCTATTTTTGCTGTTGCGCTTCATCATTGGACAAACAAGTTTCCCATGTGAGAGCAGGGGAGTACCTGAGCATCTAGACAGACAGATGGATAGAAATGAGGCAGATAGGACCCAAATCAGGTTCTGCTGCCTTTAGGTTTCCTTCAGTTCTGTGGTTATGAGCAGGCCCACATAGTAAATAACTGATAAATGGATGCAAACCTTTCACCAGATGCATTTGATAAGTACCGAGACTTGTTATATGATTCCAAAGTAAGGGCAGTAACTGTTAAATGAATTGCTTTTTAAATAAAACACATAAGAGAAATTTTTAAATCCTTCATTGTTCCTTAAAATGTTTTAGTGCCTCATTAATTCTTGGTTAGCCTGGTTGTTAAGAGACCATTATTATGTGGTAATAAGGTGTAGGAAATCACCTGTAGGACTACAGTCATGTCACACAGACCTGCTATAGTTAGCACCTCATCAGGTGCTGAGACCAAATGCCAGTGATATAAATCAGGGGTGTGCTGCCTGGTGGTGCTCCTGTGTGGTGGTCCTGTGTTTGCTGAGATGGTGTGAGTTCTCTGGTCCAGGAAAGTGGAGAAGATATGGCAAAATATAACCCTCTTGATAGCCTCCTGTCCTTCAAGGGCTCCTCGGTCTTGCCTTTGGCAGAGCATGGAAACTGCTATAAAACAGTGGAATAAAATGCCTTTGCAATTATAATTGTTTAATGAGTTTCAAATATGCCTGAAGCTCATGCAGATGAAAGTCCTCTCTTTGCTGTATGATTTGTTAGACAGAAAGTGTCATAGGATATTTGGTGCTGGTCCAGCAGAATATCCCCAAGCTAACAACCTCCTCAGGTCATTAGTATTTCTTTAGTACACACAACCCACCTCAAAGCCTGCTACAAACATTGGTAAAGCTAATCATTATTACCCTTTTACAAATAGAGAAATGAGCCTTAGGGGCTATTTATATTGTGATTTGATGCAACATTAATCAGCATTCTGAAGAAGAGATATACTTGAATGTCTCGAGATGCATATATTTATTTTTCAGTGCTTATGATACCTTTTTTCCCCCCCTAAATCTCTTTGAGGTCGATACTCTAATGCTCACAGTATGCAGCTCCCATTCATTACCTATACAGAGAGCTAATGCGATACAGCAGCATCACTGTCTTTGAAGAGCACCGAAGATGATAATAATTAAAAACACAAAGTGCGCTCTCGCTAGTACTTTCCTCCTTATTCCTTCCCAGGTTTTGATCTTTGCCCAGCAGATAAGGCACAGTCCTTGGAAGATGGAGAGCATCTTGGTGCCAGCATGGCTGCTGTCACTCTGACAGTATTCAGGGGTGGTGACCCTCAGGGTGTCCTAGCACCTGCTCACCTACCTGTTCTTGCTGTGGCATTTTGAGGACATTTGCACCTCTGGAGCTGTGTTGTAGCAAATCTGCAGGGACAGAAGTTCATGTTTTTCCTGAACCCTCAAAATAGGGCTGTGGCCTGGGTTTCAGCCCTAAATATCCACATTTGTTGCTAAATAGCTAGGCACTGTCTTCAGTGGCCACTTAATCTTCAGGCCACGTGTGACTGTGTCCCTTGCCCCAAGCATTGCCCCAGCGCTCCTCAGGGATGAACCCTGAAAGGAGAAGGGCACCTAGTGCTCATCCCCAGTAAATCCTTGGTCAGCCTCAGAGACCAGGCTGCAGACAAAAGTAGCCATGCTTAGGACTTTAGCTGCTTCAGAAGATGAAGTAGCCCTAAGACCCCTGCAGGGTGGCTGCTGCAAGCCATGGGCACCACTCCCTCTCATCTCCAAGCCATCGGACCCCAGAGCAGCCTGGAGGGCATGGATACCCCTCCAAGCCAATTTTCACCCACCACTTTTCACTGTGAAAGAGGACACCCCTCAGCAGGGAGCTTAGCTTTGGCTGATTTGGGGTGTGCCTGCCTGCCTGTCTGCCCTCAGACACCCTCCCTGGTTGACGACACCATCACCCCAGCTGTGGTTGGCATCCCACACACAACTCCAGTGGTCCCAAGCAGGGATGCAGAAGGCATCTATCTGACGTTGCTTCGTACGTCTGCAGAAATGTGGTTCTTAATGTTCTCGTGAGAATAATGAGCAGCAAATTGTCATGACTTTTCCAAGGGGAAAAACTCCGCCAAAAAACCAAGTATTTAAGGGGCATTTCTGAATGCAGTTTCAGATCTCACAAGAACAAATGGAGGGAGCAATTACAACCCAAACCAAAGACTGTTAGGAGTTAATAACTGCATGAGCATAGCAGTAAAGAACGTCAAGAGTTAGCAGTCCCAGCATGTCAAAAGTTTATTTAATCCTACTCTAAACAAGCAATATAACAAATCCTTGTTAGGAATGAATGATCTCTCACACATAGCCTAAAATAATCAAATTTTGATTTAAAATACCAAAATAGGCCAAATGTTATGGGTTCTTCTGGAAGAAATTCAAATCGTCCAGTCCAATTTTATTTTTTATTTGTAACATTTTGCAGATGAATAAATGAGTTCTTTAGGTAAAACCCACTCGCCCTGTTTGAGGTGGGAGTGCGTATTTGCCAGAGAATTACAAACTCTCAAACATTGACATATTCTGCTCCAGTAGCTCTGCTGTGCCTGATAGAAGAGATATTGTTACACATAGAAGGATACTGTTTTCAGCACCTTTCCCCTTCCTGCCTTGTCTTCAGCCCTCTTTCACTTAAAATTTCATCCTAGGACAGGGTCCAAAGGTGGAGAAGTTGAAGAATGTAAGGTGTTGAGTCATGTGTACATCTGAGGCAATGCCAATGGGGTCCCAGTTGGCACCTGGAGTTCCCTTCCCCAGTTCTGGATCTGATTGATTGAACAGTGAAGTTTTGGGAAAAAACAGTGAACCTCTTTGCTTTGGTTTCCCCTCTCCCATTGAATGAGAATAATCATGGGTTTGTTTATTTTTGACCTCAGAGTGTGTTGAGAAATGTACCTACATGGAGATCTCTCACGAAGAAATAGTGTGATAGAATACAGACTGATAATAAATTGGTACCTGTCTTGATAGAATGGGTCCTATTTCATAGTAGTTAATGATCCTGGTAATAAAAAGAGTAAGTCCTTGTGCTTTGCTGTTCAGCTAGAAAGAGTTGAAGAAAAGAAAGTATGGGTAAGAAAATTCTGTCAGACTTTTTGTTCTCTCCCAGTTCTTCCTGGTGCTGCTTTAAATCACATGAAGACTTCAAGCACAGGACATCTATGAAAATATGTAGTGAGGGCTGTTTGCTGCATTTTTTGAAAAGTAAAAACTTTTCTGCTCTTAGTGTGATGATAGTAGTACACTGAAAAATACAGAATTATTTCTTTAGACTAATCAAGGCTCTGCTGGAGATAATCTAAAGTCTTATAGAATTTCTGGAAAGTTATTTACATATTTCAAATAGTATTTGAATTATTTACATATTCCAATATTTATTTATTGTCAGTTTCCTACATTTTGCCTATTTTATTCAGTATTTTCATCAGCCGTCTAGGCTGTTTTCAGTGCACTAAAAATACTTAAGGGCCTGATAAACTATGTACATCTGAAGTATTTCCTCCTATCAGTAAAAAATCATTTGCCTTGAAGGTAATATAGTGGTCTAAATTAATTGCTGATGAAATCAGTTTAACTAGACTGACACTGATGATGAAACTAACCCAATATATTTAGTTTAGGAGATCCACTTTTGGACCATTAAAATTGTTACTACTAAATTGAATTCTTTAGAAGATGTGTCATCCCTCGCATATATGATTTTTAAAATATATATTGAATACTATAGACACAATTTATTTGCAATTGTACTAAATTAACATGTTATTATCTGTAGTATCTGTAATCTGTATTAAGTATCTTACTTAAATATCAAACAGATAATTACCCACAGCTCTATCAATATTGTTCTGCATATTTTATTTCCATACACAAAAGTACTTCTGAAATAATGATTGTTTTGATGACTCAATCTGGCATCAAATAATAAGTTAAATGATACTTAATGCCATTTCTTCAAAGGTGGAGGCTGTAGGTAGATGTATGTAGAATTCAGTTCCTGGGAACTCATTATCAGATGTGTTAGATAATTATAAATTTCAAACATGCAAACCAACCAGTTGTAAAATGGAGCAGATTTGAGCAAATGGTCTTAATTCCAATCCGATTTTGAAAAAACCAACAAACAAAACCAACCAACCAAAAAAAAAAACCTCAAAACCCCAAAACCTTGAATTTCAATCATGTAACAATCTGAGAATCCATTTCCTGCCCACTTTGTTCATACCAACACTTCCTTACAACGCTGCTGTGGTGTAGAAGTTTGCTCCTACATATGGCAGTCTGACAGCTGATGACAGAAAAAAATATTTCACAGAAAGCTTCAATTAACAGCCAATGAGTGGGAAAAAATGAAAGAAGCCAGTAGATTTTGTGGATGCAGATGAAACTCAAACCAAGGCTAGTTTCAATACTTTGAAAAGTTAATTAAGTTGATTTCTGAATCAGTGTGGGTAATTGATATTTTGCTTGATACAATAAAAAAAATCATATGAGTCATCTGAAAAAAAAAAAAAAAGAAATAATTGTGTTCATTTTCTCAACAAAATGAAAAAAATATTTCAGGGCTAATCATTTCATTTAATTTACCTTACTCCAGAAAGTGTCTGGGCAGTTTTATTACAACACTAGATACAAGCATATTTCAAAATTAGGTTTTTGAAAAAAGAAAATTAAAGCATAGCAGTTCAGAAATGTTGAAATTAGTCATTTTACATAGAAATTAAACTTTTTTAGTTATTTAGGGAAGACCATTTTTCAAATCTAGCAATTGCCAAGCATTTTGGCCAGTCCTCACATTGCTCTTGATGGCTGAGCTATTTGTCAGAAAATTCCTCTCAGCTCTAAATCCCTCACACAAGACTCAAGTTAGAGCCTCGTCCACGCTCGAGCCTTTGTGAAAAATGATTCTCAACATTTTTCTCAAGATGACTCAACACTTCCCAAGATTTAAGACGGCAGAAAGCATTATCAGACATCATGTAGACTTCCAGATTATTATTTTTTACAAGGTGGTTGCAATAGTTAGCAGCTGGGTGGTAGAATTTGGCAATCAGAATACAATTGTGTCTAATTCATTTTTATACACTACTCCTATTAGTTAAAAAAGGATATTTCTTTGGAAGTGTCATTACAGCACTGACATAGGATTTTTCAATATGACTTTTTCTCAGAAACTGCCAGCATGGTACTGCCAGCATGCCAAGCTGGTGTCCAGAAGAAAATTTAAGAGCAGTGATAAAATGAAAGGGAAAAATAGAAGCCCTTTTTTGCAAACAGGGGTTTGTAATAGATATTCTGACACGATATGAATGATGAGGGATGGAAAATTCATAATGGTGTGTAGAAGTGCAACACACACTCTGTGTGTAGAAGGCTGGCCTATAACTCATAAGATAGTGTGTGTCGAGTGAGTTATGAGAGTTGTTCCCTGGTGTATATTTAAAAAGAGACATTAGAAAGGAGATATAGTGTGGTTTACTGTTTGAGAGCTAACTTCATAATTTTGTCCAAAAAGTGTTTTTAAAGAAAAAAATGCATGCTTTTTTAAAAAAATAAAAATAAAAATAATATATGTATTGCAGTCCAGGTGTTGTATTTCTGCACAGCACGGGCAGGGTCTGAGTACTGGGAGTAAAGCTGGTCTCCTCCCTGAAGGAGCAACCCTCAGTTGATTATTTCTGCTGTTGCAATGTCCAAAGGAGATATTATTTCTAAGAAAGAGGAATTTCCCATTTTGACTCCTAGAAGGGGTTATCTCAAAGTGAAACAAGCAGGCCTGAAGTGCCACCAGACACCAGGGCAGTAGGAGCTTTGTGCCAGGAAGCCCACAGACAACCTGAGCGCACACCTCCACCGGAGCTGCAAGATGCAATTCAAATTAAAGGGATCCCATGCCAGCATCCATCCCTTCGGCACAGCTCATGCAAAGGGATTGTCTGGTCACCCTTCCCACAGATCGCCCATGTTTTTCTCCCCCAACCCCTGCCTCCAGCCCCCCATCCCCCAGCACTGCCTGTGCCCTGAGCCCTGGCACTGCCTGAGTAGCCCCTTCCGCAGGAAAACCTGACAACTCCTCCTGTATTTTGGAGGAGTTGTCTGCCCCATTGGGATTAACTTCTCCTCTTTCAGCATCTTGTGATCACAGCAAAAGCAGAGAGGAGAAAAGACTATCACCAATTCATCGCCTCCTGAGAAGTTTGTTAGCACGTCAAGTTTAGTAAGAATATTGGGAATGCCCTGGCCATGGAGGTAGCCCCTTTGGGAGCAGCACTACCCCTTTCTCTGAGCCAGGCACACAGGGTGCAGGTCTCTGTAATGAGCAGCCGTCTAATCACCCTGGGGGGCAAAATGTTACCTGGCTTTTTTTTTTTGTCTGAGAGCTTTGGTTTCCTTTTCGTAGTCTCCCTCATAAGGAAAAAAAATGTGTTTTTCCTATGCCTGTCTTGGCTGCAAATGAAAGGCATTAAGAAATCTGCTCATGGGAGAGGTTAAGCCTATTCCTGCAGAAATTTGAGGGCTGGAAATTTTGACAAAAATCATAGCAGCCCCTACATATTTAATGCAGCCCACTCCTCAGCACCAAGCAATGGCATATCAATCTGGCCATACATGAGCTTCCAGGTCTTTCTGCCCCTTCTGTTGGGTTTTTTTTTTCCCCTCTTGCCACACACTGAATTAATTATTTGACAATATATTCTGACATTGTATTATTTCAACAATAGCTGAATGTAATGGTACGTAATTAGGAGCCAGAATATAATAGTGATATGAAGATGATTTTTGCAATGAGATGGGGTTTTTTTAATTAAAATTTCATTACTGCAAAAGTAATGTGCTATTGCCCTTCCCAATGTGTGAGCAACAGTGCCCATGAGTGAAAGGGGAATGGGTAGCATGGTTTGCCACCCCTTATGCCCTGGTTGAGGATTCTCCCAAGTTGCTGCTCTTCAGTACCATGAGAACCTACAAGGGCACAATATATTTTAAAGTCTCTATAAAGTGTTGATTTTACAGTGAAACCCCTTCCACTTCTGCAGGGGAGGGGACTTGGTTTAATTTTGGGGGAGTATCTATGAAGCATCTGGGGTTCTGAGGAGTCTGTTGCACCATGGACCCTATATTTTATCCTCACAGCCCATATCTTTAAACGAATTGGTATTCTGACTTTCACGGTAGCCAGCTGGGTTCTTCTCTGTTTATTTGCTTGTTTTAATCATTTTGTCTCCAACTAGTCAAATAAACCTGTAAATTCAATGTGTTTGCTATGGAACCTCGTTCAAAACTATACTGTCTCCTTTCTGACAGGGCTGACAGAGAGTATAATCACTTGTATTGTCCAGAGTACTGTTTACATAAAGGAGCAATAAATACCTGTTGAAATTTTTACTGGAGGCCTCCCAGATGGATGGTTCATTTATTATTACAGACAGGGTTTCATTTACTTAGTTATTAAAAGAAGCAGGCCGCTACAGCCCATTTATAACTATATTAAAACTAAATGAAGCTATAAGTATTGCAGACGGGATTGAATAAAATGCATATAGTGGCTTTCCAGGAAATGGCTAGGAAAAGTATTTAAAAGGAAATGCTGAAAACTTTGGGGGTCCTGGTGTGTCTTTCACAGCCGTGCTTCTGCTGGCTAGACCTCAGGAGGTTATGGAGGAGGTATAGTTCCCATATGTTCCTGTCCTGCTGCTCAGTGACATATATATAGTCTGCAACAGCCTCTCTGTCTGTCAGGCACAGGCCATTGGAAGAAACAGAATTGTCCTGTTCCTCCCCTCCTCTAGCCTTTATTGACATGAAAACCTCCAGCTAGGGATCTAGAATAACCATTTTCTTTACGCCAGGGTCAGAATATCATTGAATATCAACTCCAGTTACAGGACAGGATGGAGCTGCTCTGTTGGCACCAATCTGTAAAGCAAAGGCAGATTCCTCGGGTGGATACCAGAGGTCTTCGTTTTGGTGGTATCACCAGAGGGCCAGCATAGCTGGCCATTAAATTAAAATAAAAGTTGTGGATGGTTGCCTTTATGGCACTTTCCTAGCACTGAGGACATTTCATCAGACATACTCACTCATGCTTTGATAAATCAGTCACTGGATGGGAAGCACATGGTTGCCTGGGAACTGGATCATGATTTTATTATGTCCACGCTCAACAAATAAAGGCGAGTCCCAACAAGGAAATGCTGGTGTCCCAAAATGGAAGAAGTTGTTGACCAGAAATTGATGGAGTGGAAAAGCTTAGAAATAAGAAAGGTTGCATTTTTTTTGTAAGCAGAGCTTGTTACGTTAGCAAAAGGCTGCATTTCCATGATCAAGGAAAAACACAATTTTGCTGAAAGATAGCTCAGCTTCAGTGGTGAAGTAAAAGCAGCAATTAGAAATGAAAAAGCAATCTGTGCAGTAGAGATGAAATATAAAATACATGTAACATGAAAGAGGAAGAGAACAATCAATCTAAAAGAGAAATCATAAAATACTGAAAATGGATAAAAGGAGTGGAGGATACCAGAGGAAAGTTCAAAGACAATGAGAATAAGGGTTTTCTTGAAGTATATAAAGAACAACAACAATAAAAAATCTAGCAATAGCCCCTTATTAGCTGGAAATATTAAAGCTGTTAATAATTCTAGAGTCAATAAATATTTTTTTATATTAGGAAAACCAGGGTGCCTAGTAGACAAGCAGGAAGCCGAACAGTGTCGAGTGAGAATAAATTATTTAAAATCAGTTACAGATAGAAGTATCTGTAAGCGTCAGATCTTTCATGCTGCCATGTAGCCATGAAAGCCACTGGCCAGTAAAATCTGAGGATCATTTGTGATGTACCTTGGAATGTGGAATAAACCCCAGGAGACAGCTAAGGGTGTGTAATATGTCAAAAGGCCATGGAAGGAGGTTGTAAGGAACAGTTCACCTGGTACCTCCTGCTGCACACAAAGTTTGAGGATAGCCCAAGCAGGGTGCCTTTAATTCTGAGAAACTGAAGGAAAACAGCATAATTATTTATGTTCAATATTTTACTTTCAAGGAAAGAAATGTAAGTTCTTATCAACCACAGCTGATTTAATTCTGTGAGGAGCTGACAACTAGGACGTGGTAGGAAATTACATGCACCAATGGTAGAACTTTGTGGAGGGTGACAGAGAAAGGAACAGTGAGGATGGAGCAGGCTGTCAAACCATCTGAATAATTTAATAATTCCACCTCACTTAAACAAAGGAGGCTTGAGAGAAACCAACCACAAGAAGTTGTATATTCCAGAACAAGGGATGTCCTCCTGACTCCGTTTTTAAGTGAGGACTGTAGTCATCTGCAAGACAGCACAAGGATAAAAATGTGTGGGATGATTATTCCAGTATGAGGACAGATGCTCGTAAGGCTGGAGATTAGGCAGAAAGAGGCTATTTGTAAGGAAGTAATCACCAAAGGACAAAATCAGAGATGCTTCACCTTCAGCGGGGAGACTTGGCAGTGTCAGTTCTGTCTCAGACACATTGAATTCCCCGAGATCTCTGCCACGATGGCTGACACACAAGGCAGTAGCACAGTTCATGCACTTTTATTTCTTTTCACATTTGAAATTAATATTTTGTAGATGGCAGCATCAGCAATTGCTAGGAAATCAGAGGCAGAGAGTTAGTAAATAATGGCTAATCACACCCAGAGAGCTTGGAGGGAACAGGGGCAGGGAGGCAGGAAATGGATTGGAAAATTGCGAGCAGCGCATTCAAAACTTTTATTCCTCGAATGTGTTTCCTCCTGTCAAACAGAGCATGATTAGCTGTGAAACTCTGCTAAGTCCTCAGAGTGATTGGGCTACTTAGGCTGGTGCTTAGGTGTGAGCTACTGGTACCTCGCTCATCACTTTTCCCTCTCTCTGAGTATTCCTGCATTTTTAGGTGGCTTCCTCGCCCAGGGAATGAGCTCAAATGGGTTCATTTATCTGCTTTTCTAAAGAATTTCTCCCATTTTTAAGGAGGTAGTCTGGGTCCTTCTGCCCAAACTCCATTCTCGAGGAAGTGCTGTGGACTTTCTTGCCCCACAGGAGTCAGAAAGGAGTCAGAAAATTCAGAATATGATTTCGACTGCATTTGTTCTCCCTTTCTTAAAAGGGGGAGAACATCGCAGTTGCTCACCGGGGCAGCTGCTGCGGAGGAAGCCTTATTTCAGCTTCTGCTCATAGGAGAGAGTAATGGCTGTATCACTCAGAGAGGACTGCCTTGCATTTCTAATGAGACCATCAGCGTAATGGGGATTTAGCAGAGCATTTAGCCGGTTTAAATGGTTTTGGAGAGCGGTGCAGGCCAGCCTAGATGGATTCAAGCCAAGGACAGAAAACTTTTTCTCTTCAGAGCATCTATTTTTTATTGGAATTGCTAATTCTATTTCTATAGACTGAGTCCGTTTTTCAGGCATTTAAATTCTACACTCTGGAATTAAATCTCACATTGATATATATGCTTCATTCCAGCATTAAGTACATTAATATTTCATCAGCCTGATTTTACTGGTTTTCTTCCTCTGTTTTTAATTAGATTTGACAGTATTGTATATAATTGTGTTTTCCTACATGTTTCTGAGTAGCAGAACTTGCACAAACTGTTTGTTGAGGAGTTTTTACAACTTAAATGTCATATATTCAGAGTGAATTTTAGATGCTGCAAGCAGTGCTTGCAGAGGTCTTACAAGCCTGCTGAATGCTCTATTACAGCATTTATAAAATATCCTCTTGATCTAGTTGTTTACCTCAATCCATAAGCTTTTGACTTTATTTCGTATAAAACACGAATAAATACTGCACTTTTCAGATAATATAAATGCATGAGCTTTTTTAAAGTGAAACATTTGCATCAGTTATAGCACTAAAGTGAAAAATAATTTCAGCACTCAAGATCTAATTAATTAAAAATTACTACTGTATAAAACCAGGTACTCCTCTATTTAGGATTTGTAAACAAAGCTATTTGAAATACCTATTTTGGCTGTAGGTAAGTAGCAAATCTATCTGGCCATCTGTTATGTACAAGGTAACCAAGGTTATAGCAACAATATTATTCCCCCCCTGCCCCTTTTTTTTCCTTTTTTTTCTAAGGAAGGAAGCATGTTCATCTGTTTCTTATGAATTCTTCATACCAGGCAGATTTTTCCTTGTATTTCTCTTTTAGAAAGCAACCAAAGGCAGCCAGAAACCAAAGGTACATTTGTCTTATTGGAGTTTAAGCCATATTACGTACATGAGCACTCACAGCTGAAATAATCCCAGTAACATAAGGGCACAGTCTAGATAGGAACAGTAGATTCCCACCTGGCATTCTCTTTCATTTTGCCAGGAGCAAGAGTTGAAGGTCTTGCACAGTGTTGTGCCTCCAGGAAGGTTTTGTTTGGTTTTGCTACAACGTCAAGCAATAATTTTCTTCTCCTATATCAGCGCATCACTTGTGACTTTAAACATCTGGAGCCAGTCTGAGAGCCTTCTAGAATACTGCTACTTATTCTATTATCTATTAATATCTATTATATTATCTATAATATCTATTTTCTTCCTGGGTTCCTGGTAATATTGAAGCTAATGTCCAGTTCTTGAAAGGTCACAACGTGTTTATGTGAAAGCAAATAAAATGTCAATATTGTGCATTAAAAAAATAAGATAATTTTCAGAGACAGTCTCATTCAGATGAAACATTCTGGTGTGAGCACTTAGTTATCTGATTTTCATATTTCATCATAACTCTTTGCTTTGTGGGGTTCCTCTTCAGCTAAAATCAAAGTATTTTTCCACTACTGAAGTTCCTTTCCTACATAATGAGTGGAAATCACAAAAATCCATAATAAACACAGTATTCTGACTGAGATGCTGCCTAGCATCAAAATGGAACAATATCCTTGATCAGATTAACACTTCATAAGGTCTTTCACAAATTGCAAAGATGGTGACTTCGGAATTTATTTAAATGACAATTGCAATATACGTACATTTGTGTTCAGGGCTTGCAAACCATTGTCAGAGAGATAGAAGGAGGGTTTTGCCCCTCATTTTCGTAACGTCTCTCGAGAATCTTCAGGGCCTCTTCTCTTGTCCTTTGATTTATGTGCCAAAAGGGTATCTTTTTAATCACAAAACAAAACCACTGAGACATTTTTTTGAGAGTTTTACAGCTCAATAAGTAATTTGCAGGGGGGAAAGAAAGAATTAATTCAGATGAAATGTATCAGAGGTTGAAGTAACTCTTAAATGTGTACCAGCAGATGTGAAGGATAACTCCTGGGTGGGTCTGTGTCTTCACCCTGGAAGAAAACAGATACCCTCCTAAGTAGGGTTACATTGGAAGGGTCTCAGACTGGCTCCAGACGTTAAAAGTTGCAACTGATTTCCAAATGGCTGTTGGAAGACCACCTCCCCCAGACAACGCACCATCGACATCTGCTTCCCCAGCAGCGCCTTCTCATCTAGCTCATTTAAACCCAAAAGTCTTTGACCTGGGCTCTGGCTCTACCCTCACACTTGAAACTTGATACTACTTCACTGTTACTTCCCAGAGGGGAAAGTAGGTGACTTCCTGCTGTCCCCTGGACTCTGGTTGGGGCTGAAGATAATTCTTGCTTGGGACTTGACTTTCCATCAACAACAAATCAGGAAAAAAGACAGAGAAAACAGTGAAATTCCATCTCGACTTAATCATTCCCTCTGAGCAAGGTGTTTCCCAGGCAGCCCTTGATGACCTCCCATCTCAAACCCCAGGTACTATTGACCAGGAGCATCTCCTGTCCCTTCACCATGCTGGGATGAGTAGGAGTCCTGCAGGATCCCTCTGCAGTGCCCTGTGTGGTCATCCTCCCTGGCAGCCTACTGCACCAACACAGTGAGCAGCCCCCAGATGAAAGAGGTCAGGCTTTCCAATAAGCTGTGTAGGAGAGTGGAACACGCGACCACATTGGTATTGCCAGATATTGGATACTGATGCCCTTCACTTTCTGTTTCTTTTCCATTACCTGTAAGCAGCCCTTCGCCCCCCTCCTTTCCCACAGTAACTGAGTGGCCCAGCCCCCCCCAAGCTGAAACCCCTTAATTGGTTACTGGAGAGAGAAGCCAGCTGGCTTGCTGAGGTGTTTCTCAATATTCCAAATTCATCCTCATTTCCTTTCATTACATCTTTACCTGTCACATTCTTTGTGAAGAAAGGAGCAATTGGAGTGCAGTGAGCACTCCTGCCCAAGCCTCTCACCCATCGCTGCCTCCACGAACTCACAGAGATTTCACTAAAAATATGCAATTAGGTTCTGCAATGTAACTTCCTGACGTTACCTGCTCTTTTCAAGTGCAGGAGCCCTAAATGATCGTCTGTGTTTTTCAGAGCTGCTTCAAGTACCACTTCATTTTTCTAGCTTTTGTTTACAAAATTATAGTTACTTTTATTTTTACATCAAAGCCAAATCCATTTCACAAAATCTTTGAGTCCACGGACAATGTCACTTACTGGCCTCGATTTTGCATATTCTAGAAAAGGTGTTATCGAGAATAGCTATAGATAGGCTGTGTTGAAAAGACTGTGTTTGCACATAAGCTTGGATATGTTTGTCTGTCCATCCTTGTACCAGTTTGCCAGAATACGTAAAGAAATTCCATCCCAAGCAGGGGTTGATTTAAACATGGTTTGAAGTGCTCTGCTAACATAGAGTGTGCCAAAGCTCATTCTATGCTGAATCTGTGCCAAAGTGCTATTCAGATAAATTACAAATTAACGCAATGCCTCTTATGAGGTTAAAGTATTTTTCTTCTTTTCTCTACTCCCTCTCTTCCATTGGGGTCTGCTGGCCCAGTTATGGACTTTTTCTTTTAACCATCATCATTGTCATGATGGAGATGAGCTGTCAAGGAGGAGTGTTTCTCAAAAGCATCCATCAACTTCCCTAAGATGCTTAGTGCAAACTGGAGTCCCTCTAACACAAATACCTCCTCCTCATCCAGGGTGTGCTTCAGTCTGGGCTTTGAGAGCTTGCTTCTTGTCCAAAGAGCCTTCCTCTCCAGGACTGATGGTGAGTGAAGCTGAAGTTGATGGTGACAGTGTGTCCAAGTAGGACACACTGCTGTCTGTAGCTTTGTGGTTCAGGCTGAGAGCCTCACCTGACAGTGAATGCAGTCTGGGAACCAGTGAAGAGTTTTAGGCATGGAGGTTACATCTGCACAGCTCCTGCCTTTACAAGGTAGAGCTCTACATTGGCAAGCAGTTTTAACCTGTCACAAAAGCCTTGTGACAAATACATGGATCAGGCAGGCCAGGTCCCACTCTAGGGAACAAAAGGAAGCAAGCAAGTATTTTATGATGACCTGTTTTTTTCCTATCCCCAGTGTTAGGAGATTGTTTGTACGCTGACGGTAGTTCCAAAAGGGGCCACGAGCCCCAGGCAGGCAGTGCTTTTCTTGGAGAGCAGTGCTTCTGAAATGAGAAACAGACAGGGAAAATAAAGACAGGCTAAAATGTAAAGCAGAGAGAGGTTGATGGGCCAGCGCTGTGGTTTCTTGTTCCTTTTGTGTCGATGCCTCATTCTTGCACTCCTGGTGCTTCACCTTAGCTCCACTCACACCTCCACACAACCTGAAGGTTTTGAAGCATCATAGCTGCCTCTAATCACAGATTCATGATACACTTCTTTTTTTTTATGTTGATATAAAAATCTGGGACACTAATAAATACATAGAGCTGCCTAGAACATTTCATTATACACTTTTGATTTTCCAACTCCCATTTAAATTGCTAAATCTTAAATAGTGTACTTAAATACCACCTCACTAGCAGAAATTCACACACTCAAGCTCAAGAGAGATCAGGCAGTGACACCCTGGGTGCTCTGCTTTTCACACAATAAGCACCTCTCTCTCTGGTTAAATCACTATCAGTGCTGATTTTGTCACATTTAATTACATAGTGCCCAATCCCAGATCTGAGCTTTCTATTTTCAAGCACTATTTTCTCAGGGATTCCCTAAACAGATCTAATTTTTATTTTTTTTTTTAAAGGAGCAATTATAGGGTTGTTTGGATCCCTATAGTGGGGGAATCCAAAGCTAATGTGGATCTTGCAATGTTTACAGAAAGTTTTGTCTCCCTGACATATTTTAGCTCCTAGGAGCTATATTCTGTGTCATTCTTACTAGTCCCATTTGCCCACCTTTCAGCAGGGCTTATTAGCCTGGCTGTTGCCTCATCATGGCCACCAGAGTTTTTGCTAACTTGGGAGATGGAAGAGCAAGCTTTCCAGATAAAACACAGGAAAATATTACTGTGAGATTGTCAAGTCCCTCTAACTCAATGGCTGTCCTATATATTTGAGGTGCCTGCATTGCCATGCGATTTTGCTGAATTTGGTATGTTGGCTTTACAGAGGAAAAGTCTTGGCACAAGTAGAAGGAAATGTGGGAAAAATCAGGACAGGAGTCTTCAAGAGATGAACTAGTGTGGGTTTCTGCTCTGACCCCCAAGTCTGTTCTTATACACCTACGTTCCCCAAAAGGTGCTGCGGGGAAATAGGGAAGCCGCTGTGCCAGCAGCAACGGGCAGGGACTGTATGTATAGCTGAGGAGGAGCTGAGGGAGGAGAGGGTGGTTAGGCTCAGTGCTCTTTTAAGACACGGCACACCATGTCGCCTGTGTAAGAATCACACTTTTCAGGCACGCTCTTGGAAGATCTAGGCACAAGTACAAGGAGGTGGTTTGAAATTACTACATATGTCTTCTTGATATATTTACACTCCGGGGACCACCCACGTCACAGGATGTGTTAGAATTGTTCACCAAGCTTTCTTCTAGAGCTGAGATGAAATTATAAATTCCCTTTTCCCAGAACGCAAGAAAAATTAGCAACTTTCTAAATTATTATTATTATTACAGAGGCGTTTTTTTAAAAATAGGTCTCATTCTTCAAGACCTTTCAAGCACTGGGGGAAATTTTTGCACCTCTTCAACCCTTTTAACTGCTGGTTACTTAACCCCAGCTTGTAAAAAAAAATGCATGATGGTAAAAACAAACTACTCTTCTTTGTGAGCCAGTTTAAGCAAGTTGAGGAAAGGATATGGGAAGGAAGGATGAAATCCCCGTTAGGAAATATGCATTATTTTCTATGTTTATATGACAGTGAAATCCTTGTGGATAGTCTTGTGCATGGAGAGAATATATTTTAGTTTTAATTGTTTCAGTCAATGTCAATTTTACATCAAACACACAATAAAATAAAAATGGCCTTTGGGAAACATCACTGAATCTTATTTGGTGCTGCAGCACTGCCAGTGTAAATATCTACTTCTTTTTTGTAAGCTTAAAGCCAAATGGTGCAAAATTTTCCTTTCTGAGAGACTACTGACCTGTCAGCATCAAAAATATTATTTTTAGCATATAAAAATTGTTTGTCAGTGATTGTAATAACAAGAATCTTTGCAAAATCCATTATTACTCTAGTAAACATTTTCCCTTAGGCAGTAAGAGTAGGAAATGAATTAAGAAGTTAGTTGATAGGAACTGGATAAGAAAAAACATCTACAGACTTTCTGGGATAAAATATATTTTCTTTCTATTTAAAGTATTAAATATTTGCAGTAGTCCAGGGAAAACATCAGATCTAAAGCATTTTGGTAATTTATAATTTATTCTACTGCTTGCTTTCCAGAATGCTAGAAGATGACCTCAAATTAAGCAGCGACGAGGAGGAGAATGACCAGGTAAGAAGAACCCATCAACTAACATGTCACTTGTAGCATGTTTCATGTCAAGATTGAACTACTGCAAATATTTTGCTAATGCTTTTTCAAAACATACATAAAGGTTATCAAAATACATGGCAGTCCTGTAACTGGAGTAACAGATGTTGCTGCTCAGAGCCAGCCCACGTGTGCTAACTGCTGGATTGGTGGGGAATGGTCTGCAGTGCTCTTGATTTATTATCGTGATGAGACCCAGAAGGTTTTTGTATCAGTCTCCTTCTGATTTGATTTTGTTTTGTTTTAAAGAGTGGCCAAGGAGGGGAGAAACAAGAATTCTGGATTAAGGGTTCAGGCCAAGCCTTGCAATCATGAGCTGTCCCCGGGGATTAGCTGCTGGGCTGTTTAAGTCTTACCTGCCTAGAGCCTTGCCAGCATCCCCCCAGCCCTCGCCTCTCCTCTGAACGTTTTTGGCCCTGTCTCTGACTGGCCCATGTGTGCTAAGAAAGCTAAGGACAGCTGAGAGAAAGCCTTGGCTGTGTGTTTGGTTCACTCTATGACACGGCAATTAGGGTACTTGCCTGGGTTTTAATGACCCCAAACTACCTGCCTGGGAGCAGATACGTCAGCCAAAGTTTTCCATGTGCTGGAATCCTGGGCTTTATTGGCAGGGGAGAGGTGTCTACCAATTTTTCCTTGCTGTGTTTTGTCTAAATAATTAAGTACCCCCTAGAATAGGACTGGATCTTGACTTCCCCATGGCCAGCCAAGTGTCTCATTGCCAAGTGGTGCTATGCTACACTCTCTCCTTCTCAGTATACTAGCGTGGGTGATTTGGTTGGGGATGAGAGGGCAAAAGCCACTTCCCTTTCTTCCAGTAAAATGTATGTCCTGTGTCTTCAGCAGAGTATATGAGGGCAGTACTGCCTCTGGTTGCATCTTCCAGCTGGATCCACACCTGGATATAACATGGGTTTCAAATAAGATTATTTTAGTCAAGGGTAACTGGAACTATCTAAAATTCTGAAATTCAGGACCTTAGAGAAATAGTTCTAAGTATGTAGAAGCTCATTAACCTCTTCCAGGCTTTTCTTTAACTCTTGTTATTAGAAGTCTCTATTTTACAATATATTCCAAACAACAGGTAAATCAAAACCTTTTAATATTTATGTTAAACCATTATTTCATTGGTTTTGAGCAAAGCTTCTTGGTGTTAAGAATCAGCACATAAATTGAATTATTTACATATTTATACAATTTCTTTTTGTTTAAGGTATTTCATCCTGAAACACTTCACATTTAATTACTCTTCCTGCTTGTCTAGATAGTTTAAAATACACGGCATAGACAGCATAGGGCAAAGTAAAGAGAGGGACAGAAGGGATGTCTGAAGAATAACAATAGCACATCAAGGTGCCGTGGCGCTTGCAGTGAGGGGCTGGGTGGGAGGGGAGGAGAGGGGAGATCCAGCAGTGTGGAGAGATGGCTTGTCCTTCGGGTAGGAAGGGAAGTGGGATCCTGCGTAATGGATCCATCGGTATGAAAGAAGCTGGTAAGGCCTGAGCACTGAAATTCTGTTTTGCTTCATAACAAGCAAAAAAAGACATGTGAAAGTGTATATCATGCAGGAAATGAAAGAACATTAGTAGATTTAGGCAGAGGAGGGATAGTGGAAAAGTACTGCTGTTTGAGCGTGCACACACAGTACCTTCAGTTTAGCGCAGCCACTTACAACTATTAATATCTTTCATCTGCTTGGGTTGCTCTGTATTCGGTGTGCTACGCAAGGTCTTTGCTCAGTAGCCAGAGCTTTAAGGTACAGCTGATATAGCCTGGTTTTTTCACCTCAGTGCTTGAAAAAGCTCTGCAAAGCCAACTCAGAGTTTGCCACCCGCTCAGGAAAGAGGGGAGCTGAGATCCCATTACTCACTTCTAATCGTCACAGGCTCCAACGTGAGCAGCAATTCCTTTGTGACTTGGTCCCCTTTCCTCGTCACGTTTTTTTCCTAACTTGACTGTACAGATAAAAACCTCCTGGAGGCACAGGCTGGCTCCTGCTATATGAATTGCTTTGCAGAACCTCAGCTGAGACCTCCAAGTTTGCTTAATGAACAATCCTAAATAACTATGCCTGCTGGATAAACAAAACACTACATTTCCATCTACCTAGCAGGAAATAGGCCCAAAGAAGAATAACACAGACCCCCTCTGCCAGTAAACGCACAGATTACAACATGGATCTGTGTCTAAATGTCAGTGGGAGAACCCGTTTCTTTTTACTTCCTAATTCTGAGGCTCTTTAATCTCAGATCTCCCCCTGAGCTTGGGAACAGGAAAGAAAGAAATCAAAGATGAGGGGATAGGAACAGTACACGAGTGATTCACAGATATCCCTTGTGTAATAAAATAACCTTTGAGTGATCAGACTCACTTTTAGTACAATTTCTCAGAGAGATAAAGATGAGTGGTATAAGAACCGGGAAGCTTTTCATTTTGCTAGTTTCTAAACAGAGAAGTTTAGGGAGAAGACTTGGAAAACTTCGGAGGTGATTCTGTGTTTGGGCCTGCAATCACAAGCGAGCAGCCAGTGGCAAGTTTCTGAAGTGGTGCCAAAGAGAGGACGGGTGCTCCTGCACTCCCAGGGCTGGCATTCGGAGGGCTGTGACTGACCCAGGGAATGTGAGCCATGGGTGAGGGAGGCCAAATGCAAGACAGAGGCATGATTAAGAGCTTCAGGACCCACAGTGGGCAAGGCATTCCCAGCCCTTCCCTCCGCATCAGCAGTTAAGGCAGCGAGATTCACAGACCCAGGAGAGGCAAAAGAGGCTGGGTTTGAGCTGAGTGTGTGTGCGCCCACAGTAATTACATTATCCACACATATTAGTCTCTTAATTTTAATTACATAAATGTATTTTTCCTCTTTAATGAGCATAGTTTATCCATTTAAACTGATCATTTTAATTTTACAGGCAGTGATCATAGGATCTAATATGCAGAGGGAAAATTTCCTGTTGGCATATTTTACATCACGCAGATTGAAGAAAATATACTTTTTAATCCCCAATCAATATCTGAAGAGCATGCAATTAACAGATACCAAGGTAGTTAACATAAATCTGCAAGTTAAAGAGCCAATTCATTTTGATTTATAACACATAGAGTAATAATTTCATCATCATCTCTCCCAGAAAGCATCTGAAGCTTCGTAGCATGAAGATGTCAAAATCGTACTTAAGATTGTTCGGAGTACTGAATTGTAGTGGTTATTGCCTTTTGGTTCCTTGAAGTGTGGCACAGCACATGAAACGGTCCCCATTATAATACCCTGCTCTTCTCCGTAGAGGTCACTGGATAACTTAAATCAGTCTTGGGTGAAATATTAAAAGGAGATTGTCAATTGTAATATGAACAATTCTTTTTCCCCCCCTGCTTGTCCTTTTACAATATGAGAATTCTGTAATAGAAAGTAGTTCCTTTAAGAGGAAAAAGATCCCTGGCATCATTTGTGCAATTCATGTCAATCAATAGCCAAATAAATTAACTGACTGGTACGCATACATGGAATAATAATCTAACATATTTTTGCAACCCAAGCCTGCTTCCTTGTATGCATTTTTTCTAAGCGGGATCAGGTTGGTTGCCGCTGAAGTTTTGTGGCTGTGAAAATTTATTACCCACAGAGTCAATCTGCATTCTGGCTGCCAAGTCTGAATAAATAGAGTCATTGTGCTTGTCTGGAATATGTAACCAAAGTTCATCCAGTCAGCTTGACTTTCACATCCCATGGGATTCATAAAAGCCAACACCCTGGTATGTGCTCTTGATTCCTGCCAAAATTTTGTAAAATTGTATAAACAGAAGTTGAAGAAGCAATCAGAACACACTCCCAGGGACATGGCTCCGCACTCCAGCCCCTGCTGTATCTCGAAAGGAAAGACCCAAATTTAGTACTTGTTTTTTAAAAATCGTATGATTATCCCCCTGCGGCAGCAGGTAAATGCGGGTGCTGCAGACACCCTGGGCACAGGAAGGCACCAAGCAATGCTCTTGGGTTCATTAATTTTGCTCGTGAGCTCAGAGGGAAGGCAGCATTTGCCTGCAAGTGGCTGCCCTCCTTAAGAAGGGACGGGGACAGGCTGGCCCTGCAGGGTCTGAGCGGTGTGAGCAAAACTGGCCCCTCCACAGGCGAGCCAAGACAAACAGAAAGCCATGTCCCTTCACAGGAGACCTCAGGCGAAGAGCAGCCTTGAGAAAATTCACCAGGAAAGAGCTTCAGCATGGTAAAAATAAAGTCTTGGCAGCCTGGTGGGGCTTGCCACCCACAGCCCTACGGGGTGACAGCAGCCCACCCACCCCAGTGCCTTCCCAGGGGTGCCAGGGCTGTCCTCTGCCCACAGAGCCTGGGGACAGCCAGGGTGGACTGCTGACCCCCTGCTCCAGTATCGCCCTGTCCGTCATCTGAGCCGGAAAGATTGAGGCTAATTTGAGTTGTACCCACAGCTCCAGTGGGGACATATGGCCTATGTTTCCTCGTCTTCATGTACACATTGAGGGATGCCAGGGCTCAGTGCTGGAAATGCATCTTTCCGGCAGGATTGTCTGCAGCACAGGAGTTTAGGACCAGCCAAATCCATCTTGTCATTGCAACAGGACAAAAGTCCATCTATGAGGCTAATGGCAATTGGTGTCCCTACATAAACAGCATCAGGAAATTATTCCTTTTTTTGTCATAAAATCATGCTTCATTTCTTTAACCGTATACAGAAACAAGAGAGATAGAATGCATTTAAAGACAATCCTTTTAATAACCTTTAAGACTTTTCTCTCTCACTTCTCCATGTGGACTGACAATCAACAAAAAGAGAAAAATTGTCCTGAAATGAACAGACATGCATACACCTTCTTTCAGAAGGAATAATTTTTAGTAGACTCTCTCTAAGCACTACTTCTGCATATGAAACATAATATTCCATCTAACTTGAAACATTTTGTAATTAATTTTTAAACAAATTGAAAATGGGGCAAAGTGACTACAAGCTTTCCTTCCATAAGACCTGCTCTGTTAGGACGGCACCTTCTGAAGTCAAAGATCAGTCGAGCAGAGCACAGAGTCAGGTACATCTAGAGAGAAGAGTTAAATTGGGCAAATTATAACATGCCACTGCATAGCCCTGTTCATCATTAGAACTATTTTTAGAACTAATTTAGCGCTAATTGTGTTCACATATGCCATGTCCAAATATTTTAACCACATTAAGTCATTTTAGTGTTGTGCTCCCTTTCATTTGCCTCTTCATCACCGCAATACTTAATGCTTGATCAGAAGGGAAAATTAGTGGAAAAGGAGATGAGAACACTCAGCCCTGGGAAAAAAAAAAAAACCACAGAGCTGCATCATAGCTGTAAATTAATTTCTCTCTCAAAAAGTATCCTGATAAACTTGGGTTAAAACAAAATATCTTTCTGATTAGAAGTTTCTCAGTCCACTGGCCACAGGAAACTTAGTTCATGAAGGCTGGCCACAGTCTGCAACCAAAACTGCACAGAGATAAACAAAAGTGGAAAAATTAACTTTTACGTTAAGGAGTGGTTGTAACCTTAGGTGGTTTTGTACTTAATCCAAATGCTCTGCTCAGCCTTTTGTCACTATAACATGAGTGTGTTTTTATACTGGAGGAATAGCCACTGTAACAGCCTTTGTGAACTCGGGTAAGTCCATTATTTCCTGTGCATTAGAGAAGCAATCCTTTTGGTATCCAACTTAACGAAAATCAAGACTACAATTTAAGCCAGCTGAGCCAAGCTTTTTTTTTTTTTTTTTTGTGGTTTGCCAGCTCTGATTTTAAAATCCCTGTGACATCTAAATTTGCACTTTCACAAGGCATGACAAGAAGACCAAGATTGCCTCACTGAAGCTGTCAGATGAAACAAAGTAAGAGCTCAGTCTTGTCCTGCCAAACTTGGCTCACATCACTGCCTATCTTACAAAATCAGATTCAATGTCTGTCATGCATTGGCAGGCAGGATCAAGCTCTAAATTTCAATGCCACCACCATGAATGACAGTGAAAAAGGTTAGAGATCGGCTTGGCTCTTGGACATGTACAGAATTTGGGGACGTTCAAACACGACACTCTGATCTCCATGCTCCTCAGTAGCAAACCTCTAAAAATAAACTGGAAAATAAATTTCAAATACAATGGCATCTTCCTTGGCTCTTCACGTGGATGCTGTGGCTAAGCTAGAGCTAAGTTTTAGCTCTAGCAAGTCTCCAAAGCCTGCCTTTTTCTGCTGGTATCACCTTTTCTCAAGTTTAACAATTTTCCTCTGTAACTTCTTTAATCCCATCTACTTGAAATCTTTGGTTAGTTATTTTTCCCCCTGTGAACTGGGATTACCGTATGAACACCTGTTTTGACTGGTGTGGGAACATATCCCAATGCAATGAATTCGGCAGCGCCAGCAGATTTTGGGTGTAAAGATGGATTAGGTCCCACATCTTCAGCCTGGCTTCTCTTCTCCCTGTCTCTCCTGAGCCCATCAGCCCTGGCATCGCTCCTCCTGCTGCAGAGAGCCCTTGCTGAAGCTAGCCACCCTGCCCAAGCCTTCACCCCACTCAAGTGTGGCCACAAGGCATCTGTTTGCCTCCAGGCAAGTTCATTCCATCGTGCCCGTAAGAGAACAGTTAAATAACCAGCAGTCACAAATAATTTAGAATGCAAATTGGTGTCATTTGTAATATTGCAGCTATTAAAAGCCGTAAGAGGCGAAGATACCCCACTTGTGTCTCTCTCACACACACATGTGCACACACACAGAGACACAGACTCACAGGCTCTCCAGGAGCTGCCTGTTGCTCTCTGCAAGGCAGAAGGTCAAGCTCACTTTTCTCCCCTTGGCCATCCAGCTTGGGCTGGGGTGGTGTCAGCATCAGGAGCTGTTCGGAGGAGACGTGGCACACAGAGATGGATGACAGCAGAAACAGAGAAAGAGGCAGCTGAGAATATGTCAGAAGACAAAAGGAACATGAAAAGGGAAAGGGATTAAGGGAATAAAAAAGAAATCGATGGGAAAAAGAAATTAGGGGGAAAAGGACATTATAAAGGGAGTAGCATCTATATTACAACAGGATAAGAAATAAGGAAAAAGAGCCCGCAGCCAATCCATCAAAACTAGCATTTAAGAAAAAAGGACTGGGGAACCATTGCTACAATTTCTCCTGCACCTAGGATGAAATCTTTCTCCTCTGAAGTCAGCGGGTGTCTAGCCACTGATTTCAATCAACCTAGGATGTTATCCCCTGTCTTCTTTTTTATTTCCTAGCACAATCCAAGCAGATACTTGGATAGTAGCAAATGTATCATAGTCAATTGACATAGCACCTCCCTGGGCAGAGTTACCACTATTTGGGGAATTTAGGCTTGTATTTCCCCTATTTTCACATATATGGGCTTTTGGAAAAATTCTACTTTAATTTCTAAGCTTTCAGACTTCCCAATAAATCTTGTAAAGCCTGTGGCACAACACTGACAATGTTTGCCTGCAATATCCAAAGTATAAGCGGCACTTCACCCAAATTACTTTTTCCTGGGTGGGGAAACTACTTCTGCGGAGAGAGAGAAAGTTTCCCAGGGCGAGTGCTGCTTTGCTTGCAATGACTGGGACCTTCCTTCAGTGTCATTGGAAATTAACCATCTTATTAATGTAAAGTATGAAGGACTTGAAGGACTTTCCTTCTGCTCGTCTCCACTGGAAAAGATTGCACTCATCTACATTGAAACCCTGCATGGTTGTTGGGGCCAGACTGCAGGAGAAATCTGAAGAGATGCAGGACAGAAGACTGAACATTTACAGATATATAAAATTCTCTGTATAGTTAATACCCATGCTGATTATACAGTAATTTGGAGATCCAAATCACTTAACAAGTATTAACTACTTAATACAATGCCCCTGAGAGGTATTTAGGTAGAGCTAAGCAAGAATTATTATCTCTGTGGAATTGACAGGGAGACTGAGAGTGAGATGTGGCTTGTTTGAAGCCACATGGCAAGTCAGCTGCAAAGCCAGGATTAGCGCTTGGTTCTTTCACTCCCAGGTGCCATGTTCAAATCACTAGACTGTGCTGCCCCTGAAGATTAATAAGGATTAATGGGTGAAGCAGAGGCAAAAGAACAATGTATGCCAGAAATAGAATAATAAAACTGAATGAATGCTGTGGTGTTGAAAGGCCTGGAGAAAACATGAAATCCAGAAAGAGCTTTATAGTTTCTCAAAAGGTGTGGCTCTGATGATAACCAACTCCAAGAGGGGAATGAAGGAGACCCTTTTAAGTCTTACAGCCTGTAAATATCAACTGGACAGTGAAAATCATATTCACACATTTATATTGCCAATTTACAGAGAAACACTCAAGCTGCAGTTTACAAGTGATTTTAAATCCCTCAGAAATCCAAACTGGAAAGCAATCCTCAAACAAAGCCCTTAGGAACAGCCAGGAGTACAGAATAATGCAGTGAGAGAAAGCAGGTTAGGAATCACTTGCAGTAAATTGCCTGACCTGAGCTCCTCAGGCAACTTCTTGTTCTCACGGGCATTTAAGCAGGGCGAGCCTATAGGCGTGAGAAGGTCCCATTTACCTCTGTTTTGAGTCCTGATGAGAGCATCATGGCAAGACTGTGCAGCTCTGCACTTTTCAAGGAGAACACCAAAAACTGATGAGGGTTTCAAAACAGGGGAGAAGGATGCCTAACATGTTTGGAAAACATGCCTTGGAGTGACAGATACCTGCACAATGCACTGTGGTCTCCTGGAGCAGACTGGTGGCTTCGTCACAGTCTATAAACATCTGCCCAAGGAGCAGAGCCATGAGGCTGGAAGACAGCTCCGTCTCACAAGCAGAGGTATAACTTCCAGCATGAGAAGGTGCCTATAAACAGAGTTGGGCTAAACTCACAGCTTAACACAGAACGTGAAAACTCATGCCTGTGGTTGGACTGAGGTGGGCTCACCATAAGAGGACTATCCAGAAGTTTTGCTCTAGATCCACAGCAGTTCATCTGAAGCAGAAAACAACTCTGGAGAGTCCTGTGGGCCAAATTATGGCATGCAGTCAGGTTGTGCCCTTCACAATATTTTCTTCCTGGCTTCATTAGTTTAGGAATAAAGTACATTTAAGCTAAAAACAAACAAAACCTTAGGAAATTAAAACAGAATCAACATGGAAAGCATATGAAAAGTGAAACATGAAAGAAAACAGATAGAGAGATATTTGTTCTGGTCTGGTTCCCAAATGGCAGTATATAGTAATGACATCTTTCCTTAACCCTGGCTTGGGAAAAGTGCATGTACAGCTCACTAACTGCAGTCCAATACGGGGTGACATCCAGCAGTCTGAGTGGTTGCTAATATGGGAGATGCTCACTTAGAGCATAAATGGTTCACTGCACGGTTCCAAGGCAACACCTACCACCCAAGGAAGACAAACAAGATGCTCTGGAAGCAGTGGAATTTACTCATGCATGGGTAGTACATATTTTCACACTGTCAACGAGGAAATGGTTCAAATTCTCACCTTGTGTACACCTGCGCCATCTCAGTGAAGTCTCTGGTACAAGTGGTGTAACTCCATATAATTGCTGTATCTGAGCTCTCTCACAATAACAGCGATTAATCCACAGGACAGGAAAAAAGGAAAACAAAATGTCTGATTTTTCCGATGGCAAATTTATTGGCTTTTATTTGCCAAAGTGTGCCATGGGTGAGGCATAGGAAAATGTATCCACAGTCAGCCTGCAGTGTCTGCCTCCAAGACATTCTTCCAAGCCCAGCAGAACATTCTGCAGTAATTCTCATTTGCTTCTTATCCAAAAATGCCTGCAACCCCAGCAGTTTATGAACCAATTCTGTTCCAACCAGATTAAGAAAAGAAAAGCAAAAAAAGAGGGATTTCTGGGGACCACTCTTAAAACTCCTATATCTCTAGCTCAATAGCTGTATTCAACCCGTTCTGCTCACTGCTCAGTCCCAATTACAATGAACTAGCTTGCTGCTCAGTCCCAATTACAATGAATGTATTTAATTTCCTCTTTGATTTCCCTTCAACAACAGATTGCAACTTGTGACACTTCAAGTAATTTTGGTAGCTCATTTAACACACACTGAAACCTGAATATCTGCTGATTATGTTCCCAAGCTCTGGCTCATTGCAATAAAGGATGGAGAAAGGAGATGCAATCTCTGGAGATTGAGAACCTGAACATGATTACTGCTGGCTGCAAACTTGTTTTGTCCCAGTAGTCTTGGGGTACAGCTAGAATCTTTCATGAATGATTAATGAACTATAGGCAGATCAATGAAACTCAGCCCTAAATGTATCTGTAACCAACTCAGATGGGGGGCAAAGAAGTCAAACCAGCCCGTATCCTGTAATTTACAACTCTTGATGTAGTGAAAAGGAGTAATTCATCTCATTTACTGTGGCTGGTTTCTCAAGCCTAAGTACCTGAGTCACCTAAGTGTTTTTTTTTTTCCCTTTCCTGCTTCCTACTTAGCATTAAAGTTATTACATTGTGGATTGGCCTCCAATATCCATGTTCATACTGAGGAGAACTTTTCCTCCATCAGTAACCCCACTGATTTCAAGAACTGAAAATTCAGGATTATACTAATTACTGGTGAACATATTGAAGTATAACTGAATCACTTATCAAGAGAATATTAAGCTTCTCATAAACCACTTTTTAGTGGTAAGTCTTGGAGATCTTTAAAGTCTGTCAGCAACATCAAACCACAATTATTTCTTATCCTTAATTTCTATAACCAGCATAGTCACTTATTTCCAGGAATAATAAAGACTGTAGAAAATATTCTCATCTTTCTTGATGGATGATGAGTTGGCCTTAGAAAAGTTGCTAACGATGTAAAATAAAATGTAAATTAAATAGCACAATCAAAATCAAGCTATTAAAAAAATAGTCTTGCAGGCAGTATATGATGCTAACTACCACCCTTTTGCTTACATTGTTACATAGATAATACCAGCATATTAGAAACACAATAAATCAGAGAAAGCTGTTTCTCTAGCCCAGAGTTTCTCAAACTATGGGTCATGACCCTCCATGGGGTTTCATGAATGAATTTGAATGAGGTCACAAAAAAACTGTTAGCAAGAGGCAAGGGCAGATATTTCTCCCTAAGTTGAGCAGCGCAATCCTCTAGCAGGGGAACAAGAGAGCAGACTGTAATTAGTGGCTGCAAGTATTTATACTTGCTAGGGAACTGCTAACTACTTTTAATTACAACAGCTCACTTTCTTCAGGAGAGGGGAGCAATATAGGCTAGAATTAAAATTGCTGGATAGTTGCTCACTGCCTTTCATTGCAGGCAATAGATCTGTTTCTCCAGGGAGGAAGAATAAACTTGCAACTGGATCTTATTCCCCCATCATTTAGAAATGGGGCCATTACCAACTCAGGGGGTCACACAAGTATACAATCAAATGGGGTTGTATTTTCAAACCATGTAAGAAAGAAATCAATAGTCTCATTTATAGATTGTGCAACCACCAACCAAAGACTAAGACTAAGGTGCCTCACACAATCTGCATTGCATCCTGGTGAAGAAGAACATGTATTAAAGGACTTAAAATGAGAAGCTAATTGAAAAAGTAGAATGATCTCACCAAAAAGCACTTTCTCTCTGCTGCCCTGCCTTTCATGTGAACCCACTTTCTTGCCCAGAATGGATCACCTTTTCAAAGCTGTGAACAAGTGGATGTACCAAGATGAAAATTGAATAATGGTGCTTGAGGCTTCAGTCCCACACCTCATGGCCTGGCTTGGTTAGCACTAAGAGTCCTCTCCTTTTGCCTCCTGAGGGCAGCTTTCATCAAGACTGGAAGAGAAAGCATCCAGCTTTTCTCCCTCTCTCAAAAGTAGGGATCTTAGGGAAATATAAGAGTGATCTGTGCCCTACTTTGAGTGTCACCAAAGTGTTACAGGGTTTTGGTTGCACATTGTCCCAACAGTCCCCTTCCCACTCTCATACCACACCCTGCGATGTGGCACATTTTGCCCAGGGAAGTGGCTCAGAGAAGAGGTCCTGTTTGCAAATAACCTGGGGAAAAAGAAAATGAAAAGATTGAAAAAGCATTATTTTTCAGCTGGATCAGTTTTCCGACCTGTTGTGCTGCACAACCAATATGATCACCTGTGGTGGCCTAAGCCAATGGTGGAGAAACTTTAAAAGTGACTTAAACAGCACTGCCACGTAGTGGCTGCTTGTGAGGGAAAGACTATCCCTGACTGCTGGTGGGAGAGGAGAAGTGACCTGAATGGTGTCAACATAACTTGGTCATGGAAAAGGACTCTGGTACTGAGAGGAAGCTCCTGAGTCTTAGATGGCAAAGGCATAACACAGCACGGGGATCATCCTTGAAGCTGGACAGGTTGAAAGTCAAAATTGACATAAACCTGCTGGTGATGGTGATTAGGTGCGGGAGGAGATAAACTTGTGTTGTCCCAGGGCATTAAAGAAGAGATTAAGCCATTGGACCTAGATTTGGGGTCTTTCCTGTACAAGAAACAGCGATCCCCTTGCAGAAGAAAGAGTAAAAATGGTGCCAGCCCACTGAACTGGTGAGGGGCTGCTCCCATTAAGGCCTGCCCTGTACCCAGTAGCCTGGATGGCATGGACATGGTTGTATCCAAAGTGCATACAAATGGGATGACCTGCTGGAGACACTGAAAAATGCCAGGCTCCCCATATTGTTTTCTGAACCCTAAAATCAGCACATTCACAGCATAGGCACATTCCCATTCCCACTCCCACTGCAGAGAGTCAATGCTGAGGAAAAACCCGTCCTGCAAGCCACACCAGCCGTAGAAGATGAGACATAGCCCTTGTCTCCTGACAATTTGTTATGTGATACACAGCAAACTACTTCTCCCCAGGGAACCCAGGAGGCCCAGGTTATTCCAGAAAAGTTCCCTGAGCAGAAATTCTACTTCCAAAATCAAGCAGAAACTCTTCCCAAAGCATTTCTGCACTCCTGTCAGATCTGCAGGGAACCACACAGGGGATCTTTTCACACCTTTCTGTGAAACGCCCCATAACTGCAACTGCAAGTCAGGTTTTATCAAGTTTTTCTTTGCAGCCTGTCAGCAGCATTTTGACTGGCCAGAAAGGTCACCTCCATGCCCTCCAGTGCTGAGCGGGATGCCTGCAAGCCTCATGGCTTGTACAGGGATAGAGATGTAAGCCCCAGCATCCCTGAGAAGCCAGGGAGAATGGTCTCAAAGCACGTTTACTGGTAACTGCAGAGAGAAAATCAGTGTACAATTCCCTGCCCCTTGTCTCTCCATACGGCTTGGCTTTGTGTCCCTTCTGTGCCAGGGGAGGCACAGGCTGGACAGGTACAGCCGGGAAGGGGACCCTTTGGGCAGTTTCAAGTAGAATGGAGTCTTTAGAGTAGATTTTCAAAACATTATGGATTTCATCTTTACTTAGCAGCTGGTTCCTGTGCCGAAGCCATGAATCACACCACTTGAAGTGATTGAAGGAGGGGAAAGAATAATAATAATAAAGTGGCAAACTAGCTCAGGGATAGGCTTGGGAGTCCTATTAAACTTGAGAGGCTACGATTTCTATTCCCAGAACTGCTGGTTAACACAAGAACAAGCACCATGCTTCCCCACCCCATCCAAAGCGTTGTACTAGGCAAAAACTGAAGAGCAAACCAGCAACAGGTCAATCCTGTACCGTGTAGTCCAAAGCTGCCAGCAGATTAACATGGCAGCGCTCATGAAAAGTCTGCAGCAGCTCTGGCAAGCTTTGCAGAATTTATAATTTTAGCTACGGGCTTCATCGCAAAAGGAACCAAATATGTGATGTTTGTTTCTGTGGAAGAATGGGAGGAGACTAATGGTAAAGGAGAGGGAGTGGGAGTGCGGAAGCGGGGAGAGGGGAAGGCAGAGAACCGAGCCTTGCTGAGTTTTCAGGGACCCGCAGAAAAAATCCTCTAAATAGAGTAGTTCAGACCTCAAATACTGTGCGGTGCTTTGACGATCTTCTGGTTTATGGCATACTTAACAAAGTGTTCGTACATTTACTAGGCTGGAATGTCCATTTGACTATAGACTCTCTGCTACTTTGCTCGTACTTTAACATTTTGGACACGTGACAAAAATGTGTGTAACGCATTTTTTAAAGTGTTGATTGTGCTCGTAATTTTCAAGTCAGAATATAAAATAAACATCTCTGCCCTTTCTTCCAGCAGGCAGCACAGAGATCTGCTCTCCGCGTTCTATCTGACAGGTACATTTTGTCATTTTTATGAACTATAAATTGCTTTATGAAACGTTGAGCCCTATTTATTGTGGCATATAACTCATAATCGGATTTTGTCCCCAAAGTATCTGTGAACTGGGATGTTAAACATTTTGCATGCTTGGATTTGTCATGCATGTGTAGAGTTTATTACTGCAAAAATCACAGTCTTGTTGTATTTCATACAGAGTATGCAGAATCCCTTGTTGTGATACCAAACGAGAGATAAGAAACTTACTGGAGAAAGCATGTATGATGCAGTAAATTCTGAGCTTTAGAGTTTGCTGAGATATATCTGAGCTCATTTTTCAGCAATAAGTACTTCATTTATTCCGAGATGTTCTCTTTTGACTTTTTCCAAATCCTTTCCCTGGGAATTACTCTTCTTTTGATGAGATTCTCTGTTCGTTTTATGCACAAAAACAATGCCGTTTTTTTACTCCTTTAAATTTTGAGGGATTGGTATTTTGGATGAATTTAATTCATTTTTTTTCACTTCTGGAACTGCGGCAGTGCTCCAGGCAGATAAGCAGGGGACCAAATCCTTAGACAGCGTTCAGGTTTTACTCAGCTCTTTTTCAAGCAAAACTCCATTAACTTCGATGGGAAACTTGCCCGAGTGAGGAATTCAGGATTTGGGCCATAGTAAATGTTATAGTTGGGCCGTAGGTCTGCACAGGTATTTACCTTAAATGACTTTTATGAAAGAGGATTGATTGAAATATAAGGTAGCTTTCTAAGATGGACCTGATTTCTTTTCCAGTTTTGGGAACAGGGGGAGGGAAGGGGAGGGAGAGACTGTACATTTTAGTGCCTGTGAAAAAGAACTAGCAGATTTACATTTATCCACAAATGAGGTACTGTGTCATGCAGGCTGACACAGAGTAAATTTCCCCATGCCTTGTTGGCAGCCCCCTCTGCTCCGTCTGGCCCCCCGCCCCCCGCCTCCCTGGGAATAAGCCGTAATTGACTCTGGAAGCCAACTCAGGCCAGGATTTCTCCAGAGCAGAGCCTGTCACTTAGGCTGAATTATATGTTGTGCATGGATGAATAACATTTCTCTCTGCTCAGAGGCTAAGGCCGCCAAAATTACCGACCTTCTTTCCCCTCCTTTCCTAACCCCCCCCCCCCCAAGTTTACAGGCACCGTTTTGTTTAGAATTTTTTCCCCCCACCCTTAAGGAAAAAAATTCCCAAGTGAAATGTATGGGATGCGAGTGAAATCGCTGGCGCAGTTGGAGGGCACACAAGTATTTGCTGTAACTGGGACTAATGCAAAAAGAAAGAGGAGTTAGAGTCAGCATTATGCCCCCCTCCCCGGAGGTGTGCAGGCTCACCCCCCAGGCAAAGCAGCTTTTGCATTTGGTGGGGACAATACTGTGACCAAAGAATATGCGGTGTGGTTTTTTTTTTCCTCAGCATCCTTCCCTTGGGCTAAATGAGGAGCATTCCTGCAGGATCACCCCTGGAGGTAGTTAACAAGCCCCAAACCCCACAGAGCGCTTTCTGGCTCCCCTAGAAAGAAAAGTGATGGTGATGGATAGATGGTTCTACCTCATCAAGGGTGGTGACGGAGCCAGGTGCAGGCTGCCCTCATCCTCTAGGCAAAAGGGCTGAAATGTTGCCCATCACACCTCAGATTCAGTAGTTATGACCAGATATTCCCCTTTCTGACCCTAAAAGCATGCACGGAGACCAGCTTTCCCACCTGCTCTGCAAAGGTTCGGCCCACGGGGCACCCTCCTCCCCTCCCTCTGGATGGGGCTGGGAAAGCTGTGGGTGCACCCTGGGGGGGGGGGCTGCCTTTCTGCCAACCATAACCTCACTGCAGTGCGTGAACCCATGCTGTGATGGCAGTTTCTGTCTGGTCTTGGCTAAAGTGAGGATGCCTGTGATATTGCTGCTCATTACTTGTGTCCCAGTAGCGACTAAGAGCTCTCAGTCACACACCAGCACTTCCCAGTGCCAAGGGAGATGGCAGCTTAAATAAAGCTCTCAGTAATTGTGCCCTTTTTTTTTTTTCCTTTTTTTTTTTTTAAATATTCTCCAGCAGTTCTTGTGGCAGTTTTTTGCTTTCAGGTTCTGTTAAAAAGGTAACATTTAGCTACACTGAAAGAGGGAAAAAAAAAAAAAAAGATATATTTTTTAAAACCTGTAGCCATTGATTTCTTTAGTGTATTGCACTCAGTCTTGTTTTCAGAGTGACACAGTAACCCCGAGCAGATTTATGTGCAAACACAAAGATTAGTGACCCAGAAGCTTGACTGAAACAGCTTTTCTCCTTCCAGAAGACAGGTTGCTCTGCACAGGCACCGACTGTTTTGTCAGGAAAGATGCAATGGCCCCATTAGCTTTTCATTCTCTCATGAAAAACCCTTGATGTTTATACAGCACAGCTTGGTTTTAATTTTATTGTGCTCTTCAGTAAATTGGTCTAACTATACAGATTGCTCAGTTTCTGGGACAGAGAAGAGCAAGAACTTAACTCATATGCCTTGATGGTATAATGCTAGCATATCTTCAGTTGTCTGACTCTCATATACCCTGCCTGAATAGCTTTCAAATGAAGAAAAATGTCTGTAACTAAAATATTCAGTGTGTTCTGTTGTTACTTAACAGTAAGCAGTGTGGTTAAGCCAGGTCTTAAACCTGCTTAATCCCGCTGAGCTAAATAGATTTTATTATTGACTCCCGTGGTCCCAGAACTCTGACCTTAAGGCTGAAGTTAAAAGCTAATTTTTTGCAGTCTGTTCCACTAACCCAGAAGCACTTGCTTGCTGGATACGTTTGCAATGGAGAATGTCCAGCTGTAAATTACAGCTGTTTGTAATCATACCCAAACACAACACTCATTATTATTCTTTTGTTCTTTTTTAGGCTGAAAAGCCCACCATGAGGGAGACCGCACAGTACTTAATCCACACATTAAATTTACTCACAGCTCATATTCATGTGCGAGATAAGATTTTCCATGAAGTAAAGATTTACAGTGGTCCTAGGGCACTTTTATTCCCTTAGCTGCTTTTATTTCTCTGTACTGTAGTGTAGGCCAAGTGGGTCTGCTGAGGACTTTTGAACACTGAGAGGGAAATGTTGTGCCACCACTGAATTTCCTCTCTCGTTGTAATCGGGAAGAGACAGCTCATTCACTGTGGTGCTTGGGTGGCACTCAGGAGGCGTGCTTAGTTCATTATTGTGGTCTGTGCTCCTTTCGATGGACTTACTCTGGAGGACAGAGGCAGACCCTGATGGCTCTGCCCGTAGGAAGCCGGGCACAGGCGTGCAGGGCAGAGGGAGAGCTGAACCCGCTCAGCCCAGCAGCCATATGGCCGTGCTGGCAAGCCTGCACACCCCAGCTGATAAGTCCTGTAAAGGCTCCAACTCACTAGCTCACCCTCAGCACCTGCTTAATATATAGATGTCATCCAGACCTGAACCATTACCTATAGGCTATGATAACCTCTTTTGATTTACCAGCTTAGGCTGTGGATAGACAAGGCGTCTCCATACTAACATCCATTTGGCAGTGTAGATGATGTTTGGTGAGTTACACAGACTGTCTGAGCTTCAGTCCACCTTCCTGTTGGGCAGAAGGGGCAATACTTTCCATTTCCGTGTAACCATAACTCATCTGTCCATGTTTGATCACAGCTAGGACATTGGACTGCAGGCTGTGCCAGGCATGAGCTGGTTTACCCTAATGGGTCTGGTCGCTTGCACTTAAGATCCTGAAAAGCAAATAAATACTCCCTGTTGTCCTCTGGAGAGTTCGGGGAGCTGAGCAGAAAAGCAACAAAGCCCCACATCTGCAGGGAGAGAGACATTTGCAAGCAGAAGTGCTGCTGCACCTCTTGTCATGGTGCACACATTTAGCACTCAGTTGCAAGGAAAATTAAAAGAAAAGGTTGACCTGTGACAATCCAGTCCATTCCCCTGAGGATTAGTCCAGTGGAATCTGCAGCATGGCTCTTCTCCTTCAGACAAAACCACGTTTGGTTTAGGAGTTCTGGGAAGGGGCTGTTTGTAAAGCATTAACGCCACAATAAGAGGCAATTTAGACTTTTAATAGATCACTTAAAGCAGGGAAGGCAGCTGTCCAAGCAACCTTAAACTTTTCAGTGGACGGAGCCAAAGATTTCTTGTTCTCAAGTATCTGCTTGAGCTGTGATTAAGCAAAGCAGTTAAACTTGTGACACTTACCCTGAAGTAAGTAAATAATCCAGTGGCAGCTAGCAAAAATACTCATGTGCTTCATGTCACTCACGTACTTGTGTTTGTGTTGGACTGAGTTTTTCGATAACATCGCCTTTCACACCGTGAGACCTCCTCCACATGAGAAGCTACATGGTCAGCTTATCAGCAGAGTGACTGAGCTAGCTGGCTGGCCAGAAGGGCTTCGTGTGACAGGTCTGGGTAATGAGTGACAGCCGAGGGGAAGCCTTGGCTCAGGACAGCTGATCTTGGTCCCAGCAGAGAATGGCGGAACTGAGATCATGGGCTCCACAGGAGGTGAAGGTTGGCCAGAGAAGAATGAGCATGCATGGTGTTCACTGCCACAGAAAGAAACACACAGCTCTCACAGTGTTAGCACATTGCTTAAACTTTCTGGATTATCTTTGCGAGGAAAAAGAGAATACTTCCGACAGGGGATACAGATTTGCCATTTATGCCTTACACGAAAGCTTGGCTGTTTGGAAAGACCAGTGTCCCACAGTTGCAGCCCTCCCACACGGTAGCAAGGGGCAACTGCTGCTATGTTTTGTGGCAGAAATAGTCTAGAGTGTCTCAGCTCTCCTAGTTTGAAAACTCGAAGGAGGAAAAGTAATAATATGTATTGAATATAGGACACTATTTACAGTTATTGGAGATGGTTGTGAATTAGTGAAAAGGGGCTTTAAAAGAAGAGCCAGTATGGAAGGCTTGGAGTGAAAAGGAGTAGATATCTCTGTAAAACTGGAACTCCATTTCCCTTTATTTAACTTGTGAGCAAGATCTCTAGCACTCATCTGTTTGCTATTGGATGTTTTCCCATACCTTGACTGTTGCTGGTATTTGTTTGGAGTTGTTCTACCATAGCACCAGAGACGTAATCTGCATGTATTGCAACACTGCCAGAGAAGGTGGAGCAGAGCTGTCCCAGGAAATTCTATCAATTTTGACCCCAACTAACTATGAAATTCCTTTGGTGTTTAGAGAAAGAAAAAGAAAAGATGTGTCTTTTCTTTAAGGAAGTGATAGCATTTTGCTATCATGACAGCCAAACATTTCCCACCTCCCCATGCATTCTCAATAGCTCCCCAAAGATACCTGAGGGGACACCATTTGTTCTAGGTCTGGCTAGTAATTTTTCATGCCTGTTCTTTGGCTTGCTAGGTTTTTTAAGAATCAGTGTGTGGATAATTACAGAATTAACATGGGAGGAAAAAGGTATAGGTCTGTGGGTCTTTCACATGTTAGCAAGGAGAAAGCAGGTCCCATTGCTGGCTGGCAGCATGAAGAATATGCAAAGTGCTATTGGGAAGAAGAGTGTATATGTGTGCAGCATATGAAGTGCCTCAGCATATGATTAACCTCACTGGGTATGTTGTAAATAGTAGATAACTGTGATCAAAAAAGTATTCATGTGATTTATCAAACTGAGCAACTGTGCATTTTGCAGTGAAGCAGGAGGTCAATCCTGAAATCTAGGGCAAGTATAGCAATAGGAAATTGCAGGGACTAAGAAGTTAATCATACCGTTGGACTGCTTCCATCTGGTTTTGAAAGACAGAGTCAGTACACTGCTAGCGAGGGCGCTTCACGGCAACAGATCAGAAATTAATTTTTTCAGCAAATCTTCAGCTATCATTTGCGGTAACACAGGCTTATAAAAATGTAATTTAATTTCTTGGGAGTAAATCACATAGGACAAGAAGTGTGAGAGGTTTCTTTTTAATGTGTGTATCTGAGGCAAAAAAAGAAAAAAAAAGAATGAAAGTAGGAGAAACAGCTAAAATCCAAGAAGAAACAAACATTAATGATATGAAACCCAGAAGGCATAAATGGCTTTCCAGTTAAATTAGGCAGAGTAATTGTCTTTGAAAAATCAGTTTGCAGTTGGGAAACTTCTACATTTTTATGACCTTTGGAGGCATAATCTTGTCTAACCTCTTTGTCCATCTTCATCAGCATAGGTCAAAGGATCACTGACTTAAAGTATTGTTGAATTGATGCTCTGACCACCGCTCCCATTTGTCATGAGAACATAGCTATGGGCAGTGAATTTCTTAATGAATTCTGTTTTCCTTGTTATTGATATTACTTACGATATTTCAATGAGACTTTAACATTATGCTCCCTTTAGGCAGTGAGAATCCCCCAAGGCAATGAACATGTTGCAAAACAAAAGGGATTTTAACCTTGATAGTAACTCTGGTAGCTGAAACTAGCTTTATTGAAAGAAGTAGGAGGACAGTTAGTTGATAACATTATGCCTTTCTTTCTTCAGCAGTGGGATAAGAGAATAGAGAGACCTGTACTATGAATGATGTATTGTGCTATTTTTAGTGCTGTGCAGCAAAAGTGAAATCTTATAAATACATTTGTATCTATTTCCTGGCAGCTTGAAGAAAGAGAGCTCAGGTTTAAGGTTTACACAGCACAAATAGCAGGAAACACTCTTCCCACAAATCACCGCACTTTCATCGCCACTTTATTTTAAGAAAAACTGAAAATTCGTAGCAAGTGACAGAACCTCAGCCTAGTCCAGTTACAGGACATTATCTTGAGAGTTTTGACCCCTTGTATGTCTGTGAATCGTGTTCTAGCTGTAGCTCAGGGATTCTCCAGAGTGGGTACAACAATGCAAAGGAGAAATTTCGGTTTCCTTTCAGTGAGGTAGCAGATGGAAGGAGATTCCCCCCTTCAAGCTTTAATCGCTCACTAATCAGCCAGGCACAATGGGGTACTCTGGCATCAGCTCCGTGGATGACGTGCTTGCTCCAGTTGGGTTATTTTGCCTCTTGTAAAGGTGGTTTAGAAATCCCAGGTGAACTTCTGGGTTTGCGTTTGTCACTGGTAAGCCTATCTGCCTACTGCCCTCTATGTTTTTTAATTTTCATTTCAAGAGCATTTTCTCCTTGCTCTTGATTTTGTTCTGACTCTGGCAACAATAGAAGCAAAAAGGGAAGGGGAGCCCCGGTTTTCCTGAGGGAAAGCTGGCATGTTCCACAGGAGGCCAGTACCACGGAAGAGTTGTACTTCTGCCCAGAGTGGGCAAGGGACTCCTCAGTACAGTGTCTTCATGTGGCCCCAGTGGGGACAACACATGGTCTGTACTTTTATCCTTTCCTTCTTCTCTTGGAGAAGAGTTAGATTTATTCTGCCATTGAGGAAGGGTTCACACTGTTCTAGGTTTCTTGCATTTCAGTGAAAGAAAATGTAAGTGTGATCTTTGAACAGCCTGGGTTTCCTCCCAGAAAAAAAACGGGAACATTTGTGAAATCTGACAGAGCTCTTAGGATGGAAGAGCAGCAGTTTCCCACTTAGCTATTTCACATGTGCTGGTGTGAAGGTACAGAAGCAGTCCAGTAGGGTCCTATAGCTTAGTGTGATCCACCAAATCTCATGCAAATTCTTTATCTTGAAAAATATCATGGCTGAAAGGTTTCAGGCATATTTGGTACTACCTCTAGAGAAGTCCTTGGCTAAGAAAGCCTTGGGAAAGATTCATATCCAGAACTTTCCGAGCAAAGGATCAGATTCACAAAACTATTTTTGTCTTCTCCCAGACTCTTATTCCTTTGCCAATGCTCTCATCTTCGTCCCTTATCAGAAAGAATCAGTGTCTGCTGGCTGATATATGCAGGCCATCTCATGGCTCTCCATGATGGTGCACCAAAAAAATACCATCTAAGTCTCCTGAGGGCCACCATCTATACTTGTAACCAAATTCTTATTGAAAAGTCTTTGAAGGGGATACTCTTCCACAGCCCTATTCCAGACCCCCATCGGTCTTACTCCCAGAATCCTAGAGATCCTAGTGGCTGTAATGGTCTATTCTCATCTAAGACATTACTTCTTTCTTTCCTCCTTAGGAAACAAAACAAAACAAAAAAGCAAAACAAACAATAAAAAGCCCCCAAGGCTCTCTTCTTTCTGTCAGTGCATTGAGATCTAGACACTGAAGCAAGGCCACATTCACAGAACTTCTATGCCCTGTACAGCTTCCAAAGCAGGGACTTGACCTCACATTCCTAATATGCCCAGAAGCGAAATTAAAATTCTTGGGAGTTTTTGGCAAGCAAGGAATATTATACCTAAGTGTAGAGCTTGAGCCGGTTAAAAAGGAATATTTTTTCCATGCATGTGAAAAGTCTTTCATGCAGACATCAGGAGAAGGAGATATGTTTATATACTTTTCAGCCAATGCTGACAAATTGGCTTTGCATGCAAACCGTTTGGTTTACTCAAGTTTGCGGCAGCAGGCAGCATTTTTTCATGGTAAATGTGAAAAGTAAATAAAGAAATGACAAGTTTCTGGTTTAGTTTGATTTGAGAGATTTTTTTTCTGCATGAAATGAAAGCTTAAATCATATAATTGTTTTTAAACTTTTGAGTCCCACAGTAATTCCCTTTGTGGTTCATCGATGGTACTGGTCAGTGCACACTAGCAATGATTCTTACTTTATACTCACTGTACACTTTGAACTCTGTTTTAAACTTCAGTGACCAGATTTTTACTGGTACAAAATGAAATAGCTTCACTGATTTTCAGTAGCATTATCCCAGTTTTCACCCACTGAGGATTTGACTTCAGCACTATGGAAATATTTCCAGTAAAAAATCACATCACTACCTATTTGCTCCTCCAAAGGTTGCACTGGTGAATTATTTTAGAGGATCATACTCAGCGTGCTGGTCAGATGTCAGGATCCAGTTACGATTTCATTTCAACTCAGCCTGACTACCTACCAGCTTCCCTGACACCCTTGCTGGCAAGCTGATGAGTAGAGCTGCAGAGAAGGCATTTGGGCTCCTGAACCACTGGAGCTTTTTGATGCAAAGCAAGGCCCCAAAATCTCAAACAGCTCATTTTCAGAGGCTGCAAAGTTTTTTGCTCAGACAGCATTTCCAGGAGATCTGTTTGGTAACATTTTCTTTACAAATGATCAGAACAAACAATTATTTTTCCTTGTTATTGTTTTGGGGGTTTTTTTGTAGTTCTGTTGCATGGGGAAATTCAGAATTGGAGAGCTTTGTTCCAAACTGGAATGGCATGAAATTTCAAAATCCTCTTCAAAATGGAAGACTTTCCATCTCTCAAGGACTCTATTTATAGTAGGCTGCCCTTTTTGCAGTCAGAGAGGGGCCAGATTATACTATGACTGTGTGCTCTCATGTGTTCTTAACTTAGATGTAAAATTAGGTCTTGCTTGAAACTAGGTGTAAAGAGTCTAAGTTCAGACATTACATTTTTATAACCTGAAAATGATATCATTTTGAAAGGCAGAAATAAATAGAAATTACTTAAATTAAATTAGGTATTTTTCCATGGGGTGATTTAAATGAGACAAATGCTATCTTTAATATAGTCTGCAATCTTCTGGCATTTTAGCAAAAAAGAAAATTATTTATTTTAAAGGGAGGTATTTTATACCTAATGAAATTTATTTTGCATACCAATGTATCCTCTGTATTAGATTGCTATAAAGATTTCAAGGGCCTTTTTCATTCTTGACTCAGGCGCATAACTTTTCTTCATGCTGAGGGACTGCCTTTCACACAGACATTCACACAGAAGAGAATAGGCCCTTCTCTGTGGAAATCTAGGAGCCAAATAATTCACAAATAGCTCTCACTTATTATTTACTGGCACAATCAGGCATAACTGCTCTAAATGAACAAACAGTTTGTCAAATAAAAAAAAAAACCAGGGGAGCAGGGTTAAAGAATCCCGTGATTCTGATTTACACAACAGATAAAAATCACCTCAGAAAAGTCATAGAGAGCTGCCAAGTAAATCTCTTGCTTTGTAATGATCCTTTAAGACACTTTAATATGCTTTTGCTCTGGCCCTGGCATGGGGTGTACCCAGGGAGGTCTGTGTTGTTTCATACCCAGGCAGGTGATAGCTGCTGGCTGTGGGGCAGCTAGTGCCTGGCTCCTAGCAGCCCTGGGGGACTTCACTTGCCATTCACATCTGCCTTTTCTTCCTTCATACAGTCCCTTTAGAGAGAAAAGAGGAAAATCAGACACAGAGCCTCTGTCACAGGCATCTTCCCCCACTTGGCCCCAGATATCCACCACTTTGGCTCTCCATGTTTCCCAGGGGTCCTTGTCCCAGAGCTTCTGTTGCCGCCATCTTGCTTGCCCAATCTGCCCGTTGTCCCTTCTTCAAAACAATCCTGACCCCACTGGGTCAGGGTGGGGTGCCTGTAGCCCTCTCTATGACTCCCATCTCCCACCAGACTCCTCCAGCTGCTCCCAGTCCCAGGGCCACAGAGCGAGAGACAAGTCCAACTGGTGTGCAGCATTGTGCATGAAGCCTAGCAGAGGCTACCCACGGATCACACTCTGCCAAAAGGTTGAAGTGGTCCCCATCATTGGAGGGGGACAACATCTCTTCCTGCTGCACAAGAGAAACAGCTTGGGGGGGGGGGGGGGGGGGGGGGTGGGGGGGGGGGGGCAGCCCTTTGTGTTGTTTTGCAGCCCGCCCCGACACCAGCACGTGCCTTTTGCTGACACATGGTGGGATCTAGCCCAACTGGGCAGCAGTGGGGGCCCAGCACTGCCAAAAATCCAGCCAGGGCTGCCCCTTGGCTGACAGCCCAGCAGTGGAGCAGCCATGCCATCAGCTGGACATGGGGGATATCTCTCTGCACCTTCAGTCTTCTCCATTCAGTTCCTTGCAATAACCATCACTCTTCCCTGCTAATAATGCCCTCAAATACTGATTTCCTGAAGCCACTTCTTTTAAGGTCATGATGTCCCTTTTACTAAAACTTAATAGGCTTGATACAGACCATGTGGACTTACAGTGGGTTTGTAAATATTTGTATCTTCAGTATTATTCCTTTGATAGCAGACACCATGACAATATTTCCCACATTAAAAGGGCTCTTGGGGAGGGTTTAGGAACTCTGGCCAGGCAAAAATAGTTGCCTGAAGGAAAAGGGAAAACCTTGGAGAATTACCAGACTCTTTTTTTAAATTTTGAGACAAATGGACTTTTCAAACTTTGCCCTGAAAAGAGATCTGGTCATGACCTACTATAAATCTCATACGGCCATTTAAAACCTCACAGTGCTCTGGTTAAACAGCATTGCACCAGACAAAACCTCCAGGGCATGGGGACATTGCTTCGGTTTTTCCCTTTCAAGCTTGTATATTGTCCCCATAACATATTGCCAATGTTCACAGGCCCAAATGAGACTGTGGCCTTTCTTTAATGTACTCAGAGCTCTTGTATCAAGAGCCTGTGAGGTCAACAGGAAAACATGGAATGAAATCTCAGCTGAGTGTCGGTCTTTCCCAGGCTTCCTGGCAATTTCCAACTTCTCACTCTATTGTTTTCACTTAATAAGATAGAGCTTGTCCTCTGCTCAATAAATAAATAAAAAATATAGCTAAAAGAGCTAAGACTCAGAGAATGAGCAGTTTTGTAAAAGCCTGGCAAATTCCCAGTCTGCTGAACCTGATAACAAGCACACTCATTTTTCCAGTTTGAAACTTTTTGGTGCAAACTTCCTTCATGCCCCCAAGACTTGCAGGAAAAGGTACAGTGTACAGAAAAGAGTGCTGGGCTTGCAACATGAATCCACTAGCCTACGCTTTTGAAATAGGGATGCTGAAAGGTGGAGCTCTCAGAAGAACCTAATTTGGGGCTCCCTCAGCTGTCAGATCACCCTCAGCTTTCCTCCTCCTACTAAGGGGTTTCACAGCACGGCACCTCTCTCTGTTAAAGCTGAGGAGGAAAGCAACAGCTGCAAAGTCAGTTGTGCAAACCCATGTATGTATTTTCCTTAATAATTATAAGGTATTTAATGCTTGTGGAAAAGGCCAGTTTGACACCTGATTATCCCGGAATTTCTCCCTTGTGTTGCAAGGATATTTGCCCCCTTTCTGGAGCCTTGCATTATCCCCATGTCTATTCTTTATGTGTGCAAAAGGCACTGTTAAAGCAGACAAGTGCCTTAGTATTTGATGTAGTTAACTAATTTGAGCCAACATCGCATTATTTTCTAACAAATGTATTTTATTCTTTTCTTCCATTTGGTCAAAATGTAGTGTTAACTATTTACTAGTATTGCAAGAGCTATGACAAATTTCTGTCATTGGCCACTGTACACTGCTGTCCTCTTCTGCCCGTGCAGTGTCTCTGAGGCTGGTTAGCCGACAACCTTAGAGTTGCCCTACCCCTATTATTAGTGTTGTTTTTATGGCAAAAAGCCTGGTATTACCCTGAAGCAGCAGTAAATTTGGGATCTGGTTTGAATTGTTCATATGTCAGTAATTTACCACATAAGCAAACTCTATGAATACCTTCTCTGGGCAAGTGAGGAAAATTATGACAAATGAATTCTCACTGCCCCACATGGAGAAGACATGGTACAGTGTCACAAAGTACTCCTTGGTTGCTTTGGAGTCGAGCACCTCATGGATATCATGGACCAGTGTTCAGGTGCTGAACTGGGAGGTTAGCTTGACAGGACCAGAAACTCTGAACTCCCCAATTGCATGGACCCACCAGTCACTTCTCCAGCTAATCCAAGGGTTGCAAGGATGAAGAAGTGGTGAAACATGGCCGGTCTGGCCAGTGTAAAAAGGGTCATTGTGGAGGGAAGGTAAAATGTGGAAGGAAAAAAGATGAGCCTCTGTTAAGAAATGCTGCACTACTTTTCATTAAGGCCATATCATGCCTGAAAGAATAGATTTTATGATGCTTTTTTCGGGCTGTAATGGGCTGCAGTTTGACTGAGTCAAAAGCTTAGCTTGCGTGAATGTTTAGGGTGCTCAAATGCACTTTCTGCACCTGTGCTGAAAAAATAATTACCCCCAGAAGTCACACTTTTCTTTTTCTTTTTTTTAGACATGACACACAATTCACATGGTAACTGCAAGTCTAGAATTAACAACATATGTTTCCAAAGCTGAGATGTAAACAGGGTTTGCTTAGTTAGGAAGCGATTGCCTTAGGTTTGTCTTGCACCTGGTAAAGGGCTTGTTAAAGGTACTATTGCAACCCTGAGGGGATTTTATTTTAATTGCTAAAACAGCATTTTAGTAGTTTTGTTTTAATCTTGATACCATCTTGTGAGGGGCAGAATTATTTTTTTGGTTGCAGGGCCACATGGCTGGGAAGTATCTTATTTAAGTTACGTACATCTTCAGTTGGCATGACTCATGTTACAATTAGACAGAATAAGCCAGCCCTATATACTAAAAATAAGCAAACAAATGTAAAATACATCACCATATTAGCAGAACCACAACAAGCTAATTAACAGTGGACAGCACAGTCATCAAATCCAGGTCAGAATCAAGACCTGAACCAATGAATCAGAGCTTTGAATTATCAACCAACCACATTCAATGCAGAAGGTAATCAGCTTTAAATTATAAGCTTGACATGAGATGGAACTTCAGTTCAGTTTTCCATCAGGAAAAACAGAAAAGAAGCCAGCTCAAGTTTCAACCAAGCTCTTCACAAATGCTCAAGTCAGTGCAAGTCATTGAATAAGGCAATCAAAGACTATATTCTTCAGTCTTTGCCAGGGGTGCATGGAGGACTGGTGCTGTTATGGTTCGGCCCAGGGAAGTACACTCATCAGAGCAAACTCATTAGCGATGCATAGTTTATTATTTCCTTCTCATGTCACGTGATTCTCATGTATAATTAGTCTTCTGCTCTTATCTTCTCTTGGTCAGCAAACTCAAATTGGAGGTCACTGAAAAACATATGCAGTTGCAGCTTTTAAATTATTGATGCAACATTTATGAAAATATTTTCTGAAGAATTACTAGGTAAGAACTATGAATAACTTTTGGAGTAATTCACAATCAGTAAAGACAGATTTAAGAATCTGGCAGTTGCTGCTAGACTTGGAAACAATTAGTATAGACCATTTTCCCTTTTTCTTTTTTTTTGCCCAAACACCTATGCGTTCATGCACATGTGAAATAAAGTCTCTTTAGTCTGGAGAAGAGAAGGCTGAGGGGAGACC